>VZRF01013448.1:253465-264293 GCA_013396875.1 Vireo altiloquus
CAGAGCTGGGGGGCTCGGGGAGCCGTGAGGGAAAGCGCGGGGGGCACGAGGAGGATTCGATCTGCTGGGAGCGCGGCTGCAAGGGACTGGGGCGGTCATGATGGGGTCGGGGAGCGTCCGAGGGGGCGGCCGNTTCACTACCTACTTTGGTGCGATCTCAGGCAGGCGGTGCTGATTGGCTGGGGCTGCTGCGGCAGGAGCCTAGTGCTTCCCGTCGGCACCCGCGAAGCCCGGAGCCCGGCGCTGCTTCATCCCGGCGGGCGAAACAACGGGCGGGTTGTCCTCGGGACAAAGGCGGCCCTGAGAAAACGCTGCTGCCGAGGCCGAGGCGCACGGAGAAGCTGCTGTTCCGTGTTGATGGCAGTCTTGCTCGCTCTGACGAAAATACTAATTCCTTACTGTTTCTGGCCAGCGAGGCTCGGGCTGCTTGTAATCAGAGTACAAAGGCATCTGCTGATGTCACGAAAAGTATAAAAGTTAGGTTTTTATCACCGAATCCTGACTGCAGTGATGTTCCCGCCTTGAATCGATGAGCAAAAAGCCCCCCGCATCAAAAGCTTATTTGTTGAGTCTGTGCCTCCCTGTAAGCAGGAAACAAAACCAAGCCTCGATGGTGGCGTTTTCAGGGCTGGGGTATGAGGCAGCAATTTTTCATTACAACTGTAATGAAACTTCACTATTAAATGTATGAGCAATGCTTAAACACCTTAAAATTTTCATCCATATTGCTATTCTAGTTAAAGGAGTTTAATTTTTATTTGATTTTTCCCCTTCTTTGCAGCCTGCCCCAGTAGATGCAGTTTGTAGACGTTTTTAGGCCTGTTCACATGAGAGTTGCTGAAGATGGGTGTAATGAAAAAGCCATCGTATTTCATTAGGCTGTTGGGTGACTTACTCTGGCCAGGGGTTCCTTTTTTGCAAAAGTTCTTGCATCAGATTTTTAATGAAACTAGCAAAAGACCTACCAGCATGACTCAGACTTTAATTGGCCTGAGTGGATAGTTCTTCCCTAGGCCCTTTTCTGATATATTTAATCAAGGAATGCTTAAATTTGACCTGGAAATATTAACAAGGAATGAACAGGGGTGTGTTTGTTTTTTTTCTTCCCCTTTCGAAAAGTCGTTCTGAAACAAGTCAGATAAAGTGCCTGTGTAGTAGGCAGAGCTTTAGTCCTGTGAGTAAGCTTCTCTGGACAACTTCTGGTCCTGCCTCCCTGCTGTGATTGTGGCTTGGAGAGGAAGTCAAGGCAGTGGTGGTCAGTGCCATGTGGCAGTGCCACAGCAGACCTCCATCTCCGGTGGCACATAGCAGAAACCTGGGGCAGCTCTGCTTTCTAGTCGTAATTGATGTGGGTAATTTTGTCTATTACTGTTCCAGGCTTGCTCTTCGTAGATGGGTTTCACTTTGACAGAGGGGTACAGAAGTGGGACATCCTGGGGAGGAGGTGGGCAGATGATGTAAGGCCATGAGAACAGGGCTGCAGCTATTTCATGCTGTGTACTTACAAGGGCAAATGAGGTGGAACTGGCCTCTTGGCTCAGTCTGTTCCATGAGGTGGTTTTGAAAATATTGCAGTAGGTTGAAAAGGTATCTAACTGGTTACAGGAAATTCAGCGGGGACAAGAACTCCTTCACCAGCAGAGTAAATCTCTCACTTTTGCCTGCCTGATGAGAAAGATGTGCTTGCTTTGTGAAGGGCACTCACTCACCAACAATCACAATGGCTTTTTGAAATGTTTCATTCCCCAAAAGAAAAAACAGCATAGCCCAGGGAGGCTAAACAGAGCGGATGTGGTGCTTTGAGGCAGGAACCATGCACCAAAATACAAGTGTGTGGTTACGTTGGTACCAGCCTGCCTTAGCACAGGGCTCCACAGACCCTGCACTGCTATTCCAGTACAGGCACTGGGAGCTCCAGCCCTGCCTCAGAGCTGCCTGCTGGGGATCAGCAGTGTGTATGGCATGATTTGGGAACCCCTGCTGCATGTGAATGCTGTGGTGCTGGTTGTGTAAGGAAAGCAAGCCTGCTTTTCCAGCCCTGTGCTGCTCCCTCACCTGAAAGCCCTCTCCTCATGTGCCTGTCACCTTAAACATCGCCCCAGCCCTTTGGAGTGCTGGGGTTCCCTCAGCCTGGGCTTGCAGCAGGGTCCTGTCAAAGCTGTTCTGTAGCTCTTGCCTTGGTGCCTGAACCCAGGGGGAGCTCCCTGGTTTGGGTAGGGCAGGAGGAAATGTCATTTCTGTTTCTGAGTTCCCTTTCTATCAGTACCAGCATTTGGATAGGACAAGGACCTAGGCAGAGGTGAGGAAGTTATTGCCACTCTGACACTGAGACCCCTGGCTTAGTGTGCTGCACACCCTGTTACAGCTGTTGTGGGTGTATGGTGAGCAAGGCTAAAGCCTCATTGGGGTGAGATCCCTTTGTCCCCAGCCTCTCAGTGCAGTAAGAGGCTGTCACAATGACAGACATGAATGCTGTGAATTCCATTGTGGAGAGGAAGGGTTTTTTACTAGCTCTTCTCCTTTTCGACACTGAACCAGCTTTACCCTTTTTTTCCCTAGTGTTAGTGCTATAAATAAGCTAGGCTGGAAGCTAAGGCTGTACATTTGGATGAACCATCATGAAAGGTGAATCCCCCTCCCTCTCTTGAGGCAAATGGTATTTGCAACCAGTTTGAACCTTACCCCCCTCCCCCACCACACTGCCCCCCAAAAAATCCGTAAGCCAGGGGGAGACCCTGAGAAATTCCAGCAATCTGTAGCTGGTGGTGACCACTTTGGCTCCAGTCAGAAACACCCGTGTGAACTGCAGCTGGCAAATATCTGCCCAGTGAAGGATCACTTCAAAATCCAGCATAGTCGATATAAAAAGTCACCCGTGGGCTCCATTTTTGAATGAGACCCTACATCAACAAAAACCTGAGATCAATACATCCACTTTGCTGACTTTCTAGCTTTTGAGATGGTGACTACTTGCTTACTTTATATGCCTCAGCTATTTGAACTCCCCCTCCCGTCCTCCAAGCTACTGACTCATTTCCTCCTCTAAAACCTTCCTTTTTTAGCCTTTCGCTCTGAAGTATTTAGTGTCTGTTTTGAGCTGCGTGCTCCATGCCTTACTTAGGCAAACTCCTACATCACAGCCCTGCAAGCCATGCTTTTGTACCATGGAAATAATTTGTTTTCCCTGATAGTTTCAGTCCTGAGGGGCAGCCTTGGCTACTGACTGTGCTCGTCGGCAAATTGCTGCTTTGCTGTTGGAAATCGGGGAGGCAGATAATCGGCAAAGCAGCTGGTGAGCTGAGGCTGCCGCTGCTTATGCTAATTGCTGTTGTCTCCCTCTTAGCCCTGCTTCTCCCATCTGCCTGCATCCACCTGCCGTCTTTTCATCCACTCTTGCCCTGATCTGGCAGTTGGAGCGGGGATCGTAGAGGCTCCTCTTTGGCTGAACAACCACAGAGCACCCAGACCCTGACTCTCTGTGCTGTCTGATGCAGCAAAGGAACAGGCAGCGTCCCCTTGTGCAAGGTCTGGCACGGTGGTGACCCAGAGCTGTAGTCGTGGCTGATGGATGCTGCTGTAACAACACTAGCTGAGTGTGCCTGAAATACAGTGCCTTTTTCTCAGGGCTAATGGAATATTGGCTCTGTGGTCTTGGCATTGCAAGGATCAGCAAAGATAATTTTAGACAGGAACAGAAAGTCTCTGTAAACCTTAAAGACAGAGCTATTTCACTGGTAGAAAAAAACCCCAAGAGGAGCCCATGCTTGTGCATTGCTGAAACATTCTGCTTAGTAGGTGCACTTAGGAGTGAGTAAAAAGTTAAAGGGAAATTTGGGGACAGGAGAATCTAAGGGTGATTTCCAGAAACTGCTGTGATGCTCCTTTCTGAGGAGGTGATGCAGCAGGAACCAGAGCCCGGTGTTTGGTCCAAAGCCTTATCCTAGCCTATGGCATGAGTCTGGACAAGCTGCTTTCCCCCTTTAGGTTAGTTTCCTGTTTTTGAAGTGTTAATGTAGTTTCTGCTTTTTCTGTATTGCAGTTTAAGATTTGGTGCAGATCAGAGCTTGATGTTGCTTATCAATACTTGCTATTTTTACAGTAATGAAAAGGCTGTTCCTAACTTTCTAAAGATGAATGCCAGAACTCGTATTCCCTTTAATTTGCTATCAGCTTCCACAATTGCTGCAGGTTGCAGTCCTTCTCATTTCCACATGGTAAAAACTGCAGGCTATGAACAACCGGACTAAGGTTTGACCCTGCCTGCTGCTGTAAAACTGGGTGAATTTTATCAACCTCATCAGAATTGGTCTGGATTGAGTGGGATGGGGAAGGTAGCTCAATGCTTCATTACCCCTGGGGCATTTTCTCCACTAGAAAGACAAAGGAGGAAATAACACAAGAAGGCAGCTCAGGAGTAGAACAGCTTCATGTTAAGTAAGCAAGAATGTCATCAAGCTACTCTCCTACCTGGCTTTTTTTTTTTCCCCCTTTGATTTTGTTGCCACTAAAGCCTGTCTGAAATACTTTTTATGGTGAGAATGAAATGCATCTTGCTCCAGAATCAGCTTAAGGGCTGGCCACTGCTCAGTTCTCTCTTAAATGCTCAAAACAGGCAATGTACAAAACTTACAATGATGTGTTTTCCCTGCATACACGGGAATTGGATTTTAAATCCCTGTCAGTCTGAGAAGGGAGGCTCGTGTTGAGTACAGTGAGGCCTTGAACCACTGGGTAAAGCTTTAAGCAACATCTCTGCCTGCATTACTCGAATGCTTTGTAGCATTCTCTGTGATTGTGCTCCAGAGCTTTTGCCGTGAGACAGGGCTGTGTGTGGAGCCCCTTTTGTAGAGGGGGAGGGCTGAGCCCAGAGAGGCTGCACGGCTCTCACAGCCTCGGGCAGGAAATTTGTGGTGAGTGTGTTGAATTCTTCACTGCCTTTACAGGGTAACACCCGACTCTTCGGGCCATCTCTGCTCTGCGCATATAAAATGATTGTGCTGCTACACTGAATGCGGCACGACTGCAGGGATTTCCTGGAGAATAAGCATTTGTGGCTTATGTGGGCTTTGTTCCAGGTATGGAGGTGGTTGCTGCTGATGCCATTAGTAATTTCTATCTGCAATGCCATTAATGATTATTTTATTTCCTTAATTAGTGAACCCCCACTCCTCACACTCTGTAACCCAGACTGAACGTTGTTGTAACAGTTTAGTTTTCTTGTGACATGGTTTGTACTCAGCGGCATCAGAATAACAAAACCTTTTGGAGGTGTGTTGCTCCTGCAGGATGGCCCCATGTTTTGGCCTGGGAACTGCAGGCCTGTTTGGGTTTATGAGGACTGTGACCAGTTATTGAACCTGTCTGGGTTTGACTCTCTGGAAAGGGGAGCTTGGCTCTTGTTGAAATTGGGAGGTCTTTTTAAGGAGGGCTTCTGCGGGTAAGATTAGATGGGAGGTGAATTAGCCCTACCCTGTGTATAGGGCATGGTGATGTACAGACATAGAATGGAAAATCCCTACCCCTAATCTGCTTACTGTCTAACCATAAGAAATGCATGGGGTAATGAAAAAGGAAGCAATGAGACATATTAGTCAGCATGATGGATGTTCATCAATAGCAGCCTTATTACTGTGGAGGATTTACTAGAGGGTAGTGAAAGGCCCTTCAAAACTGACAAAAGATAATTAAGAAGCATTGAATATGATTTCTGGGGAATGCTCTGAGAATTTAGCGTGGTTACTGGAGGCCTGAGTTGCAGAGGTAGGTATGGAGAGATAAGCACTCATTTCTCAACCACAGCCATGGCTGCTGTGATCCTGGAGAGAAGCCAGAGCGCTGGCAGTGCCTGTGGGGCACAACTGGGATGGGCTGCAGGACAAATCTGCCCATGGCCTGGAACTGGATGGGTCTGAGAGCTATGGGAGCTGGCTGTGCCAGTGGTGTTGTGTGTGGTGCTGGGCAGAGCAAGCATGTCAGTTTTTTTGCCTTCCAACACATCAGGTAGTCTCAAAAAGGGCTTTGCTTTTGTGGTGAACCTGAGCCTCATGCATGGATGGACAACACTCCTACCACTACTGCCACTTGGGCTGTGCCAGGTGAGGTGGAGGAGTAGGAGGACATTGCAGAGAGACAAACTGGGAAAGAAGAGGATCTTGCTGTGTTTCCTGCAAGTGTGCTGTGAATGGGAATCTCTGACAGTTTCCTTTACCTCTCTCCTATCTATGTTGTGGACCTGCAGGATGTGGTCTTTCTGCACAGATTATGAATGGAGTCAAGAGTGGCTCGATAGCTGTATCTCTGCTCTAGCTGTATTTATAGCTCTGGGTTGACAGCTGGGTCATGGTGAGCTATATATACCTTCTGTGGCTGGTCTTGTCGAGGGAAGTGGCTGTGGGGAAGTCTCCACTGAAAAACAGAGTAGTGGGAGTGAAGCATTCCTTTCCCACCACCCTCTTTAGATCTGCTCTCTGTGTCTGAATCTCTACTGGTGGCCTGTGCTTGGTGAGCTGGCTCTCTTCTGGCACACGGAGTGGAGGAAGGCTAGCTGGTGTGGGGGGATGGACCATCTGGGTGAGCCTGTGTATTCCCAGTCTTCAGAAAACAGTGGTCTCCTTCTGAGCCTTGCATTGCCTGGGTGGCACAGCTCAGATCTCTGGATGGGTGGTCACCCAAAAAGCTGCATGTGAGTGCTGGCAAGGAGCATGGTTACAAGGAGCATTTCTGAAGGGGGCCAGGAAGCACAGGTTGCCAGTTGATGGTGTATGGGCTGAATCTGGGCAGCCAGAGCAACTTCTCCCTGTGCAGGCTACTCTGTCATCCTTCCCTAAGGCTCTGACACTTCTGCTGGTTCCGAAAGACTTGAATGTAAGCAAAACACAGCTCCTGGACAGTGTTTTCCCTGCCAGATTGCCCATTACAGAAGCCCTTCTCCCAGCATATGATGCTTTGCTCTTGCTGTGCTCAAAAAGGTACTCCTGACCTTCCCTCCAGCTCCATGGGCTTCCAGGCAGGTGGCTCAATTCCGCTCCTCTCCTGGATTCTGACTGTCTCAGTCCCAGATTCAGCGTCAGCCTCTGCCCGGCTCAGGGTGGAAGTGGCCCTGCAGCTGGGAGATATTCCGCTGGGGAGTCGGGGCCCTGGGGCAGAGCGAGGCTGTCTTTTCCCTTTTCCCAGCAGTTTGAGGGCAGTGCACGGGATGCAGTGGAGGGGAGGCAGGGCTGTTGTACCAGACCAGACCTGCCTGCTGGTGACTGAAGGCACAGCACCATCTGGTGGCACGAAAGGAATTTGTCTGTGCATCTGTCAGAGAACAGTCCTGACTTTTTCAACCAGATGCAAACTAGCCGTTTCCAACTATTTTTTGTCTCCTTTTTATTCTCCCTTCTCTTTTTTTCTCCCCTCTTCAGAGGCCTTGGGCCCCTCTGTGGCTTTGCCCACCTGTCTGCTGTTCTTGTCTCTCCCCAGCTGCTGTGACTATTTCTTATAGAGAGGCTAAGCTGATAAACTTGTCCAGCTCTGGGTCATTCCTGGAGCATGGTGCACTTTCTCAATCTGGGAAGAAGGATTACAGAGCTGCAGAGGGCATTACTCGAGGGCAAGCTCTGCTACGGCCTGAGATATGACAGCTCTGCTCTCATTAGAGCTGCTCTGGGTTGGATCAGAGGTCTGTCTAGCCTGTACTCTTTCTGGCAGGAGATACCTGGGGAGTATAGATAAAGGCAGTCAGCTGGCAGCAGAAGATCATCTAGATGGTCTGCCAACTTCCCATGTGCAGGCAGGAATGTCCTCAGTTTGGCATTGTGTCTCTACTTTTAATAACCTTCTGTGGATTTCAGCCTTTCTGGTTTTGACTCATCTCCATCTGAACTCGTGAAGACTCCTGGCATTTGCTACACTTTCTGGAGGTGCAGCTGGGAAGGAGACCTCTGCCCTGGCCTGGGGGTGTAAAGAGCTGTCCAAGGTTGCATGAGCATCGTTCACCTGCTTGCTGAGCACAAGCCAGAAAGGATTGGTGACATGTCACTGTTGTCTCTCTTTTCCAGGTACCTTGGAGGGACTGGATATGCCAGGAGCATCCAGATTCTTCTTCTTCAGGCAGAGAGAAGCGGTGTCACCCATCTCAGAACCAGATGTCAAGGTGGGCCTTAAGGAGCAAACCTTGTATATTAGCTGTCTCTGTGAGGTGGAGTGGTTTGGTTCCTCCAGATCCCTTGGGACCCTAATGGTTAAAGGGCTGCTGGGCACTTGATCTGGACAGCTGCCAAAGAAGGCAGTGCCAAAAATCAAGTACCGAAAAATCAAAACCTCTTGTTTTGTGACAATCATGGCAGTCCAAGCTCTTTTTCACCCAAATTCCCTTGAGTTTTGGCTGGGTCTTGCTTCTGTTTTGGGATGTTGTGAAAGCTGGATGGGTGACAGTAATCTGTTTGCTGTTGGTTTTGTCATTAACCAAACAAAGGCACCTCCTGGCCTGTAAATGTGTGTCCCAGCACAGTGTGCATGCCTGGGCTGGAGAAAGGGACACAGGGTTGTGAGGAGGAGATGGGAGTTGTGCTGGGCTCTGAAACAGGCACCCCTGCACTAGACACCATCGTGATCAGTGTTCAGGGCTGACTGGTCTTGGTGCCCTGGGAGAGGGCAGAGGTCTATGTTCCTGTTATCCCGAGACTTCCATGTGAGCAGGGAAAAAAAAACCATGGAGCCAGTGAAAGTCCGTCTTTGCAAATTCACGTTTTGCCACCAGGGAGCTCCCATTCCTCATATTAGTCTCGTGGTGAGAAAACAGAGGCCAACATGGCAAAAATGTTCCCTCAGCCTCCACCGGATCCCAGCTCTTGCGTAAGGGCTGGACTCTGTGGTGCTTGCTCTGGCTTTAAAAAAATATTATTTTAGTGCTTGGATGAGTTTTGCCCTTTCATTGCAGGTTTCGTAGGAATGGAAGAACATTGAGGCTGGGAATATTGAGGCTTATGAGAGAAAACAGTGAGCAGGTGAAAATGCGACAGCAATGTTTTCCTCACTCTGGTGGTTTTGGACAGTCTTGCTGACAGAATAGCAGAGCTGGAAAGGGTCTGCCTGCAGCTGTACCCTTGCTGCTAGTTGACCTACAGAGAAGAACGTGGCACTTTTGCTTCTAGGAGTGTTGGCACATGCTGTAGGTTTAGTTCAGTACTAATTTGAGTTTTTAATCACCAGTGATACGACTTTTTATGTTTGATTACAGGGTTGAAGCCTTTACTCCCCCAGACAATGTAATTCTGACCTTTTCCATCTGCTCTTCTGCTTTCCAATGCCTGGTTTCTTTCCTGCTCTTACCTGGCACTTTCACAAACACATATTTCAACCTCCCACATTCCTACTTTGCTGAGGAGACAAGTCTTTTACACTTGGAGAAAAAGATAAGTGGTATAGTTGAAATACAATTGGTATAATTGAATAATGCTTAATTAATTAATAATTGGTGGAAAATTAGCAGTCTGAACACTACAGTGAGTTTGGAAAAATGACTGTGCTCCCTTTTTGGGGGCTGGTGTGATTGATATTAGGTCAACTGTGGCAGAGTAATGTGTTCTCTGTGTTTCTGCTAGCTGTATTAGTATAAGATGATAGCAAGGGACATCAGAGTTTGGAATCAGAAAAGTGTTTCCAAGGATGAGGATAGCAAAGCAGTAGACCAAATTACTTGGGCAAAAAATTAATGTCCTTTCTTGGAGGTTCTTAAAAAGCAGCATAAAAATGGTGAAATTCCTGTCCCTGTCCTCAGATGGTCTGTCAAAGGACGTCCTCAGATGGTCTGTCAAAGGACATCCTCAGCAAAGGTTTCCGTGGCACACAGACAGAGGGGTGTAAGGACATCTCTAGAGACCTGCCTGGCAAGTCCCCTCATTTTAGGCCTAGAATCTTTCCTGTCATGGATCCACAAAGGTTGTGTGCAGCGTCTGTTGGGAGCTGAGTCACATCATGCCAGGGAAGAGAAGGAAGTCCTTCAAAATCCACATAGTTCCCAGCAGAACAATTTTTCTCCAGGAAACCAAGGACACAGGTGTGGCACTTTTCAGTCTAGTGTGGCTCCTTCTGACTCTGGCGGGAGTTTGCTGTCCAGGGGAGACAAAAGGGAGTGTTTCAAGTTAGGGTGAGTTTAGGGACATATGTTGGAAGACCAGCATATGCTGGCATGCATCTGTGTGGGAATATCCACAGGCAAAACAAAAGCCAGGGCTCTTATAGAGTGGGAGAACTTGCTTCATCATTTATTTACATGCTTCAACACTTGCAGTTTGATGAGGCTTATATATTTCATGTATTTGCCAGAACAAACACAGCATAGGGCTCTTCTAAACTGTTGATGAAATCATTGAGGGGCTTTGTGTCTACTTGTGATTTTCCACTTCTTTGAGTTTCCTTCAAGATGTGAACTTAAAATCTAGCACTCATGGGCACCATGTGACTTTGTGGTGGTCTTGGGAGCACTGATTCTCCATAAAACAGTGTCTTGATCGCATCCAAGCACAGATCTATGATACTTGCCATAGTATATTATCATTGATGCTATACCATGACAAATATAGTATCAATGATATTTGCTTGTTGAGCCAGCCAAATCATGCTTTAATGGAAATTCTTTAAAGAAGTTAAAAATAGTTCATTGTAATACACTGGTTCAGCAAATACTGCAGTAAAACCTTTGGAATAGAGACTGAATGATAGAAATAAATGAGTTATGTGTGAAGGAGAAATGAAAAGCATTTTTTCTATAGC
This sequence comes from Vireo altiloquus, assembly GCA_013396875.1. Classification (NCBI taxonomy): domain Eukaryota; kingdom Metazoa; phylum Chordata; class Aves; order Passeriformes; family Vireonidae; genus Vireo; species Vireo altiloquus. The sequence goes on from VZRF01013448.1 coordinate 264,224, forward strand.
ATATTCCAGTAGTTACTAAACCTTATGGCTTTGTCAACAGTCTCAGGATGTTGTGGTTTTTTTTTTTTTT
>VZRF01013448.1:264316-289634 GCA_013396875.1 Vireo altiloquus
CCTTTAAAAGCTGCTGGAAGAGAGATATTGCATAAGAAACTCCATTTTCTAGTTTTTAAAAAAAATAATTTCTAACCCTCATGGTTGCTTAGAAAAACATGAAAACATGAGCTGAATGTTCCAGATAGGATGTTGAAATCAAAACCAAACAGAATGGAAAACTTGGTTCATAGCTTTATACTCCAGACAGCAAACAAACATCCTTTGATTGGCTAAGAAATTCTACAGTTTGGAAATGTATCAATGTCTGACTTTTGAGACCTGACTGCAGGCATGAGGGCACATGTGATTTTGGAATCAGAGTTTAGTCTTTTTCGTTAGACAATATTGACTTTTATAAAAAGTAAGTACTTCTGTAAAAGAAAAGATTTAAAAAAATGTATTTCTCTGGTGAGAACACTTCTTTTTCCAAACTTCCTTTAGCATTGCTTGAGTCCCATTTTGTCTCTTGCTTTGTTCCTCAACTAATTTTGTTCTATCATGACTTGAGAACTTCATCCTGAACCTCTTTTGGTTCATTCTTTGTTCCTTCTGGACTTTAATATTTCTGTCTGGAGATTTCCATTTGGTTAGGTTTTGATGTTGACCTCAGATATGTTGTTTTCTTCCATCCCTCATTTTGGTTTTGTCACCCTGTTCTTTGCTTTCCAGGTTTGTCTTTAGCAGGTGCTGTAAGATTCCACCTTGGGTCGTGGTGGTGATGTTCCACTTGGATGTTGCCTTTTACCAGCTGAGCACGGGATGTTTCAAGTGGCTCAGTGTAGCCACCCACAGTCACATTTGAGCTCATCTTCTTGTGACTGGGAAGGCTGTTGCCTTGCTTTGTTTTCCCAGAGGAGATGACTGAATTTTTGGTGAAAGACATGCATAATGCAGGAATTCTCAGAGAGGGAATTACAGTTCTCCAAGCAGAACTGGCCCTGAGGGTCTGTAATGGCAGACTTCATGGCTGCACCCCTGGTGATGCAGTGGGATGGTGTGAAAGAAGTTGGAGGATGAAAAACATTCTCTCTGTCCCCCACTGTGTTTAGACCTGGATCATCCATTGCTTAGGATACTATCAAGTATCCTATCCCTAGTGTGATTTTTCTTTTCCAGATGTTTTTTGTTACTTTGTTAAGAGTAAGATCTGCAGCTCTGGGCATCATATACATGAGATAGAAATGTCTTAACCATAGACAGGCTTGCTAGTTCTTATTCGTCAGAGTCCTTGTCTTCAGAGCCTAAGTGTTTGCATCTATCATCTTATATTTTATCCTGTAGTAGACCCCTGGCTGTCCAAGGATTCAAGGTCATATGGATACTTAGCAGTCAAGCTCTTACATTCCATCTAATTCAGGCTTTTCTCAGTATTACTGACCTCATATGGCCCCACTTGTGCTGGATGCAAGGCAAGGGCCAAACCATGCATTAAACGATGTATGTCAGGCTGTCAGAAGGTTGGGGAAAAGTAGCTTTACTCCCCTTTTAAACCAACATTCCTTTGAGCCATATATCAGGTCATGCCTCAAAACACTTATCTGTGTTTGCCAGCCTTTAATAGGTGGTGAGCACACACATTTCAGAGGAAATTGCTGGGTGGTATATGGTGATTAGAAGCGCTTGAGCACGCAAAGAGAGAGCTAGGGAGTTAGAGGTGGCTTGGCCAAGTCTATAAAGATCTGTGGCATTTGCTGTCTCCAGAGCAACTAGTTCGGCCTTTTCAAAACACTAATTTCTGAGTTGCTACTTAAAATTCCTAAGTGAGGACTTTGCAGAAAGCATGACCTTAGAATGGGGCTGGTGGGACTCAGAATGCTGGAGCAAGTAGAAGGTGGAGGTTTGGAAGAAAAGAAGACTACCTTTGCATTCATCCTGAGATGTGCATTAATTCAATGACTGAAATGAAGGAGCCCAGTGGGAACACAGGAACAGTGCTGAACTCTTGTCCAGGTGTGTCAGGCCAGATGGGAAGGAAGCTCTGAAAAGAGAAGATGGCTTGCTAGCTTTTATGGCTCCTGGTAGCTCCCAGTGCACATGTATTTTTGGAAGTATATCCCTGAAGCATCCAGAAAAGTCAAAAAGATACTCCTCAGATAAAGGAGAAATGTGGGTCTCGTGTTCCCTAGTTTTCCAACAGGTGTCAAGGAGAGGTTTGGAAAACATTGGCCTTGGCACAGTTGCAGCCAGGACCGTGGCTGTGGGGATTTGCAAGCAATGTGACCTCACCTGTGACCCCAGAGGCCTTTGCAGAATCTGGCATCTCCCTGCACTGCTTCCCCTTTTGTGTCTGGTTCGTCCTGACTCATGTGCACTTGGCACTGGGGATGTTATGCTGCAAAGATACCTCACCGGAGAACATTTCTAGGCTTCCTCACAGCCATGCCCCAAGTCAGGGTGTGGCTGGTTGCCATGTTTCCTGATGTGTGTTTATTGCTGCAGAGCCACTGCTTCCTTCTAGCCTTGGCTGACACCACAGTCTTTGCTGTGGGCTGGTACTCCACATAAATAAAAGGCCTCTCTGGGACTGTCTGTGGGGGGGGCTTGCTGAGCCTGACCCAGCTGAGCCACAGGGCTTACTTATCCTGCTGTAAGTGGCCACTTGCAACATCCAGGAGGGTTGCCTGGCTGCTGGGGAGGGCAAGAAGGGAAAGAAGGCAATATCCTGGCCATGCTGTGAATTTTAGAGGAAATACCTAGTGTTCTGGGAAAGCAGAATGACAGACTTCCATTCAGTGTGACACTTGGGCAGTGGAGTTCCAAGGAGTGCTCCCTCGTCATGCAGTCAGAGGACTGAACCGGGAAGCTGGCCAGGGTTTTCATGGCTTGGGAGAGGGAAAGGAGACACTTGCCAGCTTGTGTGGAGTATGTGTACCTGCAAGAAGACGTGAGGTGCCTGCAGTGTTTTATAGGACTGGTCTGGCCCCATAGGTCTCACAGAGGAGCCAAAGAGTAAAAGGAACAAAATACATGTGTGGTTCTTAAAGGGCCTTGTCATCCTTTGCAAGGGTTTGCTTCAGAACACTTTATGGCCCTTAGGAAGTCAGCACTGCTGGTGCCTGTGCTTTTTGATGTCATTTTACTGGGTAATCACTGGCATTGTCTGCTCAATGTATTATATAGCTACAATTTAATTTTTTCCTCTGAAAACTCCCACTGAGAGAATTGGTGTGCTTGGACAGGTATTCAGCTGTGTCAGTCTTCATGGGATGCCTTCTCTGCAAAAGAGGCAAAACCATAATTATAGCCAAAGCCTCTCATGTCTTCTGTTTAATGGTGTATGGCTAGCAGCAAGGATGGCAATGGAAAAGCAGCAAGGCTTTTTTAGAATTGGTATTAATGGGAATAGACACATGGGGAGAGAGAGATGAGAACTGCTTCCAGCCTAAAAGCAGCAGGTGCAGAAACAAGAGTTACTTGTTTGCCAAGACCATGGTATGCCCAAGAGTTAAAAAATGCATTAGGCTGGGACTGAGCAGTTGGGTCCCAGGTCTCAGCCCTACTAATGATTGCTTGAGAACCCTACATAGATAACTTAATTTCTTTATTCCTGGCCTGGAACTCAGTTGAGACCAACTGTTGGTTTACTTCTACTTGGCTTTCTTTTTTCTTTCCAGAATCTCTAATCTCAGCTGTTTGGTGACTGCATGACTCCTACAGTGGCAGGACGTTTTCACCATTTAAATCCAAGAGCGTGGCCTTCACAACAGAGGATGGCTTGTTGAGGGGACTGGTTGGGCTATGCTCTTGAGTATGGATGACTGGGTTTTGGAGAAATGGCTTTCATGTGGGGTCAGGATCAGAGAGGACTGCAGAGGCCTCTGTCTTCAGTGGGATCTCCCTTCTGCCACAGGCTTCAACTCACCCCAGCACTGAGTCACACACGGTGACTGAGCTGGTTAGGGCCAGGGAGAGAAGGGAGAACAGCATTGGATCAGAGCTGGAGGCATCTCTGGACCCTGCCTGATCCCCAGTGTGGAATCAGAAGGGGAGCAAAACAGGGGCACCTTAGAGGTCTCTCATGACTCTTTGGCCGCTCTCTCAGCCTCCTCTGTTCTGTGGATTCCCTCCAAACCTCAGCTTCTGCTTCGTGCAAAGGGCTGTGCTTCCCCTGGTTTTGCTTCTCTCACAGTGAAAATCCTTGTGCTCTTTCTTCCCCAAACCTTCTGCTTTGGAATGTCCAGTCACACAGGCATTGTGTCTCAAGGAGATTGATTCACTGGCCACCAACATCATTCCACCTGCCCTTGGCTGATGCTCCCTCACACACGTGGCTATAGAAACCCCCTTAGAAGGGCCCCAGTGTTGCTCATGATGAAGCAGATGGGGTTTCTAAGTTGTGTCTTTAAAGACTTGTAGAAGCAGGTGTTGGAGTCCCTGGATTTCAGGCAGTGAGGTACCATGTAGATGTTTTCTGCATTTTTTTCTGCAACGATCTCTACCATGGTAAGAGGTCTGCAACCTTCTTTTTCTCTTCTAAAGCAGCCTGCAGGCGAGCATTCATAATAGGAAAAGTAAGACTCTTTTAGTTTCTCTTGCGGTTCTGGAAACTGGGGCCCTACGATGTGCTTTCACCTGGTTGTGAGGAGAGGGTGGCCTGGTTTTCACCTGAATTAAAACACCCCTTAACCTTGTGCAAGGCTGTGTCAGCAAATGAGTGTATTACAACCAAACTTGAGACTGTTGAGGTGACCTAAATACTGGACCCTTTTACAGCCAAAATCCTTCGAGGTGGGGGGAAGAGAGCCTGCATTCCTGACATTATTAAAGTGGATATTGTTAATTACATGTGAAGTTGGATTACTGCATGCATGGAGTGAGTCCTTGATGTTGATCAATCAGAAGTACATGAAAGACACCTTTTAGTTTATTAACAATGACCTCCTGGAGGGACACTCCCCCTGTGGCTGAAAGAAAATATGCTGAGAGAAGAAACAAATAATAATGCGATTAAATGAGAGATATTACAGCATATTTTCAATCTCTCTCCTGATTCTGGGTCTTGAGTCAAATCTCATTCAATGTATTCAGCTATGTTGTGTTCTTGGGCAATAACCTTGCTTGTACCAGTTTTACAAGCCATCAGTTGTATTAGAAGTTCAATTAATGGTCATATTGACAGCTCCCAAAATTCACAGTTCACTTCTCCAGAAAGGATCTGATCTTCAAGAAAAATACAGAAAGATCCTACAGGACAGATAAGATCACTCACCTAGCATAAGATCACTTAATTCCTGTGAACTCCAAATGATTTCTGGGATTGTGTAAGCACTGAACTCCTTGTTGGTGTCTGCAAATGCACCAACACAGGAGGAGGAAGCAACTCTTACCACTTTGAGTTTCAATCATTGTATAGCAGAAACAGCAAGATCCAGGGAAGAGGGGCAAGCAGCAGAAATACATGGATTTAATGCACTGCCTTCCTGTCCATTGCTTTAGTTTCTCATCCAAGCAAAGTTTTATCCTGGAATTTGAAGGAAAAAGACAAGATGTCTTTGTGAGCAGTTTAGATGAGTATTTTTGGGGGAGAATTAAATTTTTTCTTTAGAAGCCAACAAAGGATTCAAGAGACCTATCCTTGCCATTGAAAATTAGGGATGGCTAAGGTGTTACTCCTGCTTCTGCTGTTTTCATCAAGAAAGCATTACCCCACCTGAGAGAATGGCATTACGTGGCTGCCTGTGTGTTTTCAAGCCCAGAACTGAACTGTTGGGCTGTAAACCCTCCAGGCTTCTTCCTTTGTACCAGCTCGGCACAGCGAGGCTCTTGCTTTGCTCAGCACAGCAGGACTTGTAGGTGGATAATGCTGCTTGATGCTGAAGTGGCTGTAATGTCCTTGTAATGACTGCCTCCAGGCATGCTCAGCTGCTCTCGATTTTCCCAGTGAAGTGCAGCCATGCTAATCAGGCCTTTTTGTTGTTGAGAGATTTCCTACGAGGTAAAAAACTGATCAGCTGGAGTCCTGAAGTTCAACGGCCAGTATCCAAGTGCCCTATGGAATACTTCAGCCTGACACCAAATGATTCACAATAACTGGAAAGAAAATACCAAGTGTAAATGTGGTTACTTAATTCTACACCCAGCTGCCTAACTTTATTCTGTCTTCTGGTTTTGGAGGTCCCTGGCACTAGGAAAGAGGAAAGGTTGAATGCATAATGTCAGTGCATTCTCCAAATGAGATTGCCTGCCAAATCAGAACATAATGCTCAAACAGCTGAGTGGTATTTGGGCTTTTAAAAATCTCTCCAGGATACAGGAGCATACATGATTTTTATTCCCCTTCCTGCTCTCACTCAGGTAGTGTTTTCTTTATTTGGTAGGTGTCTGTGTGTGTTTGTATGTGGATGGTTTTACTAATTTACTCTTAGTCTAGTAGGAAAGCTATTTTGCATAATAAGTATCTCTGCATTCTACGTGTTGCTGCTGGGCTGGTGCAGTGATGTACCATCACAACCTTATGTATTTTGTTTCCCCTCAGACATCTCACAATAATTTGCAGGGTTTTTTTCAGGTTCCAGCCCCTGGGACTCATGTGAACGTATGCAAACTTTGCTATTCATTATACTACATTATGATCTCACTGCTAGTTTGACAGAGGAAAACTGGGAAATCTAATCTTGATTTATGATTGATGTATTTTAAAAAGGAGTCAAAATGCAGATTAAAAAAGCATTTAGAGTGTATTTGGTTTGTGATACAGCAAAGGTAATCTGGGAGCGTGATTATTTTTCAGTATCTGAGGTTTGCTATCTCATTACCGAGTGACGACAAAAGCCGTTGTTCCTCCTGCAGGCCCCATTTCTGTCTGAGAGCCGTGCAGAGATTAGAGCTCTGCAGGCTGTGCTTTCCAGCCCCGCAGGAACCAGCCAAAGGCTGTTATCTTCAGATAAATGCACATAGCAGGCCTGGAGGGGAAGCACTCAGATAATGTGTGAGGGGCTGCAACAATGGAGAATTTTCTGGGAAGTGCAACTGAAAAGTTGCACTGAAAGTGTGTTCAGAGAATAGCCCTGTGTACATGCTAGGAATTGTCAAAGGGAGAGCAGGTGCCAAAGGTTGTGGAGTCTTCCTCACTGGAGATACTCAAGAACAGTTTGGACACAGTCCTGTGCCACATGCTCTGCATAACCCTGCTTGAGCAGGGAGGCTGGACTACATGAGCCACTGGTTCCTTCCAAGTTGACCCATCCTGGGATTCTGAATTGTGGTCCATTATGCCATAGCACTGTGGCTGAGCTCTTAAGAATGAAACACCTGATCCATGCAGCTATTTCTACAGGAGCTGGACACAACTCCTCAGTAAATTGCAGTGACACTAAAGCTTCCTTGTCTTTGCCCTGTTGTCATGTTCATCAAAGCCTAATTATTAGTTACCTGGGAATCTGAGATGGAATTTTATTTTTTCAATATTCACTATTTTATTTTTTCTCCTCATGTTTACACGTTTTAATTATTACTGCTCAAATGAATCCAGTGGATTAGGTCTGTTTTTTACAGATTTGTGTTATGTAGATTGCTGGTAGAATGTCGTGCAAGTCTTTTGTGAACAGCTTAATGGGTAAGTGTTGCCCTCGTAGGTGCTGAGACCCATTTTTTGCTATTCCCTTCACCCTCTTAAGATTCCTTTTTAAAGTTTGTGCTGGTGACATTTTATAGCTCTGTGTCGTCCACTGTGTTAGGTGCTGCGATGTGGTATTCTGTCTTCTTGCTTGGATGACTGAAACTTTTGAACTGGAGCGAACTGACTGCAGCCATTGGTTACGAAGCAGTCACCTCACTCACAAATAACCAGTTCTTTGAGTAAAAGCACTGCTCTGAAAGTGAGTCTTTACTTGTACATTTGAGCTTGCTGAAACCTGAAGGATGGATAACTATAAATGTGGGCTGCAGCATGGCCTGTAGATTAACTGTATGTTAATTAAATAATGATCATCGATGCAGTAATTTTATTTATGTGTGACAATACATACTCTTCTGAAAGGCCCTTTCATGTTTTGGAGTGGACTGGTCTTTTTGCTGGATGTGCATGCATAGAACAGTGAGTGAGCAACTGGCAGGGTGAATTTTGAGGTGATTCACAATTTCTCTTCCTTCTTGAGGGAAAAATCTTAGTGGCCAAGTATCCCAGTTTGTCTGGTAGGGGTGACTGGTTTTGTCTGCAAGTTACCTTGACGATTCCTCTCTTGCAATTGTTAAACACAATAGGTGTTCCTGCCCCTTTCCATGCTTCAAATCCAACAAGCACAATGTAGAAAAGTCCTTCCTAATGAGAAGCAGTGAGGAATCCTGCTGGCAAGTCAGTCCCTTGAGCACAGGCTGTTCTCTGCACTCAGATGTTTCATAGATCCAGGTTTTTCTTCCCCATTTTCTGCAATAAAGCCTTAACTAGGCAGAGTTTTCTGCTCTGAAATGCTGGGTAGACAGGAACTGTAACTGCTTCAAAACTTAGAACAGAGGTTGTACCTCTGTTTGTCTATGGGGATTGTGAAAGTATCCAGGGTGTTCACCATTGATTTGTCTTTCAATGAGAAATCTTGTACTCGAGAGCACAACAGTTCTCTTAAAAAAAAACCAAAACCAAACAAACAAGCAAACACACCTCCCCAGCCCCGGAATGAAAAAAGCAAAATAGTTGTGTCTGTCTGTGCAATGCCATGTAATCCAAACCAGTCTAACATCTTGCTTGGGATCATGGCAAAGGAGCTGACTTCAGCCAATGAAAACTTGAGGTTCTGGATGGCCTTTTGTGTTCTTGCAAGGATTAGGAATTTGTAGTCTTGCTCTTGAAAAAGAGCCTTCATCATAAATATGTGTAGTTAAAAGTATGATACCATGCTTAGTGAGCACTCAAATTTGTGCTATGTCCTGAAGCCCTTGGACTTCGAAGTAGTGAAGTTACACTACAAGCTGTTGCTGAGGGAGGAGATAAATGATTTGATTTATAGAGAGAACAAGAGTGGTGTGACTGTGAACCAGCTCCTGGGGATCTTGGGGGAACTCTGCATGGACACCATGCAGAGGAAGCGCTTTCTCCTCTGGGCATCCAGGGATCTACAAAGCCTCAGAGCTCTACTCTTTGTATCCCAGTCTAGTATCCCAGCAGGCTGCTGGAGGGCCGCTTTTAGCACAGCACACAAACATACACTTAGTTTTAGGCTTCTTAGTCATGTGAAGTCACTGGTATTCCTCAGAAGCTAAGCTTAAACATGCACTTTGTGCTTTGGATTGGATTGGATTGGATTGGAGACCAAGGACAGAACTCATTTTCTTGTCAGCTCTGAACCAAACAATTCCTGGGGAAAAAAAAACCATCTAATAAGAACTAGTGAATACAAATCCTACACAGTAAAGCTGTTTCTCCTGCAGGCTGAGGCAAAAACCCCATAAGATGAAGAATACAGAGGAAAAAAGAATGGCCAAATTATTCTTAGTAAATACAAGCTAATATAGCTGTCAAAGGCACCAGATTGCAGAGATCTCTGATGGTAATTTTGAATATATGCCATTGCTGTGCTGGTATTTACATTTCTCGGAGTAAAAAAGGATACTGCTGCAAAGGGATTTTTTGCTAAAACCCCAAGTGCACCAAGTTCACTTAAACCAGCACCCACTATCAGTACTGTGGCTTCACTGTTTCAGTTGCACAATCTGACTATAACTGATTGCATGCAGTTGAAATGCAGCTTTTCCTGCTGCCAGTTGCTTTGTTTACTGCTTGTGTGTAAACAATAATGCTGTAAACAATAATGCCTCCCCTCGTAGGCATGAAGGCAGATTAACATCAGTAATTACTAAGCAGATGTCTGCAAGTGAATACCCATTTCTTAGAGGCAGATTATCTTCTGCACTGCCATAAGGGAAAGGGATTCTATGCAGGTGCTGCTGTCATCCCACAAGTGATGTGAGCAGCCTGGGGCTCAGCAGAGGGCTGTGTAGGTCCCAAATTGCTGTCTGCAGGGTGATAATCATTGACCTACTTGAGATCAGTGCTGAGAGGTGTTTGGCATTTTAATTCCTAAAAGTGACCACCAGTGACTCAACAGCCCTCAGTGCTACCCGGACTTGCTTTCTGTTGTTTTTTTCTTTTTTTTCCAAGAAATCTAAGGCTGTGCGTTCAAGAGAGCTCAACACCTAGAGTGAGAGCCTGTGTTTCCCAATAGCTCTTTTCCCATGGAATTGCCTGAAAAGTGCACTCAGCACTAATTGCTAAGCTTATTTAGGCAGTCTTTGAACTTGAGAGGGGGGTCTTTACTAATCTGGTTGTACTGCCAGGACTGAAATGTGTTCAGAGCAGCCCTTTGGTGCCCTTGAAGCCTCTCCTGGCATATACTGTTTTTCAGCTGAACAATCACCTTTCAGCCTATCCAGAAAAGCCCCTACAGGATTTTGGCTTGTGGCAAGAGCTTGCCAGTATGTGAGGGCGTGTGTACATGCAGAAGAGATGTGGCTGTGTCCTGGTTCATTGAGCACTTTCAAATCAGCTGTCTGGATTTCAGAGGCCACCCTTTTGAAGCTGAGAGATGAGATAGAGACCTGTGGACAAGTCATGGCATTGCCTCCATTCCTTTCCTGAAAAAGCACACCTCTGCATGCCAGAGCAGGGAGTGGTGACCAGGAGTCTCAAAGGAAGGCAGAGACTCTGTTTCTCGCAGCATCACTAAATAGAGTGGGTTCATTTCCATAAGCAGAGGACACTCTTCTACTGCACTGAAATAGTTTTGCCTTTGGTATTAAATCATTCTCAGACCCACCTCATAGACTGCTGACTGTCTTGCTCGAGAGGCCTTTTTTTTTTGTGAGCCCTTGGGACTCATGAACATACGCAAACCCTGCATTTGGTTCTGGCTGCCAGTTTGACAGAGGAAAACTGGGAAATCTAATCTTGATTTATGATTGATGTATTTTAAAAAGGAGTCAAAATGCAGATTAAAAAAGCATTTAGAGTGTACCGGATTTGAGATATAGCAAAGGTAATCTCCCTGTAGGGAGTGTGATTATTTTTCAGTATCTGAGGTTTGCTATCTCATTACCGAGTGACGACAAAAGCCGTTGTTCCTCCTGCAGGCCCCATTTCTGTCTGAGAGCCGTGCAGAGATTAGAGCTCTGCAGGCTGTGCTTTCCAGCCCCGCAGGAACCAGCCAAAGGCTGTTATCTTCAGATAAATGCACATAGCAGGCCTGGAGGGGAAGCACTCAGATAATGTGTGAGGGGCTGCAACAATGGAGAATTTTCTGGGAAGTGCAACTGAAAAGTTGCACTGAAAGTGTGTTCAGAGAATAGCCCTGTGTACATGCTAGGAATTGCAAAGTGGAGAAATCTCCACCTTTAAAGATACTCTTTTCCTTAAGAACACAAGCCCCTGAGCTAGTTAGCCCCATGAAAACTACCCTGAGGACATAACCCACAGCAACACTACCTATTGATGTGGGCCATCCTACTTCCATCTGCCTTTTCTGTTGTCCATGTCTTTATGGGCTTGATCCTACAAATCTTACCAATGAATTCAATGGGGCATTATATCTTTCAGTCCCACAGACACAGAGCTGTCCATATAACTGGACAGTGGCCTGGCTGACTGTACTTCACAGGATCTCTGCACCCATACAGGTGGCAAGAAGCTTTGGCTGGAGACTACAGAACATTTAGTTAAAGGATTTTCTGCACATATGCACATATTGTAATGGCTAGAGTTGTAAAAGTGAAATTTTCGTATTTGACAACTATATTTTTGAATGATGAGAGATGAGGGATGTCAACAGAAAGGGCACTTATCTGGAGAAATTAGTAAGCCTAGTATCATAAAAATCTTACCAGTCCTGAGTGAAACTGAAACACAGACAAAAAGGCAGTTGAAAATATGTTGGATATTGCTCCAATGGTGTTGAACCAACCATAAAAGGAGATGCTAACCCACTATTTTTCTAGTTATACTGATAGCACACAGTATTACAAACTCTTGTAATATTATCATTAGTCTTCTGCTGCTTGGTAGATTCTTTAATTACTAGATTCTTTGGCCATCTGGTTATTCAGGAATTTCTGTTTTATATTTTTAAAAAAGCACCTCTGATAGAGCGAGATAGTTGCACCCTTGCACCCTTCAGAAACAAACAGACAAAATGCAGTTTTATTTCATGAACCAGGTGCTCTTTATTCTTGAACCGTAGCGCATAATTTTTTTGCCAAGCCGTTTTTTCTGCTCATAATTGCTTTGTTTCAAGTCCTGGTTTTGTGGGGTTCGGACTGGCAGTCTTCAACAAATGCAGCTTGTTTCTTTTGGGTGTCTGCAGGTGATTTTGGTGTTCATCCAGAGGCTTTGAGCAGCCTGGTCTAGTGGAAGGTGACCTCCGTGGCAGGGGAGTTGGAATGAAATGATCTTCAAGGTCCCTTTTAGCCCACGCCATTCTATGATTATTTCTCTCACTATAAGAATGTCCTGTCAGTCTTGACGGCTCAGCTTGTTGCCACCTGCAGGGATTTTTCCATGCTGGATATTGCAGGCATGCAAGCATCCCTTCCAGTCAGCAGACAAGCCCTTTCCATTATACGGCAAGCTGTGGATATTCAGGGGCAAAACCTCCTCCTCCCTCAGTCTAACAACTCCATGAGGCCTTAAATGTCACTGGAGCTGGCTCCTCATGCTGTATTAAGTCGTGTCTTTCCAAACTTAGGGCTCCTGATGGGACGAGGGAGATAATGTTGTTTATGGGAGCAGACGGGAAATAAAGACACCCATCTGGGAAGCCGCCTCGGCCCCTCGAAGCGTAGGTGAGGCAACACCAGCGCTGCGGAGGCAGAGATAGGAAATTACTCAAGGTGTTGTGCGCTGGCAACACCACCGGTAGCTTAAAATGCTCCGTGGCTTTTATTTTCCCCCTGCAGTAGAGGGAAATAAGCACAAGAATAACCCACGAGGAGGCAGGGTCTGGGAAAATCCTCCAACTTCCCGTGCGGGAAAGCGCCCTCCTCTTCCTCCTCCACTTCCCCCGCCCCTGACCCTGTGGAAGTCCTCGGGCAACGCCACCGGCGCCGAAGGCTCCCCGGCGGGGCGGAGCGGAGCGGGGTTCGGCCCAAAACACCGCCGGGCCCGCCCCGCGGCTTTAAAATGGCGACGGCGGTGAGGGTGGGCTGGCAGAGTTTAGCCATGGCGTTCGGCAGAGTGTCTGTGGCGGTGCTGCTGGCGGCGGCCCTGCTCTTCTTCGCCGGCGCCGTGCGAGGCGGCAAGCCCCTCCCGCGGATGTTGGGCGCCCCGGAGACCATTGAGGACCCCGAGAACGATGAGGGGCTGGAGCGGGCTCTGCAGTTCGCCATGACGGCGTACAACAGGGCCAGCAACGACATGTACTCCAGCCGGGTGGTGCGGATCATCAGCGCCAAGAGGCAGGTGAGCGACCGGGGAGCTGGGAATGAGGCTGGCCGGTTCCTCTGGAGAAAGGGCAGACGGCGAGCCTGAGGGCCTCTGCAAGCTGGCGTTTTTATTCCCCACAGAAGGGAATTAAAAGCCTTTTTTTATATCTTGTCTTCTCTCAGTCTGCGTGACCTTGAGTGCTGCGTGCTATGGAAGGAGCCAGTGGCTTCCCTGCGCTGCTCATGAGATAACACATGTCTCTGTTTATTGCTAAGGAAGCCGCTTTGAGGGACATGTTTACTTGGATTTTGTTTCCTGTTTCTCAGGGGGTGCCAAGTGCCTCTTTCTTGGAGTTTGTCACATACAATTCCCTCTGTACTTTCAGAGTCTGTTTTCCATCATGTAACAGGAACACTGCCTGCCTCTCTGCCAGGCTTCTCTCGGCAGAGAGCCCTTCCTTCTTGTGCTGTGAGTAAAGTTGCCTCTGCTGACTTGTCTTGTTGCAGATCGTGGCTGGAGTCAAGTACATAATGGAAGTGGAGATTGCCCGGACAACCTGTACAAAGCCAGCAACTGATATTCTGCACTGTGCTTTCCATGAGGAGCCCCAGATGGCCAGGGTAGGCTCCAGGGCACAGGCTGCTGTCACCCCACCCCCCCAGTTTCCAGTCCCATCCCACTGTCTGGCTTAATACAGATGGCTGGGGTCAGTGTCCCCTGTCTGCCTCAGCCAACATCAGAGACCTCATGCCTTTATGCTTTACAAGGCAAAGCAAGCTCTGCCCTTGCAGAACTTGTCTTGCTGGTTGATGTCAGAGAAGGCAGGGCCTTTTGGCTCTTTTGTAAGTGGAGCTCAGGCTGGAGCACTGCATGTGTCTCAGTCCTCATAAGAAGTAGTCATGGTCCGGATCAAAAGGATATGTGGAGGAAACTGCCAAGCCTACAGGCCTCCTGGCTCTCAGTCCAGGGTCCTCAGTCCCAGTAAAATTCTCATCTCTTCTTTCCCGTGGTGATGTAAACATGCTTGGCATTCTTTCCTGGGGGACTTGCATTGCTGTGAACAGAGCTTTAAGCTGACCACTGCCCAAAAGAAGCCGATCACCCCATCTCTCTCTGCCCACCAAGCTGTTACCCAGGCATTTTGTAATGAGTAATTGAGCTTTTTGGGTGGGAACACCAAGTTTGTCTGCTATTATCTGGCCTGAGTTTTTCCATAGTGCTTCATTCCTTCCGTTGATGCCAGTGATGGGCTGTATGTGCCCTTTGTTCCTGCACAGCAGGTGAGAGGTGTAGCTGCACATAAGAGAAACACGAAACTGGTGTGTACCATTATAGCAACTGCAGTGATTTGACACAGGTACTCGTGGCTTAGCTGTACCTGTGGGCTTATGTTTGAGTATTATCTGTGCTGAAAGTTTTCCTCTGTGAATGGATAAAGGAGATAAGCTGGTCCTCAGCAGTGCTGACTGCTCAGCTTTATTTCTTAGGGTTTATTTAAGAGATGACTCGCTGTGAGCACTACAGTGCTGCTCCAGAGTATTTGTCTGGAGAGGGCAAATCTAGAGACCCACAGGAGTGTAGAACAGTGGTAAATAACCCTGTTTCATGCTCTTATTCTGACAACTACTTTTTTCTTTCCTTAGCACTACATTTGCAACTTTGTGGTGTTGAATGTTCCTTGGCGAAACCAAGTGGAGCTGCTGGAGAGCAAGTGCCAATAAGCCTACCTAGATTCCAGCAGAGACCAGCAAACAGTTGTTCAGATTTAAAAGAAAAAGGCAATAACGCAAATGGAGATGGGCTTTACCAACGCCTGTAACTTGGCTACTGACGTATGCTTGTGCTATGCAAATTAAACCATGTAACTTCACTTTTAAAGCACAGTATGATCTCAACTTTTTCTTCTTTGGAATTATTATTTTAGAGCAGCTGTTTTGGTCTTACAGCTTTCCCAATGAATTCACTCCAGCATCAGAATTCTTATTAAAACCCCTTGGTATCCATGTTAAATGACTACTGTAAACATAAAAACTTAATAATTGCCATGATGTGTGGTTTTCTTTGATCATCTTCTGTTTTTGAGGGAGGGTTTGCTTTTATTTGTCCTCTGTGCTATCCTGCCCAAAGAATGGGGTGAGAAGGAATATGGGGTTCTGATCACAGAGGAAACAAACCATGTCTCCTTGTCCCTAAACCTGGCCTCTGGTTTTGAGTAAGAGATGGAAGCATTGGCTGTTTTCACTGAAGGAACTCTGCTTTAGAAAACTCTTGATCTTTGGAAGATTAGCTGAAGCTGGTCCTGAGACTGTAATGGTTTTGGGTCCTGGCTGCTGTACTGTTGTGTCATAAGGCTGTAAAGAAGGAGCAGTATCCCTTGGGAAAAATTCCATTTTCAGGTAATAGGGGAGGTGCCAGATCAAGAGAGAGGGTCTTGGGAGTAGGTGAAGGTTATGAGATGAGAGTGGGAGTGCTTCTTGTTTTTTCACAGTCCTGATAAAGTAGGAAATGCTCTATCTTATATCTTTGCTTTCCTGTATTTGAAGTAAGCCTTTTCCTTTTGGTGTAAATCTGACCCATAGATACAATGAGTCCAGCTCCTTGGGAGTGCATTTCTGTGGGTGGTTCTTCCTCCCGAGGGGAATGCCATTTTCCATGATTGCCAGGGCTTGCCAAGCTTGCAGTAAACATTAGGCAACATCTTGATTTGTGTTGTTGGGAGGATGAGCTGGTTGCCCAACCCCAGATATCTGCATCTGGGTTCTGCTTAGATCCAATAGGAAATAAATCCCTGTTTTCCCTCCTCATCACTCTATTCACAGATCTCTGCATGAAGGCCTGTTTTTTTCTTGCCAGCCAGGTCAGTGACTCTGCATGTTTCCATCTGCTGACCCTGGAAATCCTGGGTCAAGCTGTTCAGGTGCTCTCACTTGTACTTCTCTAAGTCTTCAGCTCATACGTGCTTATTCCCTGGCTTCCATCTATACAAGCACAAGGCAGTGGTGAAGGAGTTCCCTCATGCTTTAGGTGAGTTTGCCTCTGTTATTCTTTCATCCCCCTTGGCTTGAGGACGGGTAATTGTACTGGTCTCCTTAGAGAAGTCTAGGCAAGAAATGAAGGTGCAGATAGACATAATGAGGCATTTCCAGCACTTTGTTCTCTTTATTAACCATCAGCTGAGAACAGCACGTGGGAAAAAGAATGGCTGTGCCAGAGAAGATGAGAGTTTGAGTGTTAGGAGCTTCTGAATGTGAAGGTATTGCATTTTCCTGTTGAAATGCCAGTGACTAAGGGCATGAATGAACGGCACAGATTACCCCACACTCACAAGCTGCTGAGTGTCAGCCTTGGTGGTTATCCCTGTGTGCTCTGCACTTGGAGAAGTGCCAAAAAGCCTGACCTAATTTAAACACCTTCCTCTGTGGGCTGTGTTACTTTGCATTTGCAACAGGCTAAGAGCATTAGTGGAAGTTCCCCTGCCAAGAGCATTTTGTTTCTTCGGTCTTTCTGCTTGGCTAGCTGGCAGTGACTGGGCCAGCTGAACACTGAGCCCTCGTTAGCTGCATTCTCTGCCTGACTTTTTCAAATGTTGGTGTTGGATATGAACAGGGAAGTGTTTGTTTCATGTAATCTCTTTCATTTGCTTTGCTTCTGATGGATCAATTCTGGGGACATTCTTCCTGAAACTTAAGGGGATCAGAGCTTTGCTGCTGCTACAGCTCATGAACCCAAGGCTTTTTCTTGGCTCTGGTTCTCAGGGACAGATTTAGGGCCAACCATGTGAGGAGTGTAGCTCTCCTTAGCACTGCCTGTGCTTGCAGGCCTGTGCTCACGTGGACTTGTGGCTCCCAGCTCCTGGGTAGTGATTCCCTGCCCATGCTGCTCCCTGGATTGTGGCCTTGCAGGGTTTTTCTGAGATTCTTGAAGCTGTATCAGCACTCCTGCCAGGTATGGACACTTCCCTGTGCTCACAGCTGAAACTGCAATTTCCTGCAATTATGGAAAGAAATGACCATGTGAGGTTATGAGTCACCTTGCAGCCCTCAGTCTGGGCTATCCAGTGCTGTTGCTGATGTGCATGGGCTCAGTGTACACAGTATTCCTTAGCCTAAGACATGGACACCTCTCAGTGAGTGTTTAAAGATGCTTGGTTGGTTGTATTCATTGTTAACATGTAATGCCTTAGATTCCGTAGTGTGGATCCCTCAGAAGGTGAAATTCACCCACCAAACATACATCCAGTTTTGAATCTTGGTGCTTTATCTCTTGACACGGGAGAGGGAAGGCTTTGTGTCCCTGTCCTTGTGGGATGCAATGGTCACCTGGAGATAATTTCTGCAGGGTTGAGCAGGAATGTATCCTAAGCTGGGTCACTTCCATGACTCTTGTCACCCAGCTTTGGTGGTGGCTTGCAGGTAAGAAGGTGTGGGAGGGCAGGCGCCTGTTTCTCGGGGTAGCATAGTCCCAGCTGGGCAAGGAAGGGTGAAGAGGACTCTTCTTGGGTGAGGAAAGCAGCAAGCCTGCAGGCTCCACTGTGCAAATTCCTTGTGAGTGTCTCCCTGCTGACCCTCTGGCATGGGTCATGGCACACTGGGACAAGAGACCCTGGGGTGGGACCCAGGGCTTGAGGTGACACATGCTGAAGCCTTTCTTCTGTGTCATTGGTCACTCACATGACATTGCCCAGCCTCTGTGAGCTGGTGATCTCCTGCTGGTAGGTAGGATTTTGCAGCAGGGAAGGAGAAGATCAGCTGCTCATCCCCATGATAAGCTGGTGGATGAGTCTTGGGGTGTGTGCTGGACACTATTTTTAAGCTTTCTGGAGGCAGATCTGGGGCTGTGTGAGCATAGGGCTGATGATGGGGAAGACCTTTCCCGGTTTCCAGCTGGAGGAAAACCCCCAGTGACTCACGATGCCCTCACTGTACCATGCCTTGATGAGAGGCATTGTCCTCTCTTCCCCATGAGCTGAGAAACGTCCTACCTTGTGCCCTGCCAAGGTGCAGAAGAAGCTGGGACTCAGGCCAGGTCAGGGAGTGGATTTTATATATTGAGTATAAAAGCTAGCAAGAGAAGAGTTGTTTCAGGTGAAATAGTGATCCTCACACTAAGCATGCCCCTCTTCCCCCCTCTTCCTTCTCCTAGGTGAAGTCTCTCCATCTGTACAGGTGAGTAGTGGGTTTTTTCCCCTTCTTGAGGGCCAAGGAGGGAAGCCCTGGCATCCCTGGAGGAAAATTACAATCTCCAAGTGCCAGAACTGGCTGAAAGCAGGAAGAGGCTGGAGAAAGGATTGGCTGGGCTTTAAGGGTGACTTTGGTTCACAAATGTAGTTCTGAGCACGTCCAGAGGAGAATGGGCACCAGAGCCAGTGGGACAGATGCTCTTCAGATACCATGTTGCAGCTCACCTGGGTGGCATTGTATGTACCAAGCTCCATCTGTGCAGAATCACAGTTTGGTGAGCTTGGGGGTCACAGAGCTGGTGCCACAGGGGCTATGTGGGAACTCTTCAGGAACAGGCTTCTCTCAAGATGAGCCATAGCCTATAAAATTAAATTAGTTTTGGACCTCTGAACATGGCTTGGCTGGGCAGGTTGACTAATTACACTGTCCTTCCTTTGATAAAACCCATGGGACAGGTTAAGATGACTACAGATTTTTAATTACCTGCTTTTCCTCACTGACCAGCAGGTCTTTTCACTGCTCTCTGTGTTAGCCAGATAACATAGAAGGAAATGTTTTTCCTATAAATTCTGACATTTTCAGTGTCTGCTGCACACCCCAGATGGTTCAGTGAAAATTATTTCTTCTGTGAGATGTTGAGAGAATAATGAAACATGATGTTTCTACAGCTCTGACATGCTTTTTGCCCAGCTGTTTGCATGAACAAAACTGTCTGGGATCTTAGTTTGATAGGAAATTGGACAACTGGCAAGAAACTTACTTGCTCTGTGCTCTTGTAAACTACTTTCCACATGTAGGAAATGCTTCTTGCAGATGCTTGTGCTAGGAAAGCAAGAAATTCAGATATTAGAGAACAAGGGGTCTGACAGGGTCAAATTCACTGGGGAAGAGATGTGGCTGCTGGAAAACAAATTTTTCACCTGGTCACAAAGAGTGTCAGCTCGTTATTAACTGCAGAGCTTCTCAGCTGATAATGAGGGGAAAGGTGGGAGATAAAATGCCTGAAAGGTTTTCAGATGCTCCTCTGAGCATCCTCCATCTATCAACAGAGCCAGGTCAATCGGGAAATCAAGCGAGCAGCGAGTGAGAAATTAAACATTGGCCCCAGAGTGACATGTTTTGGTCACACTCCAGATACCTACAGACAAGAATGGACTGGACCTTGGTCTGAAATACTGACAAAGGCAAGCAAGGTTTTTATATTTAGTTTTACTTTTAAAATTTTTATTTTTATAGAGAATGTTGAGGGAACCCCTACCATTGGGGAAGATGCTGTGTGATGGCATCTGAAACCAACCAGCCCGTAAGCTGCAGATGTGACCAGATGTCCCTCTGGGCTGTTCTTCCCTAGGCTTAATCATTACTATCTTCATTTTACTGGGGCATTTGTGTTATCTTGTGGATATGTTTCACAAAGCCTCCTGAAACACAGATGTCTGACCATCACACTTGTGCCTCCCAGGACTGGAGGAGACAAGAAGGCGCTGCTTGCTGCACATGGTGTGATTAGCAGGGAGGAGCAAGGCAAGCGATAGCACTGCATGAATTTCCAGCATGGAAAAGTGATCCCTGAGTCCCCCAGATACTGGGACCAAGTCAAGCCTTCCTTTCCCAACTCTTGTAGCCTCGCACATGTAACGTAAAATCTTTCCACTGGGGGTCAGCATGTCACAGGAGATGCACAGGAATGGAGGACAGGCCGGTTTCTTACCCTCCGGAAAAGGAAGGCAGCGCCAAGCAGCTGCCACAGCCCTGTTCCTTATCCCAGCAGTCCATCTTCTTCCAGGCGTCTGCTGGAGGAAGGTCTGATCCAGCCTGCTTGGTGATCATCTGGGCAGAAGTACCCTGGAGGAGACTGATCAGTGTCCCCTGGTCAGTCAGGGGGACTGAAGGGACTACAAGAATCGTGCCCTAGGAATCTTGGATGTCCCGAACAGATGCTCTCCTCCAGGATCAGCACCCATTTCTGCAGCTCTTTGCCTGGGTATTTCCATTGTCAACACTCTGTTGTGTCCAGATGTTCTGCAAATTGAAGGGAGTTCCTCTAATTTTAACCCATCTTCTTGTCCTGCTTCTGACGAGAATTGTTTGTGTAAGTGCGACGAGTAAATCCAAATGTATCTGCCTCTAGGTGGAGGAGTGTTTACAATGTTCTCTGAGATCATGATAAAAATTGGTTTTGTTGCTATGGGGTTTCTATTCACTTTGTAATAGAAAATGTGTTTTTCTCAATAGCTCAGATGTGATGAAAAGAGTTGCAGAGCTTTTGCCAGTCATGTCCCAGCAAGCAGAAATCCTGAGGCTGTGTAAGCAAGTGTGGGAATTGGGATATTGAAATATGAGCATCCTTGACCACTGATCCTCCACTGCCCTTGTACCTGGCAGGTGCCTGGAGAAGCACTCTAACCCAGAGACTGACAAATTGTGTTTATGGCTGCTACAAATTTTATACAGATGTCAACATAAATGTGTGCAGGGAAGGGCTATGAACATTCCTGAGCTCTGCTGAAAACCTTACACTGAAGATATCTTACACTGAAGATATCTTCTGCACTGAAGAAATTTTACACTGAAGATACCTCCTTACATTTAGCTCTTCAGGAAATCCAGGATCAAATAGGAAAATATTAACTTCTGTTGGTGAAATAATCAGCTGTTTTTCAGTATGCTGCCATAAGAAAAGAAGCAGAAACTGGATGTTATAACGGATTAATGACAGATTAATTTATTGACTCTTCAGATCTCTGGTCTAATTGAAATGCAGCGTATTGTTCCCTTGTTGAACTTTGCATGGCCTTCCCAAAAACAGCTGCTGACACATGCCTTGCTTGTAAATATTGGAGCTCCTGAACACAGGCACACCCTGCAATAGGCAGGTAAACCACTGACTCTGCAGACACTGAAACTGCCCTTTTTGGTTCCCAGTGGCATTTAATTCTGGCAAACAAGCACCAAACAAGCACTGTCTTTATGCTGCTCCAAATATATTTCAGGGCCATGTGCAAAGCCAGCTAAAGTTGTATGTGCACTTCTGAAGTCAGTGGTAAATGTCCTCCAAACCCTAGGGAATTACTGCCCAAAATTAAATGAGATCTGGAGGATTTGATTTGTGTAAATTCCTGGGACTGTCCCATGGATTATTAAAACAGAACAACAAGCACCTTATTCTACTTGGCTCCTGGATCCCTCAGTCTATTGACTTGCATAAATCTTGTTTGCTTTGGAATTGAAATTAGCTCTCTTAACTGCATCAGCATAAAGCAAGCATCTCATTTTCTACAAGCCTTTTTTTAAAGGTAGGCTGTGATTAAATAGCTGGCAACTCAAGCAGATATAAAAGGCTGTGTTGTGGCGATGCAAATGATGTGGTATGTGGCATAATTGGGATCATTGTGCAGAAGAAATGAAAATCAGGATGGAGTTTTTTTTGCTTGCTGCTTACTTGCTCACTCCTGGGATGTTGTGCCATCAATTAAGGGCTCATTTATTCCCTGTGAGGGTGAACGTCCCCATTTTGAGGCAGGACTGGGAAAACTGCAAATTGTCTCATATCAAATGGTAAAGGTTGTGAAGGTGCAAATATTAATTGGGAGTGCTTGGCTGGGGTTGGTACTGCCTGTGCCCAGGTCAGGCATGGCTAAATTTCTTGTTTTCTGCTAACAGCCAGAGTTTAATGAGGTGGATGTGAGTGAAGACAAGGTGTTCAGTAAAGGATGGGGGCTCTTGATAGCATGACCCAGTACCAGCTGTGGTGTTCCGAGGGTGGTGTTGGGGGGAGCCAGGATGTCCCCTCCAAGCCCTCCTGTGGGGTGTTCAGAAAACTGTTTTCGTTTTTGGAGTTCCCAGAGAGTTCTGCACAAAATCCCCTCTCTTCAATACTTTGTTGGGTTGATGGAGGCTTAATCTCTTACTTCTCTGGAGGCAAATCAGCTACTAAAGAGCTGCTGAACAGCTACTGAACAGTAGAAAGTTTATAGTGATGCTTGCTTTGTCACCAGCTGCATCTTAGCCCTCATTTACGGGATTTGGAAAGGAATCTTCAGTGAGAGCACAGACAAATTCATGGTTATTTTTTTCTACTCTTCAATTTAAGGCGAAAACAACAGTGGGATTGAAGGAAACCTTTTGGTTTCTGAGCTTAACACAGAATGGCTCAACCCTTTGTCAGAGCTAACTCTGTGCTCCATAGCCAGAGCAGAGAAAAAGTGGGTTTTTTCACACTCAGGTGTGAGGTTTTTGTCCTTTTTATCTGGATTTACCAGTTACCATTTTTTGAGGATTTTGAGATATGAGAGAACACTTCACTAATTTTAGTTCATCTCAGGAGTAACTTGACTTTTATCATGTCTTACTTTTAATGAGTTTAGGGTTGTTTTTATAGGTCAATTTTGCTAGTATGCTCAACTTTTATTATTATGGAGTACCATAAAAGGTGGATAAGACCTTCAGACTGCACCAAAACCTAACCTTTTGGTGCAGTCTGAAAGAGGTCTAAAGATGGTGTCTGGTTATTTGCCTCTCCTAAGATGCTCCTTTCCCTTACAAGGCAGAGCTCAGCACAGGTACCTGTAGCTCCCAAGGCAGAAGCCATCTGTGTATCAAAACAACACCTTATTTGGAGGGACATCTCAGGCTGTGAGGGATGGAAAAGGAGGTTCTGGGAGTATTTACACCAATTTGGTGGCAGTTAGAGCAGAGGTGGCAGTGCCACTTTTTCTCCCTGATTGACTGCCACCACTCCTGCAAGGATGCACAAACTGTTGCCTGAACTGTGTTTATTTATAGTCCTTCATAAAACCAATTACCCGAATGTCACAAAATGGTGTTATTATTAGTGCATTTCCTCCTGTATTAGCATGCCCTGAGTTCTTGTGCTGTCAGGGCAGTAGAAAGCTCATGGCCTTTTACCAGCAATGGCACAAATCACATTTACTGGGCTGTGCTAGAGCTGAAGTAACATTTCTTCAAACTCCCAGCCCTGCAGGCCTGAACAAAGTGTTTTTGCAGGAGCTGAGAGGCTGCCAAGGAAAGATGAATTGCTGATTCTGGAGGGAAATGTGCTCCACGCTGATCTGGCTGCTGCGTAGTAACTGGGATGGCGGAGTGGTGGATGGATAAGGAGAAAATGGATTGCATGCACAGAAGTGTTCATGGGCCAGGACAAATCCTGGCTTGCCCCTTTTGTGCTGGGGAAGAATTGTGTCTTCTCCATGTTTCTGAAGTGCCCCAGGCCTTGCACACGGGAGAGGTGATTGGGCTGGGGCATTCTCCTGAGAGGCTCCGCCTGGAGAATGGATGGCACAAGAGGATGTACAAGCAGATTCCCAGAAGTACGAGGAGATCTGCATCAATCTGTGACTCTTCCAAGGATGTGATAGTAGGTGCTGTGGCTCTCCTGTCGCAGGCTTCAGGCTGTTGTGTGACTGCCACCACTCCCCTGAGTCCTAGAGGGTGTTCATAGTGTGTGACCTTCAGGATGAAATTCTGGACTCCAATGTCCAACTTCTCCACATTCACCCAGAAGGCAGGTATGCAGGTCCACAAATCCCTGTCTGCTGCAGGTGATCCACTGCAGGTTTTGGGAGGTCTTTGTTGGTGCTGAGGTTTATACCTTGGCAAGATTGGCCTGTGGGTGTTCTCAGCTTGGCAGAGAGCCTTGGTGGAGGCAACAGGGAGCCAAACTCCTTCCCACAGGAGACAGAGTATCCCAGAAACCAGGACTGGATCGTAAGAGACTTGTTTTCTGGTTCTGCTACTGGCCTTTTGCGTGATTTTAGGCGAGTTCCTTCATCCTTCGATGCCTCAGTTTCCCTAGCCTGTAAAATGGTGATAATAATTCAAAGTCAGGCTGGATGGGGCTCTGAGCAGCCAGATCTAGTTGGGAAAGTCCCTGCTTATTGCAGGGGGTTGGCCTAGATGGCCCTTAAAGTCCCTTCCAACCCAAAACCCCATTCTGTGTTTCTGTGATAGTGAGGTGCTCCTCTCTTACCCAAAATAAGAATCTCAAACTCATTTGGGACCTGCTGGTAGAAATAAATATTCACTGCTGCAGTTACACAGGAGCTGAGCTTTTATTTGTTGGGGCAATTTTGTTGATATGTAACTTTAAATTTATTCTGGCAACTGAAGAATAAACTGCTTCATCATAATAATGCAATCAATTTTCAGGTTTTGCAGAGGAACATTTCCTAACTTTCTCAATCTCACCCTTATAAAACAGGGGTCATTTTACTACTTGGAGAAATTAATTGCGCTGTACAGTACCTGTATCTTTCCACCTACATACTTCCATGAAATTTTAGGATTGTTTTTGCTAGGTGGTGCTGCTCATGCCTCAACAATTTCCAATGATTATCTGACTATAAATTGCTGAGATGCTTTCCCAGTTTCCCAGTTAAAATTTATTTAAGACAGGCTTTATTCATTCTCCTTACAGGAAAATAATAATTTCACGCAGGGCAGGACCTTTATTTTCCATAAACAGATGCAGGAATGTAATTTTTTTTTTTTTGGTGTATATTGCAGTTTTGTTTTATTCAGAAGTTTTACACTGAACAAGTTACCAGCATCTGCTGTGCACACGAGAATGTGCAATTAATTATCTCTTCTGTGCTTTTGCAAACTTGCTCTGAGGAGGTTTGAATAGTGAGGAAGCAACAAGAACCAGTGAGGATTCACCTTCCTCCTGGTCTGATTTGGATGCTAGTACTGTTTTCAGGAGGTCCTTCAGTCAAGAGATGCTGTTGGAGGGGCTATAAGGACAATAAAGCAACACCCAGATGTGTCTTAGAGGGTGTCTTGGTTTGAAAGA
>VZRF01013449.1:0-101228 GCA_013396875.1 Vireo altiloquus
TTTTTTTTTTTCCTGAAAAATGCTGAATTCCTACTCTAAAGAGAACTTCCCATTATTAAATATATTAAATAGAGCAGAAAATCTTTATTAAGTTTTTTATGAACTGCAAGGGGCCACAGCTATTTAATGTGACTTTTTTAAGAAAGGTTTCAAATATTGTCATAAAGGGCACCTGGACATTTGTTTTTTTAAGATAGAAATCATTTTAGTCTATTTTAAGCCAATACTAAGACTCCAGTCAAGAACTCATACCGCGTTGGCACATGTGGGGCTGCATCTGGAGACAAAGGCAATTTGGGGCACATTTTTAAACTCTTTAAGAATTATTCAGATACTTTAATCTGTTTGTTTCTTTGATTTATGTACTCTGAGCTCTGCATATTATAGCTTAGACAGCATGCCTTTACATGCAGAATAATATCCCAGAGATGTGGGAGGGAGGGTGCTAAGGAAGGCTCTTATATTAAAGGAAAAGGGAATGGAAAATATAAATTAGTCACATTAATATATAGGAAAGGGGTGGGAAAATTAATGATAATGCAGACATTGTGGAGATGAAATTTGAAGTTTGTTCCTTCAGGCGTTTTTGATTTCTGAATGTATAAACATTTTGTGTAGAACATATGGAAGAAACAAAGCTTTATTTCTACTTGCATAACTCAAAAACTGTTGAGTTTATAGGAAAAGAAAGGAAAAAATGAAAAAAGGAAAAAATTAAGGAGAAAAGAAAATTTGGCTGAAATAAAGCATGAAACGTTTACATCCAAAATAAATAATTTTGTTTTGTTTTGTTTGGTAAAGTATATTAGAAAGAGCTGTGAGTGACTGAGAAAGGGAATCTGAATGGGAATCAGAACTCTACCTTGACAGATAATCAACTACACATACACCCAGATGTATTTATTGCTTGTGAGTTCCTTAACTGAAATTTAAGAATTTATTCTCTCCTTATGCTTAAATTAACAGCATTTTCAAATGCAAAATATGTGTATACTGTAATGCTAGGCATGGTAAATCAGAGTGATTTTTAAAGTATATACCAGTGTTTAGTCTGCTCCTTATATTGACACATGTCAGGTATTCAGGCTGTATAGCATTACTGAAAGCTGACAAAATAACTGGACTTCCACCGGAAAGAAAGAATTAATTCTCTCCCCAAAGCAGAGATTGTTGTTAACTATTCCAGAACAGTAACTGTTAAACCATTCAGTGTCAGAAATACTCTAATGAAGACAGAAGGTTTATATAGGCTTGGCTAGTCCCCATGGAAACAGCCTTTCTACTGGGTTACCATAGGAATCGTCAAAGCCTTTGTAAGCGTCCCTTAATAGCGCATATACGCTTTCCAGGCAGACTGGAATATCTGCTGGAGGATACACCTCCTGTTTTTAAATATAAATACAAACAGATTTTGTTTTGGAGTGGTACTCATCTCTGTTTAACTAGCTATGCTACTCTTTACGTTAGAGTTATATTAAACATTGGAGTCACCTGTGGTACAGGAAACGTGTGAGGGCTGGATGGGTTTGTGAACAAGGCGAGCCATGAACGTTTGTACCTAACCCGAGGGCAACCACCAGCAAAAACACCCCTCCTTACAGCACTCCCAGCGTCACCCACAACCTCTCATACATTACCCCTCCACCTGCCCGTGGACATGGCAGAGCTTTAGTGAGTCCGAAGCTTAGCTGGTCAAAAGTTGTACAACAGGAAACAAACAAGCAAGAAATGGAGCCAGAGGAAACAAACAGAACACTCTGCTGAATGAAACTAGCAGAAAGCAAGCCAGGGGGTGACTTCAGCTCTCTAAGTCTTTCAAGACAGATGTTGTTTTGACTTCTAAATAATGTTACTTGAAGCCATTACCTGGGCACAGGATGAGCCTAGTTTCTTGGATAACTAATGAGGAATTGCACTTTCACATACTTGATCCCGTGGCTTTGGAAGAACAGGGAAGTACAGTGGGGAGCTGCAGGTTGTGAGGGAACCCTGCACCTACTTCCTGGTCTGGTCATTGTGAGCTTGATTTTATTCAAAGTCCCTTTACAAATAAAAAAACAATTAAAATTTGGTTCTGTTTAAACTTCTGGGATTAACACACTGCTCTCCATACAGAATATTAACATTAATAAGACTACTTGTTAAGAAAATCTAGCCAACATCTTCAGGGCTTGTTATTTTTCCAAACAAATGCTAGCTACAAGGCTTTCTACTGTAAAGCCTGAGAGCATCATAATGCTTTTATATTCCACTTTCCAGCTGGCTAAATTTCATTATGCAGTTTGAGCATATAAATCAGTGGAGCTGAATTGAAGGACATGGTCTTTACAGGACAACACTGTCAGAGATTTTGGCCCTCGAGTTCTGGTTACCAAGATACCAGCTCCCATACATGTAAAGATACCCATGAAAAGCAGTGGGACTGCTTACATGTTTTGGTTAGGCGTGTGCTTCCTTGCCTTATCAGAGAAAGGATTCTGATTGGACAAAGAGAAGATTTTGGAATTAACTGAAAATGTATTTGTTCTAAAATGGATATTTGGAACTACAGATGTGAAAACTGCTATATATCATGGTAAGTTTGCACAGATGGTATGGCAAGGCATACATCATGTATTACTCCTTTCCAGAGCTGGTAAAAAGGCAGTATATTTTTTCCAGGAAAATATTTGAATGAAGCCAGAAATGTCTTTGATTTCCCAAGTAACTGAGGTGCCACTACTAAGGACATTTTTGGACACCCTAGCCCAAAGATGATCACTCCAGTTAACCAAAAGTAGGCAGTGAAAATCTGAGGATTGCAGTCATCCAGAAGCAATCACTGAGACGGAGATCTATTTACAGGGAAGGGGGATAAGAAAAAAAAAAAGAGAAGATTTGTGGAGGAGTTAATAAGGGATTCTTCTGTGAATTGATGATTTAAAGGCTACTTTGACTGTACTCTGCCAGTTATCAGTTGCTCTTACACAGAAGGTGATCCCATAGTTTCAGTGCCATTTTAGGACCTGACAGAGGTGTCAAAGATGGTATCTGGAGCAGCAAGAGAGGCAGGATTATATCAGGTATGACAACGTGAGTGCTCTCCAGTGTGCTCTCCCACTAAAATTGTAGAATGCTTACTATTTTTGGAGGTCTGACTCCCCTAGCCATGCATTGTCTTGCCAGAGACAAGGATAGTTGCAGAGCTACCTGAAACGAAGGTCTAAAAATAAAGCCATGACTAATTCATGTATGGTTCAACTAGTCATGTGTCCACCAAATGGAACAATGCAGCTGTAATCTCAGGCATTTTGTTCTTTGACCATGAAAACAAAGAGGATGATGTGGCCACTTAAGATACCTTAACTCACTATCATTATACATTCCCTAGGTTTTGTAAGAATTACTCTACTTGTAGACTTTGTCTAAGAGATGCATTCAGTATATAAACTACCCCAGTTTACCCTGTTTGTTACCACTAAAATATCCTTTCTGGTTCACCCAGAGAAGCTGTGGATGCCCCATCTCTGGAAATGTTCGAGGCCAGGTTGGACAGGCCCTGGATCAACATGGTCTTATGGAAGTTGTCCCTGTCCATAGCAGGGGAGGTTGGACCATACGGTCTTTGAAGTCTCTTCCAACCCAAAATATTCTATGGTTCATGTTGCAGAAACATCACTAAAGCTTTTTGCAGGTGTGAAATCCACCCAGCTCGTGATTCATGTTTTGAGATTTTGTGGCTGAAATTTTTGTCAAGTGCGTCAGGTTGTGAAGAAACTGCTGCACTCACCACAGCCTCCCAACAAAAATAGCCATTATATTTTGTATGTTTGTATGTTTGCATAAGAAATCACTGACAATCAAATTGTATCCTTGAGCAAAACATGACGTGAACAATTTGCTTGGCCTGCCGGGCATGCACCAAATCTGCCCTATTACTGAAGGTGTTAAAATGGGTGGAATAGAGAGAGCATGTTTGGCAATTTTCTGGTAAGAGGAACTCATTCTAAACTCCACTTGTAGGCTATCTGCTGACAGATACACCATCTCAGTGGGAAAAAAACTGGGTATAGCATTTCTCTTCTGGTGTCTATCTGCCCTTGTTTCCACTCGTATTCCCACTCCTTTGTCTCCTCCCCGTTTTGTCTTCTCCTCCAGAGCCAAGGGTGTGGAACAGACCTTACAAAGGGCTGAAACATGCAGCCCTCTGTAATTCTCTCTCTGGTGTGGTTTTTTTTGCAGCAGATGTTTCCATCTGTGGACCTTGTTTTCCTCACAATTATGGGTATACATGTGTGCCACACTGCATTATCTTTGCCTTTCTGATCTGGAGAACCATCACTCTCTCTGGCCATTCTGAGGAACATATAAACATACTTATGTACACAGACACGTCTGCTGTAAAGCCCAACCAGTGAAATTACCTCACCTAGGCATCAGAAGTACCTAAAAGGAAGAAGTAGATGATGACTCCTTCAGACGACAGGAAGAAGCCTCATGTTCACAGGCCCTGTTACTCACAAGGGAACTTCAGCCATCACAATAACTGCTGGAGGGACAACAGAGAATGGCACAAATGATCCAGTGGTCCAGGAGATCTATGGAGTGCAGTAATGACAGTTTTCTAACACAGGTGATTAAGGAGATGACAAGGGGAGTCACTCCTCTGCACTTTGTACTCACAAACAAGAAAGGCTTTACTGGTTGAGGATGGAAAGTTAGGGGCAGCTTCTTCTCAGTAGTTCCCTGTGAAAGAAGAGTCAAAGGGCACAAATTGTAATACAAGAAACTCCTTTTTTTTTTTTTTTTTTTTTTTTTTACTATGAGGGTGGTCAAACACTTGGCAGTTTCCCAGAAAGGTTGTGGAATCTCTATCTTGGGAGAAACTACAAAATCTAACTGGGCTGATCTGGGAGCAACCTGCTGTAAGTGGTGACTCTACTTTGAGCAGGAGGAAAGGAGTAGAAAGACTCATGTAAGAGTGATGGAGGAAAACAAAAATTGGGATCCAGCATAGGAAAATGGGAATAGGAAAACAGAAATATGGGAATAGGAAAACAGGAATATGGGAAAATATTGGATCCAGCATAGCAGTAGAAGGAAGAACATATCAATTTCAAAGTAAAAGCAAAAGGGCAGTAAAATAGGGAAAAGCAAGAACGTCCTAGCCTACTGCCCATCCTTTCTAAGCAATAAAACATTAGATAGCAGCTCTTTTCCAAATGGAAATGTGGCATACCTGGATTGGAAGGAGGTAGTGGGAAGCAGACAGTCCTGTTCTGCTATCTGTGTTGTATTCTGTCAGCAGTTGATTCCTACCTTGCTCCCGACATGGTTCCTTGCATGCCACACGTGCTGTATGGACTGGTAGTTCTCCTCACCACCTCTCTCTTGCCTTGGAACTACTGTGACCTTGGGGCCCTGTGGTAGCATGTCCTGTCCTCATTGTGACCTGACAGCGCTGTTCCTCTGGCCCCAGTACCTGCTGGACTGTGGAGGCTTGGAGCAGTCACATGTGGTACAGCACTAGAGGAACTTACTCCCTTTACCTCTGCACACATCTCCTCAAACTTGTATGGCAGTGTCCTTTTGCCATATTAAAATCTTTATATTCTGCTGGTATTGGCTGGGTATGTCAGGCCTGAGCTGGTTTAGTGTTCATGGATACTTTTTAACTTGAGGGAGGACATGTCTTAAACAAAGACAGCCAAAAAACAGCTGAACATGATTGTATCCCTGTTTGGAAAAGCCTGGGCAACCATCCCTAGGGTAACAAGAAAAAGAGGTCACTGAAGAAATACTGCAACCTACAGCAAGAATGGGAGGAGGGTTGAGGTACCTGAAGCATAGAAGCTGTTGGCAAAGAAAACTGAAGGCTTTTTAAAGGAAAGAGAAATTGTGTCAAAGAATTCTGCCTGTTTCATCACAGGTGCCTTTCTGAAAAAGCTAAAGCACTGCTACAGGAAAGAGTGCAGGGTGACACCAGCAGCAGCAACTTGCGGGCCTAGGGGAAGTGATCAGTGTTAAATGCAGTTAAAGAAACTGTGTAAGGTTTTTCTTGCTGCAAATGAAATGTTAATGCCAATTATAAGGTAGTAGAAAGGCAGGAAATAGCTTCTTTGTGGGGTTAAAGACTTAAAAGATGTAACACATGGAGAATAAGGTGAGGACTCTAACGCAGAGAGCAGACCAGAACTGAGAGTCAAAGGGAAGGAAGGTCTAAGAACTTTTGAGTTCATTCAGTTTTGTTTGCCTAAGATATTTCAGCAGCTCAACAGCCTGTAGAGCAGCCTTAAGTGCAAATGTGCATAAATCTTTATTCATTTTTGTAGAAATGCTTGTGTGAATATACTCAGTAAAGGATGAATTCTTGAAAATCATTGCTTCATTCGGTTCATGCCTATTTATTGATGTATTAAGAAATTTCATATCAGAAATACCAAGAAAATAAAATGGATGTATGTGGTATGAGAGAAAGGACAGCTGAGGTGGAGGTCAGGGTCTAGTGTAAAGAGGCAGAGAACTGTGTGTGCCAAAGGAGCTATTTAGTGGAACTGTGCCAGGAAAGACACTGGAGAATTTATGCTGTACAGATAAAGATGATCTTTCTTTCTGCCCACAATTAGTCTGTTAACAGCTTGCAAGATCACAGCAGACATGAGAAGAAATAATTTTAAAAGATCCCAGAAACGCTGAGTTGAAAGCAAGGAAGTGAATGAGAAAAATTTATGACAATATTAACTCTTGGCAATGTAGGCATCCCTTTCAAGCTGAATGGGAGGAAGAGGTTTTAAAATTATAAGAAACCCCTTAAAAATTCATGCCGAGATACAGCCTAATGGGAGCAACAGAGTACTGAAAAATGTTCCTGAGAACATTGGTTGCATCCTTGTTTCACATGTGTAGGGTAAACAAAAGAAGATATTGAGTAGGAATGATAAAGAAGACATCAGGTGAAAAATGCAATCACATAAATCTGTCAACAGTCATTTATTTATTATTACTTGGTCAATTAATGAAGCCCTAGTGAAATATTTTCTCAGGTTTTATTTCCCTTATTCTGGAAATATTGACTGACTAAGGAAAATTGGAATAAGAAATAAATACTTAGGGAAAAGTGCCTGCAGTCCCTGTCTATATGGACATTATGTTATCTGTATGAACTTTATAAATATATCTAGTGTATGGTGATTGGAAAAGGAAAATATTGCTAAGAGCTGTAGAAGATTCCGATGTTTACATTTCAACCTTTTTCTTCATTTTTCTTATACTGATATGTAGTAGTGGCACTGCAGAATGGAGATATAAGAGACAATTTTGGAAAAGAACAACAAAACTATAGGTTATTCATCGTAAAGACAATATGAAGAAGTTGAAACTATTTAGCTCCCATACTTCACAACAGAGGCAAAAACAGTCCATGGTCTTTTAAAAGACTTTGTTTTATGTGTGTATAATTTTCCAGATGCATGGTTTTTTCCTCAGCAGAATTGCCACGTCTGACACTATGAGCCTGAGGAAAAGCAGCAAAAAACTCACTAAAGGCTACACCCTGTAGCCACCACTCTGTGTTGTAACTTGTTGTAAAAGACTATCTCTAAATGCTTACTTTTCTAACATATTCAAGTTGACCTTTTGACTTAAATGTTTTCGAGTTCTTGTGCATTCGTGTGTATTTTATTATTTTGATATTTCTTCACCTGTGCTTCTCATGTTCTATAAGAAATGGCTCTGCTAAGCATCATTTATGTGCACACCCCAGCAGCCCTACTGCAAAGGGTTCTGTTGAGCTCCCCACCACCTAGGAAGAATTTAAAACCACTTTTTAATTTTAATAAATGATGTCACTATACGTTGTTTAATAGCTGGTTTCACTTGAGCCTTTTAAATGATTCAAACAGAAACTGAGTTAGAAGAATAAGAAATCAGAGATCATTTTGGTGTCAAAAATCAATTTCTTCTAAGCCTTGTGTGTGCAAAGTGTGTGAATGGGCTTTGAGACTGAAATTATTAACTTCTACCTCCTGAACAAAGATTAATAAAACAGATTTTAACTAGAGATTTTGCTATCAGCTAGGTAAAAAAATGTGGGCAAATGGAGGAAAAAGATCTAGAAGTGATTTTTCTAAACTAGACTGATACCAATCATTGCAAATAGAAACATTCACTGCTTCAGTTTTTAGTTTATCAGCATTAAAGGAGCACATTAAAAAGTCATGTGCACTTCTGCATCTGGTAGCCTGTGTTTTTATATTGCAGACAATATTCCTGACACACAATCATAATAAAGCTACATTTCATATGACTGGTTGATATTTTGTGTCTTTACTGGTCTCGGATAGGCAATATTGCATCCAATCCTATTATTTCGCACTAAAATATTATGGGCTGACTATCATTTGTATTTCTGTTCCTCTCTAAGTGTCTGGTTGTGTAAAAGAGCTGCAGATTTGG
This sequence comes from Vireo altiloquus, assembly GCA_013396875.1. Lineage (NCBI taxonomy): Eukaryota > Metazoa > Chordata > Aves > Passeriformes > Vireonidae > Vireo > Vireo altiloquus. Next base: position 8,434 of record VZRF01013449.1, read on the forward strand.
CAGGGGCTTTCATAGACATGGCAGCCTTGATGAATTCATAATGACTTATAGTGCCCAATATGTGAATGATGCGAAACAGAAGACAGTGGTTCATTTACTGTCATTTCCTACGCTTGCCTCTGCTCATGCAATGTGGCTGTGAAACGTTTTCATATTCACAATAATGTGTTTTGCTTCCATCTTGCAGTCATCTTCCACATGTGTAAATGGAGCAACAGGTGTAAGATTTCTGTGTTTTCAAACTATATCCCTTCCCACAGATGAAATTGTAAAACATAATAGAAGATGAGGGTATACATGCAGACAAGAAAATGTCTGTGCTTATGTTTTTTAAGATATTATGCATTAAAAATGCACACACATTTAACAAGCCCAGTCCTTTTGATATGAAGACGACTTTAGACAGAGAAAATTGTAGATGTAGAAATACTACAGTATGCACTCAAATGCAGGCTTGGCATAGCACCACATAATAAATTAACAAATGCTGTTCATAATGCTTGTTGCAATTAGAGATTGGATTTAACTGCAATGAGTGACATGACCAGATGACATCAGGGGAAAATAAAAGCTCTTTTGTCAATTCTCTTGTTTTCTATCTTGCTACTTGTCATTATAAAGTCGATATCAAGTCAAACGTTTCTGTTTAATAGGATGAAAGATCATATGCCCAGTACCCAGCATTTTCTGAAACCTGTATCTCAGCTGTAAATGTGTGTTCACTGTATTCAGAGTATTTACGAATAGTGGTCACCAGTGTATTTTCAGTTCTTCCTGTCATAGCTGTTCAGATCTGTAGATTTGTAGAGGCTCTTCTGCTTGAATAAAGTGGTGCAGTTCATGCAAAATTACACATAACTGAGCCAAAACAACACATGATTTGCTTTAGTTTCCTGTTTGGGTTCAGTTGTGACTAAAGTTTTCTGCTTGTGCCAGTTACAGTTCACTATATGTAAAGGTATCCTTACAGCCCCTATGAGTCTCTCCTTTCTGATATGGTCACATAAAAATCTAAAATTTCCCATCAACAAAGCATTTAAGACCATGGGCAACTACAAAGAGAATCAGTTAAAGAGATTCCCTGCGAGCATCTATCATTCCGTTTTCAAGAGTTCTTTGCAGGAATTTTTGTCTCAGGGTAAAAGCCGAGATCTTTACAGCAAGTCACCCTAGTAGGGGCTGGGGGGGAGAAAGTGGGGAGAAAAAAAGAAAATTTCTTGCCTTTTAAATTCTCTGATGAGTTGGATGAAGAAGAAAAGAGGGCGTTACTTTCTTGTCTATTTTAAAAACTTAATAAATCTGATATGACTAAAACAAAACCAACTGTAAGTTTCGAAAGTATATCACCTTTTGAATGTTAATGTGATTATGAGAATCAAGTGCAGCAAATTATGAAAATCATGGTAAAACATTGTGATACTTTAATATGTTTAACTGAAGCCTGGTGTGCACCAAGAAGCTTTCATGGTTAATTCATATCCCTCAGGTAGTACACTTTGAGACAGGGTTGGAAGTTTTTTAAAGACAATAGTTTAAAAGCACCCCATTAACTGCATCATGGGATTTTTTTCCAAAAAGGTTAGTTGCATTAAGTGATAAACATCCAAATTCTTCCTCGTAAACATGCAATAATCTTAAATTACCTATAAAACGACTAGATGCTTCTTCCAGGTACAGTCTGGAGCAAAACCAATGGATAAAATATTGTCTCAGGGGAAGCACAAGGAAAACCATCCATCTGAGACACCCCTCTGGGAATGGTTCCTCTGCTTTTCCACCTTATTCTGCCTCAGTGATAGGAACACAGCAATGCAATTCCCCCTTAAAAAGGGCAGCATTCTCAATAGATATCTTGTCAGTGCAACAGGATGTGTGCATGTGTGGGGAGTTGCCTGGGACAGAGCAGTGATTCTATACACTTGTCAGTGGAGGGGCTCAGAAATTTTGAGCAGAATGTTTTTCAGAAAATGCCAATTAATTCTGTTGTAAATGTTATGTGGGAATGTGTCAGGATTGACTATACTTTGTTTGTTTTGCTTTCAATCAAAACAAAGCTTTCTGATAACTTTTTTATAATCTTGTCATGACAGAATATTTGAATGTTTCATTTCGGAACACATTTCATTCAGGATTGTGTTCAATATTATAAATTGGAAAAAAAAGAAGTCAGAATTAAAACTTTTCATCTAAGTTTATCTTAGGTGAATTAAAAAATTGCTTCAATTTAGGACAGATGAAATTTAAGGTGCCAGTGTTTTCCAGGAAATGAAAATTCTACTTCCATGAAAAGTATCTGACAGAAGTCTATCTCTCACTTTTTAAAATGGAAGTTTTACAGCTTTCAAAACAAATTAAACATGTAGTTAAATGAATGGAAGTTACCTGGAAATCATTTTTGGCGTTATTTATTTATATATTAAAAAAAAATTGTATTTTTATGTATTAAGTTACTGAAAAGAGTTTTCCAAATGTCCAAACCAATATTTGAGTCCTGTCACTGGGCACTACTGAGAACAGACTGGTTTTCTTCATTGCCTCCCATGAGGTGTCTATGCACATTTATGAGAATCTCCTGTGAATCTTCTCCAGGCGGAAGAATCTCAGCTCTTTTCATATGAGATGCTACAATCCCTCAGTCACCTCCACAGCCCTTCACTGAGTTTGTTCTGGTAAGTCCATTTCTCTCCAGTACTGGGGAGCCCAGAACTGGACTCAGTATTTCAGACATGGCCTCATCAGTACTGGGTAGAAAGAAAAGGTAACACCCTTCAATCTGCTGGTAATGCTCTTCCTGATGCAGCCCAGAGTGCTGCTGGGCACCTCTGTCACTATGGTGGTATCACTATTGCTGGCTGGCATTCACCTTGTTGTCCACCAGAACCCCAAGCTCTTTCTCCATGGAGCTGTCCCTCAGGAACTCAGCTCCCAGTGTGTTTGGGGTGCATGGGGTTAGTGCTCCGCACTGGCAGAACTTTGCATTTCCCTTTTATTATTCCTCTCCACCCAGTTCCACACCTTGTTGATGTTCGCTTCCTCCAATTTTATATCATCTCTGAACTTTCTGAGGGTTCACTTTGCCCCCCCATCTAGGTTTTTTATGAAGAGGTTAAACAATATTGACCCCTCTATTGATCCCAGGGATACATCACCAGTGAGATGCCTCCAATTGCACTTTGTGCTATTGATCACCACGCCCTGGGCTTGGCTGTTCAGCCACATTCAATCCACCTTGCTGTCAATTTACCAAACCTGTACAATGTCACCTTTTCTGTAAGATTGTTGTAGGAGGCTATGCCAAAGGCCTTAATATAGTTGAAGCAAAAAACATTAGTTATTCTTCCCATCACCTGAAAAGGTAGTCCTTTCATAATAGGAAGGTGTCTGCTTGGTTCAACACAACTTCCACTAGGTAAATCTATGTTGACTACTTATGATCAGCATGTCCTTTATGTGCTTGGGAAAGGCTTCCAGAATTACTTGCTCCTTGATCTTCTCAGGGACTGATATGAGGCTGAGTGGCCTGCAGTTCCCCAGATTTTCTTTCTTGTCCCTCTGGAAATAACATTTGGTTTCTTTGAAGATAGGAGTGATAGCTTTTTTTTTCATATTTCCTTTACTTTCACATTTTCCCCTCTGCCAGGAACAGACACACAGTATTCCTGTATTCATTTATTCCCTTACTAGATGCACAAGCAAGGCTATGGATTTCCTTGACATATGCACAGTCATTGCTGTAGACTCCTGCTGTAAGCAGGGGATAGGTTAAGAAACAGAATACTCAGACAGTACACTGAAAGAGCTTTTTTCTTCATCCTACTTCTGGTTTTAAGGTGCATCCAGATGTTATTTAACTTCTATTACAGACAAGAGAAGGAGAGCCAGAGGGCTTCTCTCTTCCCAGATAAAGATCTCTGGACCTGTTGGTCTTCATGACTGAGCCTACAACTGACCTGGGTTGTCTTCCTGGTTTGGCTTAAGAACTACTTTAAGGAAAGTGACTTTAACTAGATCCTGTAATGTAACTGCTCTGTCAGGAGTTCAGTGACATATGCAGCCCAAAAACAACAAGGTTTTTTTATTTATGATAGAGACAAGTAGTAGAGAGTTTGTTGCTCCATTTAGCACTTTCACCTACATGTTGGCTCTGAATCAATCTGTCATCAATCTAGCTAAGGCTGAAGTCTTCGTCAAGGATAGGAAACAATATGAAGATGTAGAAAACTACTGCTCATGTGGAAACTTGTAAACACACAGAACCAGAACACCAGAGAAATATCTGAATACAACTGTTGAGATAAAAGAATGACATCAAACCCCAGAACTATGTCCAGTAACAGTGAGACGTGATTTGATGGCAATTTTTATTTAAATGCTTACAGGAAAATTAAGAAAGAAGCAAATAAGATGAAAGTAGAATTTTTGTGTTCTAGAGACCACCAGGCTAGATCAGAGTAATAAAATATTTCAGATCAACTCATCTGGTACTCAAACCACATAGTTCTTTTACCCACGGGGAAATGTTAAATATGTGGACATCTGCTGGATGACAGACATTCAAAGTTGGTTCATTAAAGTGCAGTTCTACTCTTAAAAGCAGATAAGTGAGAATGATATCTAGGATCTCCATGTTTTGTGGTCTCTCAAAGGTCACCCTATCAGGTTAATTCTGCTTACTGGTTAAAAGATGCTTTTATAATACCAGTACACAAACTTAACCTAATGTCCTCAAGGTAGTCCAAATATTCTGCTTATTTGATATTGCCATGAGAATATTCCCTGCATGACACATTTGGAGCCTAAACTTTTTTAGACATTTTTAAGTAATCAGAAAGAAGGAAACATCACTGTTGGGGAGGCAGAAGGAGAAATAGAAGCAGTTTCTCATTTGGTCTTACTATCTTTGATCCTTTGGGGCTCCTTTGTTCTGTATCCTTACCAACTCTGATCACTACAAGCCATAGAGGGGACATGGCTAAAGCAGCCCCTTTGCCTCTTGCCTTTAGAAGCTGATTTCTTGTTACCTTATTCTAGAAGTCACAGCCTGAACACAATAGCATGAAAAGCAGCCATGAGCTATTGCTTTGGGGAGAGCTGCTATTCAGTCTCCAGAAGACAATAATGAAGAAATTTTAATTCTATGCTGCAGACCTGAATTGGATCTTAAAAAGAATCTGCTCAGGAGTGAACTATGAAGAAACCACAGTGTTGACCTATGCTGAGGGAAATGAATTAATATCAAGGATCTTGTTCTTGATTCTCCTGCCCATTCTGCATGTTACTTTAACCAACTAGACAAGCAAAGTCATTTTTTGAAGTATATATTGCTCTCATAAACTTGCAGTTACTTCCACTGTATGTAAAATTAACCAGTGAAAAAGTGCTCGAATCTATCCTCAAACGTGGATTGGAAGGAGTAGCTATTGTGTCCAGGTAAATAATGCCCAGTTATTGCTCTCATCAGTCAAAAGAACTATATAAGACATATGTTTAAAAGAAATGGAAAGGAAAGTAAAGGAAAGGAAAGGAAAGGAAAGGAAAGGAAAGGAAAGAAAAGAAAAGAAAAGAAAAGAAAAGAAAAGAAAAGAAAAGAAAAGAAAAGAAAAGAAAAGAGAAAAGAACATGTTTGTAAAATCGCCATTTATCATCCTAGATCACATTTTTGATATATGAAGTGTATGATTTTTGTACAATCCACAAAAGGCTCCTAAATGTTTTAAGGTATGATTAAACTATATTGCAGTATCAAAAAAAAGGTATTCTGAAGAGATATGTTCTAGCAGTCTCCTTCCTTCCAGAAGGCAGCAGCCACTTGCTGGGCCATTATTGTAAGGACCTAAATTTTCCATTTAGGAATTTAGGAGTAAATAGAAGAAAGTAAACAAGACCTTGTTCTCCTGTACAATATCAGAGATGTTCTGCTTAATTTGTTTTACAGGTTATGACAAGGATATATTTTACATCCGTTGAGATATTTCTGAAATGTGTACTCATGTCATGTGCTGTACTCATGAATTGCTATCATCAAAATATAGTTTAACAACATAATCTAGTTCTACAAAGATAAGTAAATATATTGTATTGTTCCAAGCTCCGAAGCCCCACAAGAGCAGAATTCTAAGCAAAATCACATTGTTGTTATTATTATTAAAAAAAAAAAAAAGAAAATTAGAGATTTTGTCCTTCTTTGTTGTGAAATATGAAAGTCTTCAATCATATGTTGTGCCCATGCTCTGCTCCCCTCCCCCTTTTTACACAGGATGGATGGTGCCCTCACAGTGGAGGCTTGCACAGCCGAGGATTCTGCTCTCTGTAGGCTTCCTTCAATAGCTGCAGAAATTGGAGGATGCACAACACGGCTGGGGGGTGGGGTGGAAAACAAGAGTTCCTCTAAGAGAATTGGATGCTGTTCAGATAATTGAATTTTATTTGTTGTGAACTTGCAAGAATTCCCTAAATCAATTGTTTAATGCATGAGCACTTAAAATTTGTTCTGCTACCACTTTACACTTTTGCCTGTGGACAGCATGGAATCAACAGGATCCTAATGTTGAACACATAAAATGCTGCACATCATCAAGGGCTCTTAAAAATCCAAACGAGGCATCTCAAAATGTACATCCATATTTATGGAATATTTTTGCCCTTAATTGCCCTCTGTTTCTACTGTAACACTGAAGCTTGGGGACAGCCAACCTTGTGTCTTCAAAGGAATGCTGCAAACATAAATTAGTCAATATTTTCAAATAACTTTCATTCAGAAGCTGCAGTGATGAATGCCATTAGCAAGTTTATGGAAAATTAATTGCAAAATGTTGCAGATTTCCTCACTTACTGACTGACTAACTTTTGAACAGAGGTAGGAATCCCGAAGAAGAGCTGGTACAAAATTAATTAGTTCACTTACTGAGTGCTATATGAAAGCACAATGGGACTCGGTTGAAGGTGCACAGCAATTTTAATTCCTACATTACACACTTCTTAAAAAGTTTATTTGCAAATTAATTTTTCTCCTACTGCAGATATTTGGTGGTTTACAGCACAAGATAAGCATTCTTAAAATGCTTTATATGAAGGAATTTATACGATATTATGTGTAGTAACTGGTTCTTTTTTCTTACCTCAATTACACTCATTAACAATGACAACTAATACTGTCATGTCCTTTAGGTAACATCCTGGAAGGCCATGTGGCCATTTGCCTTTATAAAAATGTGTTTATTGTGGATCACTATCAACTTCTGTAATGCAAATGTAAATTACCGTTGCATGAAGTTTTGCAAATGTGTATGCAAAATGTTGTTTCCATAAACTTTAGCATGAACATGTTTGTAAGAAATTTTTCCATTAAGAAAAGAAATGAGTTACAATTTAAAGATCTAATGTGTTAAACCGAACATATAGAGAAGAGAGCTGAAATGATTTAATGAAAAAGCTTTACTCTCAATTTTCTTTTGCTCACCTGACATACAGAATCTTATATTCCAGAGGGAATAAGAAATCTACCTATGTCTTGTACTGTCTTTGTTCATCAAGAACTGCCCTCTTTGTGACTCCTTCTCAACAGGGTACTTGGTATGCAGTAACATTTAATAACTAAGGAAGCCAGTCAAATTTAATGATGCCACTCATGGCTGTAAAAATCAAGTATGTGCCTAAACACTGTGTTCTGGACGTTAGCTAACACATACACACAGTGCTTGATTAATATGCAAAATTTCTGTCAAATATAAAGTGGAAGAGCTTTTATATGTGTAAAGCTCTGATAAGAAGAGGTAAAATTGCAAAGCTCATATGTAAAGTACACAGTACAGGAAGATAACTAAATGAGTATTCTATTTGTAACAAATCCCATCCCTGAGGGTGACATAGTACTGGACCTTTGCACCTTCTTTGAAAAGAAGCAAGAGTGATACATTAAGCTACAGCTGACTCTGCTTTTTAAGAAAGACATTGATTCCATTTCCACCTGTTCTCAAGAGTTTGATTTCAGTCTCCAGGAATACAACACACTTAAAATCCAATAAGGTTATTTTTTTCCATTACACATCTTTGTATCATTATCTTATATGCACCAAAACAGATGCAGAAGTTAGGAAGGCTGTTGTTTGTTGTATTTTTTTCCTGGAGAAATGCTATCATGACACTAAAAAATCATATAGATTTCATCTGCACAGAAGGTGAATGTTCCGGCAGGCAGAAAATTTTCCACGCTGCTATGACGTAGCCAGGGGCACAAAGGTAGGTCTGTTACACCTGTGTGTCCAGTGTTGCTTCTGGCATGTCCCTTGCTATAAAGTCCATAAACTCCCCTTCAGTGGTTTTTTACAGAGAGACACTTTAGCCTAGCTCTGATCCGTGTCCCACTAACAGGTTTTCATTTCAGGATTCTTTGAAATTTGATCTTTATTTATCTATTTATTTACTTCTTTTAAAATGAATAACATTTAAAGCAACAAACAGTTGAATTCTGGCAACTCTTAGCACTTAATTAGGAATACATCCCATTCAATACCAGCATTTTTCTGAAATATTTCCTTATAAGGAATGTGTACCTGTGATGGATTTCCACATTTTTTCCAATGTACCAACACTGCAGCTTCTGAGATATCAGCATCTTGGTCCTCTGTTGCAGTGTTCTTTAGATGCAATCTTTCTCATGGAGTCTTTTGCTCCTTGTGATGTGTTACATTTCTCTTACTGAGAAAGAATTTTTTATTAATTTTTTTTTATGGCATGTGTTTGTTTAGCAGCTCTTGAAACCATTTACCCATTGGTTGCTTTATTTATTTTCTGTTCGAGAAATCCTTCCTTGCTCATCCTAGGATGTCGCTAAACTTGCCTGCTGAAATCCTATTAAGCTGATAAAATTTTATTATTTCTCCATCAGTACCCACTTCAATATGCTTAGAAGTACTACATGCATGCTTCCTTTTGTCTTCTCTCATGCTGCTTTTTTTCTGCTCTCTATCTTTCATTACATACAGGATTTTTGCCTGTTCTTGTCATTTTTGGAGAAAGTTATTTTTCTTTGTTTTGTTTTCTTTATTTGCCTTCATTCTACTTATTCTTACTTCTCCACATTTCTGTATGGCTTATACTAAAACCTGACACCATTCTGACAGGTTTTGTCCTGCCACATGAAGAAAGGTTATAGAAACAATGTTTTTTGGTAGACCTAAATTTTAGTACCCAAATTTTTTTTGAGGCAAATTTAAATTTTCTGTTCATATGTTTTGTCTGCTAGCTGTCTATTGGAATTCAAGCATTTTTTTTCTTGAGTTTGATATATGTTTTACCAGAATCTACAAGCCTGAACAAAGAGATGTGTGTGGACACACAAGCAACCACGAACTCAGAATCTGCAATAATGTGTGAAATACACGACTGACTATCCAAATTCTGGGGGAGACTGCTCATCCAGTAACTGTCTCATTGCAGATGTGGTTTTGCTTCTGAATTCAAACACGTATTTATGAACTGTGCTTTTATTTTTAGAACTTTATAAGGGCTGTGATTTAAAGGTACTCCTGCTATTTAATCCTGTCTTTTGTTTACTTCATGAATTGATAGTTCCCTGTTTTGTATTTAGTTACCATTTAATTCTAAGTTCTTTTCCAACCACTTTATGATGCCTCCTTTCTTTTGTTAATTGCTTTGTAATGAGAAGCACGTAAAAGAAAACATAAAGGTCATCATGTAGTTGAAAAATGTTCTTGACGCATCTTGGCCTCTTTTATGACTGCTGGACTGTTGCCATTTGCTTCGAGGGTGGCACAAAGAGTGTCTGGAGGGTAATGTTCCTCTCTCATCATTGCAGCATGAATACACCTCCAAGTCAAAAGACTAATATCTGAGACGTCTGTTTTCTTATTCTCTCAAGTAGCCACAATCAAAACTCAGGCTCTAAATGTATCCATTTTATTACACTGCATGTTTTGCAAATTCTGGTTGTTGTGCGATAAGTGTGAGTTTTTAGTGCCTGCCTGGCTCTCTGTAAATTCCCATTTGATTTAAACATATGAGTTGATAGTTAAGGTGGTGGTCAGCAGCAAAGGCACACAAGAGCAGCTGAGGCCTTGGAAGGAAAAACATTCTTCTAGATGAGATCAGGTAAAGTTTAAAAGAGATTCACAAAAGCCCTGTGTTTCAAAACAGACATCAGTTTTCAGAAGGAGCTTGGTATGTATTGCTTTGCACAACCAAACACGTCAGTAGCTTAGGGGAATGTAACCCTTCAAGTGCACAGTAAAAGGTAGTTGTTGGCTCTTTACCCTGCTGATGAATTTTATGTTAATTTTATTCCATAATAATCATTCTGGAGTGGATTGTCACATTTAAAGTTATATACTGGGAGATGATATGGGGCACAATATTCAAAACTTGTGGATATCCATGGCCCTGCCAATTTCAGCAGGGCCACAAGAATTTTTTAAGGATGGTCTGGAACAAAATGTATAAATTGTGCAACCCCAACAGCATGACCACGGATCTTAGTATTTAAAAAATACTAAGGAGCAATTTATGATTTTTTTTTTAATTTATGTGACTATAGAAGATGTTGAAGGTTTTTCTACAGCCAAGATAAACTAAATGGGACATGACCCATTGGCTACTTATGATGCTTCATTGGCCACTTAAAACTTCAGCTTTCTTTCATTCAGATGTATCCTATGTAACCTTTTTTTTAGGTTAACAATTGAATGTTTGTCAGGCTTTCTGAGCGATACTTACTACCTTCCATAAATATTCAATTTTAATATTACATCTTATTTTTAAGAATTGCTTGCAGCACATCTAGTAAAGTATTATTTTTGGGTTTGGAATAATGACTGGCTTAAGAGTAATTTAGCAGACATAAATAAAAATGGTAAATGAATATGGTTCTGCTTTTCCAAGGACTCAAGTGTCCTGCTAATTTCCTGCTACAGTAAGTTATCATTCACAGATACCTTAAGTTTGTTTTAAAGTTCATTTTAGTATGAAAAAATCCCCAGAAAGCTATATTAAGAATGATTTTATGCATGTTGAGACTTAGGAAGAATTCTGATTTAAAACACTTTTTCATGGCTATTGGAAAGGATATTCTGTGCCCTCCTTGGAGAAGCCAAATCTTTCATCTGGGATTTAATTATTCAAGCAAACAAACAAACAAACAAAAAAGCTTTATTTTGGGAGAGTTAGAATGTTGCTCCATGATATAGTCAGAAAAATGTTCTCAAACAACCACTGCAGAAATACATAATTATGCTCACAAACAGAGTCGTTAGAGATGAATGAGCAATGAGTGGACAGAATGTGTTGCTTGATAAATTTAGCTCTGCCTCTGACTGCCTCTTGTTTGTGAGCTGCTTTGGTCTTCCTTGAATCCATTTGTTACTCTAAATTAGACTCCAGTCACGGTGGCAGCTCTTGTGTGTTCCCACGGCCCTGGGAGCTATGCCAAACATGTTCTGCTGCAAGGAGAGCCTCCTGAACAGGCTGGAGGGGATGGGCCAGAGTCAGAATCTGGTCGTCTTAGCTCGGCCTCTGGGCAAAGCTTCAATACTCATCTCCTTTTGATATAAAGCCAAATAAATTTTACTGGTATATGATCATACAGATACATTACCCAGGTATGGAAAAGAGACTAAGAGCTGAGAACATGGAACATCTGGATCTCATCAAAGGCAAAAATCCCAGCCAAATATGGTGGAGCAACTATCTCAAAAGCAAATCCTAATCTCAGCAGAATGGAAAAGAAATGGAACCTCTGAGTACAAAAATCTTCTGGTGCAGTTACTGTCTTTGAAACAAGTTGTGAGCAAACCTGCTACCAGCATGTGTGTTCTCACTGAAGAAACATAAATTGAGTCTATAGAGGACTTGAAGGAGACCATTCCAGCCCTCAGGACTGACATTAAAATTACTCTTACACCAAGAGCATTATAGTAGGAAAATAAGAAAGAACTATAACTCAGCTGCCTACAATGGGGTCAGATTAACCAGTTCATTGTACTCACAATGGCATTTTCAAAAATATATCAATATTCAGAAATGAAATTCCTACCTACTAGATCAACCACAAGCTGTCTTAAGACAGCAGACTAACATACAGCCTAAGGGAACCCAGTTGTGATTTAGGCCACTATTGTGCAAGAGAGAAAAATGCTCCTTTAAAGACACAAAAATAAGGGACGAGGCACAGCTAAAAGAGAGAATGCAAAAAAGGCAGGAACTACACAAAGATGTTGGACACCAAGAGCTGGCATTAAAAAAGCATTGATTGAAGTATATGGACAGTACTGATATTGTAGCTCTGTTATAAGATATACAGTCATATTGACAAAACAGTTTTAATGAGTATCATCGTGGTGAAGTGGGTAGAGACAAAGGTTCAGAGACATTTTCTAGGCAGCAGAACTGCTTGTGAAAGCATTATTTTTTAAAAGAGCATAAGGAAGCGACCAGGTAATAAAAAACCAAAATTTCCAATGAACTATTAAAAGATAGGAAGGTGTGAACTAAGTCAAAGATCTACCAAGCTAATTCTATATAAGGAATTCTGAAAAAAATTCAATGAATGCAAAGTAGGATTTTAGTAGGTACAGAACATCTTACCTCACAAGATCTCATCTGATTTTTACAGTTTTATATATGCTTAAGAGTTACACAGAGGATTAAGTACAAAAATAAGAAGGCATTACAGAAAAAAAAGTATATTGTGGCTCAAATATTTTCAGTTTGTCAACTGCTTGAGAAAAGATGGAAATACATGATTTTCCAAGGAGGTATGAGATGAACTCAAGAGAGTACTGTGGTCACAAGGAAAAAATTGGATTCCCAGGAAAAGCACTAAACTTTTTCTTTGCAGAATGTAACAAGGGAATGAGATCTCTGCCTAATTTGTTATGAAGTGATGCTACTTAGAGTCTGCAACTGACTGAAAGGAGGTTGCAATAAGGAGGTTATTGGTTTCTTCTCTGAAGTAACAAGAGATAAGACAAGAGAAAATGGCCTCATGTTGCACCAGAAGAGATTTAGATGGGATATCATGAAAGCTCTATTCACTGGAAGAGTTAAGATTGGGTTAAGGGTTCACATTGGGATGTTGAGGGAAGTGGTGGAATCACCATCCCTGGAAGTATTGAAAAGATGTGTGTGTGGCACCAAGACACATGGTTTGGTTGTGGACTTAGGAGTGCTAGATGAACAGTTGTCCTTCATGATCTTAAGGATGTTCTCCAACCTAAATAATTCTATGATTCTATGCCATGATAAGGTAGGAAGTAATTATTATAATGGGAAGGGGAAATGTGACATGGCGATTGCAAAAATCTGTCCTTGGTGTAGGTGGCCTTTATTGATTTCTAATTTGTGCTGATACACTCTGGTGGTCAATTTGCCATGAATTAGACAAAAAACAGGGTATAAATGACTGTTTAAAAGCTGTGCTTGAAGTGGCAAGAAACTCCAAATAAATCTGAAACAATGAGGAGATGCTGAGCAAGCTTGCTTAGTAATAATTTGATACTACCAAGAAATCAAACAGTATAATACTTGGAGGTATTTTTTTTCTAATAATGCCTTGTGAATGATGTGCAGTAGAAGCATGATTTTCTGTTTCTCTAATGAGCATATTTAGGCACCAACAATCACTGGGGAGAAGCAAAGCTGCATGTCTGTATCTTGGCCTACGCATTTTTTATGGGGCTGTATGATGAGCATGTACAATAAGGATGAGAAACACCTGGTGTTGACACACACTTTTTGGTGAGGAAGGACAGCTGATATGTAAAAAGAAATTTTGATAAAGATTTCAGGGGGGTTAATGAAGATTAATACCTGTAAAAGTAGTGATTCCTGATCGTTTATGTGGGCTGAAGTGCTGTGGTGTTAGAATAAAAGCTGATTGAATATCTCGTGGTAGGCTTTTTACAGGTTTTTTAAATGTGTGGATCACCACAGTAATAAAGAACAACACAGAGCAAACTAAGCCCGAGAAGTTTCATGTAGAATACCTGGAACAGGAAGAATGCGACTATGGTAAATTGTTAGAGTGGTCCAAGATGCCTAGAACTCTCTGCTTTGTCAGCTCTGATTATTATTCCTTTTAATTATGTGATATGAAGAATTTAATAACATTTCTGTTCGTGGATGTGGACCCAGTTAATGGAAGAAGATGACAATGGTTATATCCAGCTAAAGAAAAATCTGGGAACCATGCTACCTGTGTGTCTGACTAGTATCTGCACACTAAACCTGGTCTTCAGTTTTCACTGAATTTGCTATGTTGCAAAGCAAATTCCTAGAGCACACTTGACATGAATCGATGTGGAAAAGAGACCCCAAAAAGTCATACAAGTTAAAGTGAATGGAGTTTTCTCTCTTAGATATTTGCACTATTTTACTTCTGTTTTTCTAATTTATTTATTATTTGATTTTCTTGCTCTTTCTGGGCCCTGAACTTCACTTAACCTGTATGGAGGTTAAAACTTCTTTATAAATCCAATGAATTTGAGAGAAGTTGGCATCTACAGAACACACACTACATCTTTACACAAAGCTTCTTTTGAAATAGCTGTTGTTGCATATATAATAACAGTCAGTGTTTGAATGTGAATTTTTTGATAGCACCATTGCGCACAAACAGAAACTAGATCTATTAGAATTACATTTCCATTAATTCTTAACTTTTTAAAAATTAAAAAATATCCAATGGATTAGTACCAATTCCAGATGTCTATCTGAGCCAAGCAAACCATCAGATTCCTGAATTACAGAAAACTAGTCTATTGACTGTAAACTCACAGTGCTTTTTGTGATATGATTCCAGATTAATCTGAGGGAAGAGACTTTGGAAAAAGGGACTCATATGACTTGGGATAAGGGATGACAAGTGGCAAAGAATGTTTGCTGTAGGTTGTGAGGACATCTGCTTGTAGAGGACAGTGCAACATGGATACAGTTCAGCTTAGAATTCAACTATAGAAAAGCATTTCAAGCCAATGAGTTTGAAACAAAGAAGGAACAAGTAAAGTCCATGTGAAAGAATCCTTCATATCCTCTCTGCTTCACCTGATTTACTGCAGTAACAAGCAATATATGTATTTCTGTTTTTTAAAAGAGCTATTTTTCAGGCAAATATTTCTTGCTGTCTTTTGATATCAGGAAATATCACCTGAAATTATTAATCCACTAATTTTTCACCAAAAAGACAAAAAAAATAAATTCTTTAAAGTATATTTAACTGATAATATACACTGTTATATTTACAAATATATATTATTTTGCATTTTAATAATATTTTTAATCTGTATTTTCCCTGGTGGCATATTCTTTATACATCTGATATTAATACACTTGTGTGAGCATTTTCTTTAAGATTCCTGAAATTCTATTCCCTGTGGTTAACCCCTATATTGTGGATAAAAGAAGCAATGCATCATTTACCAGACACACTGAGTACCTGAAATTCAAGGGATTGGGAGTGCATCTTCTTATTTGAACACTGCTAGCTAGTACTAGGCTTGATATTGCTTCCTCAGTACCCAGTAAAAAGCCAAGAAAGTAAATTCTATAACGTTCTACTCTTTATAGCACATCAAATTTCCTTGGTGTTTGAATTTCTGTGAAGCCATCTGTTAGACAAAGGGAAAGGGGGAATAAGAAAGGCATGTTTATAAAGTCAGGGTTCAGGGCAAACCTTAGATCATCTTTTCACAGGCAATAATGGTACCTATAATTCAAAGGAACTACATCAGAATAATTAGGATCAGAAAATGACCCTTCAGGACACATCCTGCTCACTCCTTCTCTGACCTTTCGTACAGCTCTGCAGCAAAAATGGGACAGGGAGATTCTCCCAGGAGGTTACGCAGAGATCCTCATGACATGGAGGATATGTGGGTGCCATTAAACTGAGGCATCAGCTCTGTCTCTGCACTTCCACCCAAGGGATGTCTGAGCCTGCCTGGGATCAACGTCAACTGCTGGGTAGCATGACAGGAATTGCTGTGAGAGAGAAAGCCCTATAAAAGAACAAATAAATTAAGAGTATAACCTAGTCATGTAAAATACTCCCAGACGCATGTGGAACCAGAAGGTTTGTATAACTTTCTGTAACTTCTGGCTGGAAATGGCACAGATCTTTCCATAGGAGGCAAAATATGGCCCTTCTGAAATAAGGGATAAGTGTTCTCACACAGATTTTCTTTTCTGGTCTATGTCCTGATAAGGCTTCCAGTGTTTCCTAATGTTTCAGGACTGGTGCTACTTGTCCTTTTTTGGGGGGAAAAGTGAGAAAGGAAGAAAAATAATTAAAATGCTTGATTCAAAACTTTCTGCTGACTTGAGAATCACTTAATTCAGCTCTTTATTGACTACTGACTACGGAAACAGAAAGATGAGGCTTTCACTAAATAATTTAGGGAAGAATTATGTGTGGCAAGTGGAACAGCCATTTCAAAATTGTTCTGGTTCTGCAGTGAAATAGCCATGGAAGCTGGTTGTCAATTTATTGGAACAGGGATTTGTTTTCTGGGTATGCATTGCAAAAATCAAACTGCACCCTTTTCTCAAAATCTAGGTCTTATTTTGATAATGACTAATAAAAAAGGGCAGGAAAGAGCAGAGTTGTAAAGAAAAAGCTACATTAACATCATGATTTCTTAGCAATGATCTTATTGATACCACTATTTAGAGAGGAGTTTTTGGACCACGAAAGGAACCTCAGAACACTTCATTGGCCAAAATGGAGGTTATCCCTCACAGCAATGTGTGTGTGTTAGTCGCCACTTTTTGCTCCCAAGGAGGTAACACATCTGAGTCAAATGAGGGCTTTTCCTTCAGTGAAAGTCACGTAGCCATAGTGACCTGAAAATGCTGTTTGCTACCAAATTCTAAAACATTTTTGCGTCGAATCTTGCAGCTTTGCAAAGCTCCCTCCAGGTGAGTGCATGTTCTTGCTAGCCCAGGTATATCCTGAAGGTCAATAAGGCTTGGTCACTTTGAAATTACATCACCCTCAGGAAGAGTAGGACTTCCTTTGATTTCCAACAGCTGTAATGTTGCCATATTAACACTGATGGTGTGAAGTCAGTCTCAGGAGCTTCCTGGAAGCTGGCAAATCTTTCCTATGCCAGTAACACGTACCAAGAGATGTCTAGTGTTGCTAAATTGAGTGAAACACTTTTTATTGCTTTTTTTTGTACAGAGAGTAAATAAAAATATTCATTAAACACAGGCTGTTTTAACTCAAGCGTTATCAACTTGATATCAATGTTTTCCAAAGAGAAGTTCTTTTTTTTATTAAAAAAAATTAATCTTAGAAGTTAATTACATTAATAGTGAAATAGATGAAAAATAATAAAAAAAAAACAAACCCAAACAAGTTAGAAAACCCCACCCAAGTCTAACAATTGCATTCGATCTGAAATGGAACAGTTTTCACTCTTTTATTTTACTGAGGGAAAAAATAGCCAATGGCTGATTGTCAGATGACATAAGTCAGATGTTTGTGCTGCCCTGGTTATAATCACCTTTCAGTTCTCTGACAATTGAAGACAATTTGAATGTTTGATGTTCTTTTTCTTATGGCTTATT
The DNA here is from genome assembly GCA_013396875.1 of Vireo altiloquus. Lineage (NCBI taxonomy): Eukaryota > Metazoa > Chordata > Aves > Passeriformes > Vireonidae > Vireo > Vireo altiloquus. Next base: position 26,014 of record VZRF01013449.1, read on the forward strand.
TTTACTGAAAAAATAAATATTATCCATGACATCAAACTGTGATTTTTTTTTTTTTTTAATAATGAAAAAGGTGCTTAATTACAGGTATTAAAGCTTGGAACTGTGAAGAAAAGTGGTGTTTTTCCCAGGGACACAATGCTACTGGTTTGCTGTGGAAGGCTGTGTGCATCCATGAAAGGTATTTAATGCTCCGTCCTGAGAGCATAGGGGTAGCAACATTCTTTGAAATTTTTTATTTTACATCATTCTGTGTTCATCTTTTTTCATAAGCAAATCTTTGCAAAAGAGAAAACTACCTGTACCTGCTTTCTCCATCTAACATAACTTTCCAGAGCTTCATGTGAAAATAATTTTTTGCTACCACTAGTTTGAAGAGTAGCAGCAGAAATTGGTGTAGTGTTGTAGTTCTCACTGCTAATTTGCTTAGCTTATTTTTTGTAAAATCGTTGATGTGCTATTTAAATTTTTAAATACTTGAATTTTACTTAAAATATCCTTCGAGTATTGATTTATTTTTTGGTGTAAATATTTTCATAAATTCAAACTTATATAAAATAAAGGAAGAAATTTCTCTCCTGCTTTTCTAAGGAGCACTTAAGGAAATGTGTTTAGAAATGCTGTACTGAAAGTTTTCATCCTCTTAGTTGCACACTGTCCAGTCCTGCTCTTTGTGGTTCCTGGAGCTTCCAGTTGAGGTCTGGGTCTTACTCCTGGAAGCAGTCACTGCACATAATCAGCAGCAATCCTGTTTCCAAGACCTTCAAGGCAAATGAAGCAAGACAGGAAAAATAAGCACCAGTGTTCCTTCTTTTTCCAGCTGGGCACTAAGGGTCTGAGTGATTAGGATACTTGCCCAGTGTCAGTAAAGTTTATTGCAGTAACAGGAATTGAACATATGCCTTCATTTTCCCAGGCTCCTGCTTTAAATAGAGACCCTCTTTCCTTCTGTGAAACCTTATTCTGTCTGAAATGCTGTATTCAAAATTCATAATGGTTGAACCTGAATATTTGAACATATGTTTTTCAAATTTGTTATATTTTTGCAAACTTCAAAAAAATTTGCCTGTTAACATTGTGTCTTTAAAGACCATTAAATAGTCTGGGCCTAGATGTCAGGCCGCAGTTTCAAAAACTTTTGCCAGCAAAAACATCTTCCTTATGCAAACAAATCAATATTTATGTGTCCTAGCTGGACATTTACATGAACAAATATGAGTTTTGCCTGGGCAAACACTAATGCATGAAGCCTCCACTGGCACGTCTCAGGATAGAGTTTTAACTAAGCATGTTTTCTAGCAATAAGTGCCCATTTAGAAGGTGTAGTCTTTTAAGATATAAGGAGTTTCACATTAGTAAAATCTGGAGAAATTAATACTAATGGGACATTAGTATTAATTAGTTTGATTCAACATTTTCTACTAGCTTTTGAAGTTTAATAAATCTTCCTGTTAGAAAGTTATTATTTTCTCCTTTTGCAGTGTACTCTATATTTTTAACGTAATTTCTAGATGCAAGTTCTCCTACACAAACCATTAATTCCATGTCTATTTAGCTTCTTGGTTTTGAACGACATGCTTTGATTCAAGGCAATAAATCAACAATTTTTGAGGGGGCAGGGAAGAGAGAAAAATCCTGTGATTTTAATTTCCACAGAAGAGCTGTTTGTGTTCTTTTGCCTAGGATTTGTCTTGGGTTATCCTTGTTGGCTGTAACTGCTCACCAACATCAAATAAAAGATCCTAACTTGAGAACTGGAGACTGTCCAAAGTTTATGGAATTTAAATAAATCTAAATAAATATCATCTCACCTGCAGTGTAATTCTTCTGTTCAGATTGGGAGGTCTTGACAGAGTCTGTCTCCTTGACTCCTCCTAGTGCTTTGGAATTCAATCCAGAAAAAGAAGTAGGTGCCCAAATTTAAAACTGCAATCCAAAAAAAACCTCTGCTTACTTGCTACCAACTCATAGAAGTGTCTAAATTCCATAGTGTGCCTTATTTTTGTCTTCAGACATTCTTAGGTATCTGAAACTGTGCTTCTCCTTCAGATCATCTTGCGAAATCCTTTTTCAGCCACTTCCTTCAGAAGAGGGCTGTGAGAGACAGAGGGATGATCTACCTGACAAACTAGATTATTTCTATAAAGAGTCAAAAATCTGGATGAATTTCTTCCTCGACCTGTTCCTTTCCTCTGAAAATTCAGCTAAACCAAACCTTCCATTGATCCCAGTGAAAAACAGAGGAGAAGCCTCACACTTTTTATTTGCTATTGCAAACAGCACCAGGGATGTTTCCCAACTTTTAGCCAGTTGCAGAGGTGTGCCCCTAGGCTCTCTGAAAGCGTGTTGATACTGATACTGCAGTCCCTGTGGTCTTGCACAGTACCGTCACCCCCTTAAGAGCATTGTACCCCTGCTCCCATCTCCAGTTCCCTTCGTGTTAGCCGGCAACAGGGACTTCAATGCATTCCCCTCTTTCTTGTGGTCCACCAGGGCAAGGGGAAAACAAAGCCAGATTGGTCAACTTTCGGGAGCCTTCTTGAAACCAAGCACAGCAGAGGTTTGTTCTCAAGAATGTTGAGCAGCATAAGCTAGCCTGGCCTCGAGAGTATTCTTACACAAGATTTCTTTCACACAATAATTTAACCTGTGCTGAGAGAATCCATTTCCCTTCCTATCATTTGTTGCAGATGATTGTCACAGGATGAGTGCGAGCTTCAGACAAGGCATGCATAAGCCTCAGGTTTTGGCAACAGTTTAAATTTAAGAAATCACTCTGGCACTCAAGTTCTAAGGATGGCAGATCAGGTCTATTTATAAAATGAATTATTGATTAATCAGGTAAGAGATAACAGATGAAAGATGTTAATCAGAATCACTTACTACACAGTAAAAACTAAAAAATTACTACTAGTAGATTGCAACATAACACAAAACAGTGCATGATATCAAGGTACCAATATTAGAGCTAGCAAAAGAAATAGTATTGATCAGGAGTCAACTGTAACATCACTGACAAAACAATAATATGCACAGTTTCCTTCACTTAATCCCTGGGGAGTAACCATAAAGTAGGCATCCCTACCCATGGGAGAACCTCCACACATTTCCAGCAAAATGTATAGAAGATTTCTGCTTTGTGAAAGTTTGGTGTGAAGTGTTTGTCGGTCAAAAATCCATCTTACCTTTCCAGATCTCATTTAACAAACGGTAAGATGTTTCTTGGCAGTTGGGAGATGCCAGACAAATGGGAACTGTATGGCACAAAATAACTCGGTACCAGACAGCTTGACCCGTTTGGGTTATCTGACTGGTTAACAAGCAACTGATAAGCTCTGGTGAGGGGTGAGATGCCCTGCTACAGTGATGTAATTCTGCTTCTTGCTTCACATCCTTTCCACCATGCAGCAAATAATACTAGTTATTACCTGTTACCACAGGTGTCCTGGGCCACTTACACTGTGTATTTATTGTCCCTGCATTGAAGGGTAATCCCTCCGGGCCTCAAAATTACGGAAAATTAGTTAATCCCTTTACTTCTACCATAGCTAAAAGCAAAATGAAGCTTATGTTTAGAAAGAAATACCTCAGTCACTTGTGCTACGTAAAATATAACCCCAGTTATTTCACCATTGTTCTCTCATACTCGGCCTTCATGGTGTCAGTTGTTGGGTGTATTGGGTGATGTACCTGATGTGCAGAACTTGTCCTCTTGCTCTAGGTGTGTCTTACGGTTTGCAACGCAAAATGAGACACAAGCAACTTACAGTTCTATTCCCAATAGATTGATTGTCAACTGGGGGGCGATTTTATCCCTTCTGCTCTCAGAGCATGCCTGAGAAAAATGACAAGAACTTGTCACAACCTCTAATAGCTGAATTTGACTCATCAAGCATAAATTGATCCTCCAGAGTTCAACTTCTCAGAACAGAAGCTGTGTCAAGAGATACTGCTTTCAGCTGAACAAAATCAAACAGTAAAAGTATTGGAAACATCCTCTTCCTCCTGCCTCCTTGACATAAGTGAAATTCAGTGGCCCATAATTCTGCTTAAATGATCCCAGACAATCAACAGAGAAAGTGGAGGAATGAAACTCAACACCAAACTCAAAGAGCAGGCAAACCACATGTGTGGTTTGGGCTTGGGTCATTTGCCCATTAACACAAGGCCTTAATTTCTTTCAACTTTCTAGAGTGTCTAACGAGATCTTCTACTGCACAGCTCCATCACGCATGATAAAAGGATATTCCTAAAGGCTATCTATGGCCTAGCAAGGAAAAATTTCTTTAGTTCCTTCTGTAGTCAAGGGCCCAAGTTTGGCTGTAGATTAACCCCAAATTTGGTTAATTTCTATTGATTAATTTCTAAAGGACAATACGGTCAGATTCTTGGTCTAAATCACTTTCTAGAGAACACATCTTTCAGTGGTGACTTCAGAGGGAAAAGAGACATTAGCTGTTGTGGAGGCTTTTGCTGTCTTAATAATAATTTATCATCAAAAATGATGTTATATATTAACAATTACATGCCAGCCTCAGTAACATTTAGTAGTTCTTAGGACTACTTAGAAGCCAAATGAAATACATTAATAATACCAGGAAACAGAAATGAATGTGTAGTGAACAGATACTGCCCCATTAACAGTTTGGGGAAATCCGATTACCTCTCACACACCTTTCACTTCTTGCTTGCTGGCAAAACGTGAAAGGCTGACATAGCCAAATCTCTTTTAGTATTTAGGTATCTTAGTTCAGATAAGGGAGAAGTGATTGTTCACAAGCATTTGACTATATCACCTTTAAATCTTACTTTTAAAATCAGATTGTTTAATAAAAATCTGCTTTTGATGTTTGCCACAGTAGGCTGAAGATAGTTGTAAATCAGGAGATACAAAATAAAAGATCACCTTGTCTGAGTTTTCCTTCCTCATTTAGCACTCTGTGTGCTGAAGTGCCTGAATGAGTAAAACTTGTGGAGAAGTCACACTGAGAATAGTCTGAGAAGTCAGAAAACAGAACAAAAAGTGATTCACGCCTTCTCATTCAATTACCTTCAAACAGGAAAGCTTTCAGAAGTTTCAGTTCAAAGAAGCCTAGAAGCTACTAGCTAGGTAGAAACCACGCTATGGTATATTGAATCCTTGCTTACCCAGCATTAGTACACAGGGAATTGAGAGGTGCAATTCAACATTGACAGGTACAGGGGGTTGTGGGGCAGATTTTTTATCCAACCATGTGAAGTTGGTAACAGCAACTTGCATTGTTCAAAGAAAATCTAACTACAGGAACGAGATAAACCTATATCTGTTGACTTACCTGCGTTCTCATCTGGTTGACCATTTCACTCAGAGAAGAAAATCCCCTTAGGAACCATCCATTTTCCTTCAAACCTTCCCTTTCACTGTTTACCTGAGTGTCTTCCATTCTGTTTAGTGTTAGGAGAGTTGTATTCTGGGCTGATGGTCTCCAGATCACAGCTGGGAAATCGACTGTGAACAAATGGCAATTTACTCTACATATAGAACTTATTTATCAAAAGTGTCATCTTTTTCCAGTGCTGCAGTCCTTCTACCCTGCATCAGAGGGGCTTGTGAGAGAAGTGAAGCTTCAGGAAAAATTAGGAGAGACTCACCTACAGTCATATCTATTCCAATTCTGTGTCACATTAAATATAGCTTCCAAAAAAGCGACCAATTAAAATGAAATTAATGCTCACCTGAAGATGATATTTCCAACCCTGAATTTTTCATGCAAAAAAATTTCTTATTTTTTTCACCCTCCATTTTCACCAGACTTTTTTTTTCATAATCTCAATACATGTTCTCCAACCTAACCATGAGGACTTCATCCTTCTTCTCTGAGTCTGCCCATAGGTGTGGTTTTAAACCCAGCAGCATGCAAAACACAGCATCACAAGTTTTGGCAGGAAGGGGAGCCAGGAGCTGAGTGTGGTTAACACAGATGGAGGTGGTGTCCTCATCAACAAGGATGCCATCTTCAGTCACCTGACCATGGCAAGCAGAGCATGATTTATGATAACACCTTCAGACAAGAAAGGGTCCAGACTGCCAGAGAAGCTCCCAGTGACATGGAAGGTCCAAGGTCAAGCAGGCAGGTCAGGTCTGCAACAGGTCAGCAAGTCAGTAGTAGGATTACTCCGTGCTTGGATGCAACTGCCAGGGTTGGACACAACCTGTTGGTCGAAGTGTGAGGCAGGTCCATGGTCAAGCAAGAGAATCAGCTCAGGGCAGCAGGATTAAGGTACAAATCACCAGGATACACTGGCTAGGACTGGAGACAACTATAATGCAGTCACCCTGACCAAAGTTGAGACCCTCAAATTAAAAGCTACTCTGGAGAGTAAAAGGGATCGTGGCTGCTGAGCCTTCCTAGTGGTCTCAAAGAGCTGTTGTCTGGGGTCAGCAACTGCTGAAACTAACCCTGATCCCAGAGTGCCAAACCCTTGGGCAGAGGGGCGCCTGGTTCAGTGAGCAGCATGCACTGAACCCTGCACTGCTCTGCCTGGGTTGGCCCTGGACCTGCACTTGTGCCACCACTTACCTCTGAATGCACTGAGGCCACCATCGCCCAAAGTGTGGCCTGAGGGCCAGTGCCTGCTTGGGTGATCCCCAAAGGGGTTTCTGGATCCGGATCTTAGTGCCTGGGGAAGGGTTCTGTTGCATTTTGTTTGCAATATTAACTATAGTTTGCATGGCAGCAATTGTAACATAATACAGCTTTGGTAAGCAGTAACGTTTAGTGGAATTAATCTGTTCTAATTTGGGTATCTAGAAATTACATGGCTAAATTAGACATCTCAAAAAGCTGAAGTGGAACTTAAGTAAATAGCCAGAAGAAGTTTTGGTGATGTGCATCACCCAGTTTAACAAGATATACAAATGTTGATTTTAGTATTTTGCAGTCAGATTTTTTCCAATACAACTGCTTGTATCCTGTCAATTAAAACTGCTGTATTCTTGGTTTGCCTGAATTCATTCTCTCCATGCCCTGGAGGACCAAAACTGTCTGCTAGGGCATGGGGGAAAAAAAAATTGTTTATTATGTACAAAGAAACTAGCAATATTTATATAAAAGTTCATTCACAGCTCCTGCTAAAAAAAAAGAGTGCTTTTCTCATGAAAACTCCAAAGTGTTCACAAAGGAAACTCCCATTTAAACAGAAAGCAATTGTCTTTTAAGAACAATCACTTCTTGCACTTTTTTCCTTAAATGTGAACACAGTTTATGAATATGCATAGTCACATTAGAACTACAAATTGTATATTAGATATTAATAAATCACTTGCAATTTTTAAATTAATAGCTCTGCTTCAGGCATGTAAGGCATTTATGCATCAATTCTTCACACATTTTACGGCCCCACACAACACCTCAAATAGATTGTCATAGATAATCTATTAAAGAAATGGCCATCAGATTTTGTGAAAGACCTGTTTTTATCTTTTACCAAAACTGGCAGACTTCTGACTCACTGTCTTCTTGTAATTCTTGTTAATGGACTGGTGCTAACCCAGTAGGTCCATGTCCTGTATTGATGTAGATAATGAATTCAATTAGGTGTCCTTCATGAATTTCAGGCTATTTTTTTCAGCTCAATTCTCCAGTTGGTAGACATCCAGAACACTTTTAGATCTCTCCTCTTTTGTGTCATTGACTAATTAAATAAGCTTCCTATCTGTTTCTTCATATAAGCTGTTAATGAAAATATCAAACATCTTTAAACCCAGAAGAGCTTTTCATGGATCTCCACTCAATACTGTCTTCAGATTGATGGTGAACCATTATTAACTACTCTGTGTGCAAACTGCTCTATGTCTACACACACGATCTGATTAGGAGAAGCAGTGAATCTTTGTCCTGCTTATGTGTGTTGATCTAGTTTTATGGAGATTTTGGAGTGTGTGACCTAGACTCCTTTAAGAAGAAGCTAAATCTGAATTTTGACTCCAAGCATATACAGAAAGCTCTGCACATCTGTCCAGAGACTGGTGGGGTCCAAACTAGTGGTTGGTTCTTTCGGTGTCTTTGAACACAGGCCTCTAGTTGTGTCTATTCCCATTGTGTCAAATTACGTGTTGCGTACGCATGTTTTCCACAATTGTTTATCAGACTATCATCTAAGAAAAATTTGAGAGTTCTGTTAAAGTGAAACACACTTTGGCATGATTCTGATTCCATAACTGTGCTACAGTGTGACTTCACTCCCTTGCTTTAATGTTTTCTTTAATGTATGAAAGCTCCTTTGTGATTTGTAACTGACTAAAGGAGTATAAATCTACAAAAGACTAAACTGCTTCTTGATGTGTCATGGGACCTACAAATCATCACATCAGTCAGAATTTTGTGAAGTAGCATTGTAGCCTTTCTCTCTGAAAACTGCCAATTTGAGCACAGTACTTGTCAAAAGCAATTTCTTTTTTTTTTCCCTAGTTCATTTTTATTTATCCGTTTTACCATCAGGCAAGGAATATGTTTAATAAAACAGTTATTTCATCTGTATTGGTCCCTGAGAAAGGCTGTTGTTGTTGGAATGTCTGCTGCCAGCTTCTTGCAGGAAATTGAGCCTGTCGCTCATGGTTGCTGCTAGTAAAATGAATTGTAGGATCTTCTAAGCAGCAGGAGTGTCTGTAAAATTCTCTCATAAAATGTGTCTTTCCAAGGCAAAGTCCCAAAGCATGTAACTGGGGGAGACAAATAAAAGAAAAGACAAGTCTCCTGTCCCTCCTCTTATGTTCAATGAATCCTTCATGTCGGGAAGTATCAGGTTTCTTGAACCAGCAGAACTGAGATGCTGAAAGTTTGTGAGAGGAAGCTTGAGTTGAACACAGACCAAGATGCTGGACCCAGTCCTCTCCTACCATAAATAGGTGGAACCTCATTCCTGAAGAGTGTGCCATTTGACAGTAGTCACACTTTTTCCGTGGTGCTACCAAGTGTCTTTTCCAGCTGCAAACTTTTGCTTTGTTCTCCAACTCTGATTTTCTAAGAGCTGAGTATTTGCTTAGTAGTATTTACTAAAAGATTCAATGCCTGAAAAATTTTGATGCATTTATCACACTCTCTGGTTTTGGTCTAATTCTCCTCCTAAGCTTTTCATCAATGTGCAATAATGCATGATGGTAGTGGCAGTGCCTTTGATGAAAGCCACAGGAGAATCGGGCCACACGTATTTTTGTTATTTATATACCCAGAAGTTCCTGCTCCGAGAGCGATTACAAGAGTGTCAGCACCAAGAGTGACTATGGCAACAGGACTACTTTGCAGACAGAGTTATATTCCCTTGCCATCACTTTGGTAAATCAAGAAGCCCTCCCCAAATACGCTCAAGCCTCCTTGGTTCTTGTTGGATGCATTGTCTAAATGGCTTGTCCTCTAGCTCAGCCTCACGCTTCCTGTGTCTGGACTAGGTCAAAGAGAAGGTCCATCCAGGTGGTTTGTGTTCACAGTGCCGTGACCAGAGAGATCTGTGTGTGCCCAGACCAGAGGCCATCACTTCACACCGTAGCCACGACGGTAAGGCACAGGATTCAGTAAGAACTGTGATGATCCTGGGGAGCAAAGGAGAGCCTGCGAGACTGGAGCTTTCCCTGCAGCTACCAACAAGTTGTGTGTGGTGCCTTTCAGAAGAGTGACTTTGATAAGAGGAGCAGCTGAGGCTTTTGAAGCTGGTCTTCCTAGGTTCCTTCAAGGACTAATTACTGATTCAATCAGCTAACTGGCCTCTGCATCAGATCATTGATTCATATGACGAAGATCTTAATTAAGGCTAAGGTCTGTCACTGCATGCAGCAGTCACTTTCTCTATCTCCTTCCTGGGGTTCTTTCGGCTTCAGGAAGTGATGGGGCAAGCAATAAAAGGCTCATTTTGTAGAGTTTCTGATGAGTTGTGTGCGTCAGTCAAAAGGAAAAAAGTACTTCTGAGAAGGCTTTGAATGAGTATGAGTGGATCTCTGGTTGGGATGATCAGATTGGGAAAAAAGTAATCTCCTTTGTAACATTTCAATTTTTTCAATTTCTCACTGCTGCTTGCAGTTCTCGTTCCCAGGACTTAGTGACCATAAATCTTCACATGATAGCAATGACTTCTATTTTTATTAATGTAGGATGTGTTAATATATATATTAAGATATGGCAGTAAAATCCCAGAGTAGACCAGATTTCAAAAGACATCTTAATGCAATTAGAACAGAATATTTTCAGGTCTAGCCGTAGTCCAATTCCTACTGGCTCAGACCTCTTCTCATGTATCAGCCATCAAGATTCTTTGCTGGTTTAATCTGTAGGCATCTTAGACTGGCTGGTCCATGATTTCTTGAAAGCAAATCTTCAATCAGAACTTTAAATATCTACAGAAATGTCAGTTTTTAACAGAGAAGAATCTTTATGTAAAAGATCTTGTCACTATGGCAGAATAGTCAAGAGAAGGCCCTTGGCCAGGCATGACAAATAGGACACAGTGATTTTGTGGATGATTATGCTCAGATTTTTGCTATTACATATATTGCTACTTCTGTATCTAAACAACAGCTCTATCAAGTATTAGAAAGGGTTATGGCAGCCATAAGTTGTTGTGTCACAAGCTTCACTGAGATCCCCTTGCTTTCTCAATTTCACAGAGATGCCTAGGTGTGTCTAGATTCATTTAGTCTCACATTTGATCAATACCTTATGTCTAAAGGCTTATAATATAAGAAGATCCAGCTAGAAATGTACAGGTTTAACATTTTTGGCCTTGCAGATTCACAATTACAAAACAACAAAGCACCAATGTAGCTACTTTAGGATTATATCTCCATATTTGACCAGATACTAGTGCTTTTTCCTCACCAGTCCAAAAGCAAGTGTTTCCTGTTTTCATGCTGGACATACTCTACAGGTGTCCCTGCCAGAAGTGGGGATCTACCCAGAAGCTGCCTGCAGCTTCAGAAGACCAGTTTGCTGAGCTGGCCCAGTCTCCAGCAACGTTTTATACCCTTAGGAGGCTGATATGCGCCAAAGCCAATCACAAACATCTCAGCTCCACATCTCTAGAATGCATTAATTATGTGGGTATCCAGACAGTTCATCCTGAAATACTCACCTAGAGCTCTTATCTTAGGGCAAATCACATGGCCCATCAGAGAGGTGTGTATGTGCATGAGGACACATGCAAAAACACAACTTTCATCACCATCACAGTCTTGTCGACAACTTCTTACATGTTCAGTGTTGCAGCATGAAGTCATTTGTCCTGATTGCTTAGTCAGCCTCCAATAAGGTATAACTGGTTATGCCTGTAGCTGATATCTTGCTATTACTTTCACTTCAGCAGTAAGAAAAAAGTGCCATAACTTTATGCATTTCATTTCCTGTATAATGTGGTTGACTGGTTATCACTGAATTCTTGCCATCATTTGAGTGTCTTAACTGAAAAATTTAATTTTCACCAAGAGGTTTGTATCCTTTTGTGTACCAATTAAATACACATTAAGACCCCATATTAAGTAATCATGTGCTGCCCCATAACTTTTATTTTCATAATCATTCTGTATGTTATGAGAAAGATAAGAGAAGGTACTTCAGCAAACTTATCAAGGCTTGTGCTTTACTGAGGAAGTTGTGCTTATTCTCCGCAAGTTACAGTTCACTCTTGAAACATTCAAGTAAAACCTGCTGCTTGAAATCTGACAGGAACTCCATTCTGCTCCTCCAGAATTCCAAGTATAATGCTGACCCATGCCCTCCATAAAGTAGTGGGCAGCAATATGATGATAAATTCTACGTGAAACTTAGTATCATCTACTGACTGCTGAGCCACACACGCCCTGCTTCTGGTTCTGGGCAACTTGCTCCACCTGAGTCATGCTGCTTCTGCTAGGTATCACAGTTAGCTATGTTAAGGTTCCAAATATATAAATACATATCTGAGGCGCTTTACAGTGGGTGCTGTCTATGATTTTATCTATCCTTGAGTGTTCAGATATATTGGAAAATCTATATATATTCCTGTTGGAATAACAGGCTATATTGTCTACAAATATTACCTACGAACACAGTGAAAAAAAACAAAACAAACAAAAACCCCTAGCACTGAGCTGAGAATGGTGGAACGTTGCCCATGCTCCACCTCCACCTTCAATTTAAAATTTACCTCAGGCAGAGTAGCATTCATGGCTTCCCAGCTTTTGATACTGGGAGCAGTCATTTGCAATGACTTCTGGGAAGGATAATGAGAAACACTGATTTACTACCAATCCTTTCCACAAACCCTTTGGATTCCTAAATTTCCACAGCAGTTCTCTGGGCTTGGGTTGCTTCACCATGGAGTCGTCATGATCATGTTGTCCAGGCACTGTGTCAGTCCTAATTGGAGCTGTCTCAAGGTTTGCACACACTGTGTAATGAAGAGGGCTGGTATCAGCAGATTGTACAATGCCCTTTAAGATGTACCAGCTCAGACATCCCAGCAATAAAACTGTGGGAAAACAGCTGCCTGTTGGAGTAAATAACCTCTAGGATTTGGATCTTTGCATTATGCTCTAGCAGAAGCCTCTGGCTTCTTCTTTTCCATTCTGACTGTCACTTTCTCTGGTCTCTTCTCCCAAGTAACAAGAGATAGAACAAGAGGAGATGGCCTCAAGTTCTGCCAGGGGAGGTTTAGATTGTATATTAGGGAAAAAAATCTTCACTGAAAGGGTTGTCAAGCATTGTAACAGGCTGCCAGAGAAGTTGTGCAATCACAGTTACTGGAGGCATTGAGAAGATGTATACATGCAGCACTCAGGGACATGGTTTAGTGGTGAATTTGCCAGTGTTGGGTTAATGCTTGGACCCGATGATCCAAGGGGTCATTTTCAAACTAAATGACTCTATTATTCTACTCTACAAGGAGTTGTTCATCATGTTTAGAGGTCTTGGGTGGAGATTGCAGAAATTCTTCATAACAGGAGAAAGGGTTATTAATCCAATTCTTATTCTTTCTGAGAATTATATCTTCTTTGAAAACAATACTCCCCCTTCTGCAAAACAAAACAAAATATCCCCACATACGTGACTAGTTGCCCTTGCAGAATAATTTTATTTTTTGTGCAAGAAATTATGTCCCCTGTTGAAAAGTTCTTATCTTCGGTTCTTCCATCTCCACAACAGTCAGAAATTTAGCTCAGCTTCAGTGTGATCCTTACTTTCCTTGAGAAAATAACTTCTTACGTAAAGTGGGATTATCCATTACTACAATCTGTACTCACAGCAAAGACAAAAAGAAAAAAGAGAGAGCATAGGTGAGAAGAAGATCAGTATAACATAAATATTGGCTGGGATGAACATCTTCAAGTAAAATAAGCAGCCCGATCTAGCTGAATAAGTAGCCTGATGTAGCCTGATCTAGTTTCTGCTCATTGCAGAGAAAGTGGTTGAAGTAGATCAATTTTTAAAGTCTCATCCAAACGAAACTATTTAATGATTCTATAAAAATACTATGCAGAGTCAGATCTGAAATGGTCACAGCAAATCTTGGAGACAATGAGACAGTGGGAGAAATCAGTCTGCCCTTCCTTATGTTTATCAAAATTAGAAATCCATGTTTGTGTTGGCTATCTAGTGTCCTCATTGTTTATAGAGAGAATAAAAGACCCCTGCAAAGAATCATCTAATCTTGAAATAGGTTGTGTAGAAGATACGTCAAGTAAACCATCATTTGCTCTTCATCTCTTTCTCTTCAGTGACTTCAAGACAGCTGAAGATGACTAACATTACTGCCATTGCTCATCATACCGAATTGTCTGAAGTCAGGTGACATGAAGTCTATATCCAGCACATCAGTAAAAAACCTTCTGAGTCCCATCATTAACAAAGCAAGCAGAGGTGAGTGGATTTCTCACATGATGTAGAGCACCAAGGTCCCGCTGACAAGGCTGCAATGAACCAAGGTTTCCCTTATTGAGGTGAAGATCTGTCTATTATGTTTCACATCTTAGTACCTGGAATCATGTTCCTCTCACCTCACTACAGCTGACTTTGTCATCCATGCTGGCAGTGGAAAGCAATGAGAACCATTAGCATGGAATTCATTTGACCTATCTTAAAAATCTGATTAAAGCAAAGAACAGTAACTCCATAGTTCGTGTTAATTAGACTGACTAGATGCCCACTGGCTCTAAGAACAATTTACAGTGATTCACTCCTGTGTGAATGTCCACATTGTACCTTCCAACCATCAGGCAAATTGTGTTCCTAATACATGAAGTAGCTGATTCCACCTTAATTTATCGAGGTCTTGGAGGAAACTTAGAAAATCCAAAGATTCGTATAAAATAGCTGTTATTTTGCTTGGTACTCCTATTTCTGACCTGTTTTGCTCCTCATACTGCTGGCACTACTACTTTCCATTGGAGTAACACAGAACACAGGTATCAGGGCATACAGAGCAGAACAGGGCACATTACCTCTCCCAGGAAACTTGGTTGTGGTTGCCCAAGTCTGTGCTTTCCAGAGGCATCAGCAGTGCATCAATTGCAGAAAGCACTTAGCATGCCTGAAAAGCAAACAATTTCAACTTAGGTGTCTTCCATGCAGTTTGAATGTTCTTGTCCCAGGCTTTAGCTGTGAAGGATGGGTGGTTGTGACACTGGGCTTTGTGTTGGAACATAAAGTAAAGAAAACACTGTCATTTTTATTACCCAGAAAAAAGGATTCTCTCTTCTCCCTCCTAACTGCTACTCAGATTTTAGAAGAAGAAAAGGCTAGCACATTTTTTGGCACAGAAACACTTCCAGATTGTGTCTTATTTCTTTGAACTATGCAGGCTAAGATAATGATATAAGGATAATTATATTTCATGCTTCAAACTGAAGTTGATAGAAGAGAAATATCCTTCTGCGTGGAGCTTTTACATCATGTTTAAAACATCTGTTATTAGTTGAAGCCAGAAAGACCTATGCATGTACTTAATGAATATATTTAAGGAATGGAGAACACAACCAGCTTAAAAAAAAAAAAAAAGCCTTTTTCTCCTTATACTAGCTAATCTTATATTTTAGTTACATCAACAGTGAAATTGCCAATGATATATCCCATGCTGATCATGAGTGTACCAGAAAAGTAATTCACTAGCAGCTTCAAAACATGCAGTTTCCAGAAAAAGATAACAGTAAGATTATGTTTTATATAAAAAGACATGAAAGTTCTTACCATGTGAAAAAAAAAAAGGTTCAAGGTAAGTAGAGAATGCTTCTTTAGAAACAAACTCACTGAAAAACCAAAGAAAACCCATTGATTTAGACTGCTACTCTAATCATTCAAATCTGCGTGCAGAAGAGATAAGGACTAGAAATCAAGAGGCTGTTTCCTGTGGGCTGCTAAGCTCCATCACTGAGGGAGACCATGGTACAGTTGTCTATAACCTCTCCACAGCCCCTGTCACTATTCAGGAAGCTGACTAGTGATCTATTGAAAGCTGCTTCAAAATTAGTTATTGATGGTGGCAAAGGGCCTGGATTGCCCCTCTTTTAGGTTTCGTTCATTTTAAAACCATACCGAGTGAACGCAGATCATACAAATGAAAAAACATGAATAAAGAAACTTTTTGGAACTCGGAAGAAGACTTCTTCTGAGGATCTTTGTTGCTGGGAGGGGAGCTGGAGGAAGAGCACTCCAATAATGCAGTAGTAAGCAGTAAGGCGTGGTTGGCATTTGGCCGTCTGCTGAAACATGAAGCAGCAGGACTTCTGTGCGACAGCTGGCAGGACAAGCCTAGCAAAATGCCTAGTGGAATAAATGAAAGCCATCTCCTGAAAAGGAGGAATGGTGGTGGATTGAGACTGATTGTGCTCACACGAAATACCTGAGATATGAATCCTTCCTCTTTTATTGTTTCACCTATAATGCTCTTGGTGCAGATACATTCATGAGAGGGAACTGGAATGTAATTGAAAATCTTACATTATCAAATTAATTCCTTTGGAAGAAGAAGAAGGAATTCCTTTGTTGCCTTCATTTATCCTCCGGAGCAGATTTTGTAAAATTATAGAAATTTTGCTTTTCTTCTTGTCCATTAAACTTAGAAAATGTTCTAATAACTTCTTTTTCTTTCCTGGCACTCACTAGTTTGGATACTTTACATTTGGATCACTGTGAAGTCTTAAAGGTATGGAAAATAAATCAATAAATAAAAAGCTGTAACTTCAAGGTTGGTTCCAAATTTGTGATTTGTAAAAAGGGACAGAATATCAAGATGACCAGCCTCTGGTAAGGATAACTTCCGTACTATTAGGGTGATAAAGGGATGCAGAACATAAAGTGGTGCCATTTGGAAAGGAGCTGGGGCAGCATCTGACAGGATATTTGACAAAGCAGTTTGTTTGTATGTCTCTTGCTGTACACAACACGAAGCTGAGCACTGGCAGAAACTCTCTGAGTGAAAGGATGTTATTAGGTCCCCCTTGCCTCTGCGACTGGCAACGTGACTGTAGCTGATTAGTGAAATTGCTGATCATCATTTTTAGTCTTGAAATTGTGGGACTGTGTTTTTTGTTTTGTTTTTCATTGTTGCTAGAGGACAGGATAATAATTCATGATGAGACCATATAGGCTACAATAAAAACCCCCATAAAAAAAAACCTTTGCAAGCAGTTGGTATTCAGATCTCCGACAGGCAGAATTTAGAATAAAAGGTTGCTAACATTTTGGCAGTGTTTTCCTCAGGCTTTCTCTTGTATTTGTGCCAAATATCTCACAAGGCTCAGATTTGATTAAAATGGCAATGCTCTCTGCTACTTGAATGTAATTAGAGCCATTCATTACAGCTTTAGTTGACAGTTTGGCAACCTGTACATTTTTCTGAATATGGACAGCATTCCATGGAAACAGTTCAAGGGAAGAGTGCAAGAAGAGGGTCCTCTCTTGAACTGCAGCAAATGGAAGGCTGTCTATGTTTAGAGAAGTTTACAGGTTTCCAAACTGTCAATCGAAGCTGCAAGGAAGAGCTCTAATTAGATTAACCTAGCAGAGCACTGCAATTTTTGTCAGCCAGCTCCTGTGAGCCCCTGCTGTGTAGTTATCACATATGCTACAGGACCATTAAGTATTTCTATTGCAAGTCACTCTATTTTGCTGCTATTAACCCCAGCCTTAGAATACTGTTGGATGGAAAATAAATCAAGAAAATGTGTTTGCCTATGAAAACCTTCTCTTCAAGCCAGCTTTTTGCAAAATTAAGAAGATTTTTAATCTGCTTGAATTTCCCACCCTTTCTTGTATGCGTAAAACAAAACAAGACACCAATAAGGTCAGAGCAGTCCTGTGCTTCTTTCAGGTTACTAATGAATTGTATCTTCCAGTTCAAAATATTAAGTCAACTTTTGTTATTTTCATTTTGCATTCTTCTGTACTGTGTCCTGAAACTGAAAATATAAAGCAAGAAATGTCATTTAAAACATTTCCCAAATCACCTGAAAACAAAAACCTTGTTAATTCCAATCAAATTGTGATTAAAATAGAAATGTGTTAGTCCAAAATCTGATGAGAAAAGCTCTTTGTTTCCCCTGTGGCTCGTCACTGTTAAAAAGGAAAAGAGAGAATGCAGGTTAATGGATGGGGCAATGTGTAGTTTAGTTTTACTTTGCTTGTTGCTGGGCTACTTCACTATGCAAACTGAAGGATGATAGCCTCACTGCCTTTTTGGTTTCATGGCAAACTGAACGCTGAGGAAAGAGGGTGTATCTGGATGAAAAATGGGTTCAAAGCTGGAAAGTCTTGAGATCATTTGTTTGTTTACATAATTGTACACAAAGCCCAGTTCCACTCAACAGCAATAAGAACATGCAGACCACAAGCTTTTGCCAAAGTCTCCCACCAGACAGTTTAGCCATGTGCCAGAGAAACATCTGTCTCTTTCTGCCTCAATTCCTTTATCCTCTGACATTTAACTGCTTTCCTCATTCCCAGCTTTGTTAGATGTCCCTGAATCTGGAATCTCAGAAAACCTCTTAGCTCTGGGTGGAGTCGTGACTTCAGGCTGGACATTTAGAAATGTTTTTATTCTGCTCTGCAGAAGTGTAAGTTGCAGAGCTGTCACAACCCAGGACATGGAAGGCACCAGGAAATTGTTACCTTCCTGATCCTGAACACCTCCCTTTCCTTCCAGATCATCTGAGCACCCCTGAGCTAGCTCATGTGATTGCTTTTACAACACCAGTGATGACCCTTGGTGTAGTTGCTTGCTTTGTCTATTTAATTTATCTCAATCCTTGTGTAATTTTATACTGTGTTAAATATATTAGATAAGGAATCAAGGCAAGCTAAGTCAAACAACATCCTTACTGTCACAAATGTAATTACGAATGTTTAACTATTTATGTGGTATTCTCCCTTTCCAACTTTTCAACTCATCATTGCAAATCCATTTTATTCCTTCCCCATTCTTGTTGGAACCTCCCTCTGTGTGATCCTTTTTCTTTCCCACACAGAATGTAAATAACAGCTTTCAGATGCTGTTGTTTGGCTTGGCAGAGGGCCTCATGGGCAATACCTGCTCAAGTGATTTTAACTCATAAACTGGGATTTTGCTGACGGGCCAACTGTACTTGGTGCCTACCTCTGTACAGAAGTGTCACAGTTGTGGTACATTCTCCCATTGGTTAGTTGGTCTTAGAAATCCTGCATCTCATGTGAGGGCATAAATATAGGACAGTGATGAAAGTTTCTCTATGTCTTAGAAACATTTTTATGCAGTTCTGCCTGAAATTTTCTCTAAAATGCATATGTATTTAGATGTAAGAAGGCATTCATATTACCTGAGAAGCATCCTTAGCTTCATGTGTTCTTTTACTAAGCCACAAACATTAATTTCTGTACTGAATATGAAAGGAAATTTGAAACATATGTAGGTAAATATATGTAAGTACACAATTAGATTCTGAGACTACCTAAAGTTGACCGAAAGCAAAATAAAATGTATTTTAGAGAGCTCTGTGGTTAGCTTTGTTTCTAGCAGTTTTCTAATAAATCATTTGTGGTTCCCTCCTCTGTATTGCATTCTGCACTGAACACGACTTAGAGATGGTCACAAATGGCCTTCAAATGCATTTCCATACCTGGCTAGGATACTCAGCCCCATTTCTTTCCCCTGATGCATGGGAATTGTTGTGGCCAAATGTGATGCACGAGACTCCACGATTCACACTTCAACCTGTCTAAAACTACTATAATGCATGACTGATATTATGTTCATTTAACATGGTTGATCCCTAGCATGAGAATCATAAAATCACAGTATGGTTCATGTTGGAAGGGACACCTTTTTCCCCAAGATGTCACCATCTTGGCTTCTGGGCTTGGCCATGCCCCGTGGTGGGGCCGTCAGAGCCATCTGGAATGGGCTGTGTCCGACATGGAGCAGCCTGGCTGCTCCTCACAGAGGCTGCCCTGCAGACCCCGCTGCCAGCACCTGTGCACAGCAACCCATACACATTTCTAGACCACTGAAAAGAGCCAAAAGCCAACCTGGAATCACCTTTTTCAGAACAGAGAGAAGCAGATGTAATGGTACTACTCTGTGGCAGTTGACCTTCTTTCCCCTCATTCCTGGTTGTTTTCATCCCTACTGCAATCCAATTCTGCCACAGAAACTCTCCTGCTGTCTGTGCATTTGATCTGCTTTCACTGATGTTGCTATGTGAATTGAAATGCATCTGAATGTCTCAGTCTGGAGTACCTTTCATTTATCTGGGGTGGCCTCAGGGGTATGTGGTGTGTGCCAGATACATCTTTCAGTTCAGTCGCCTCTTCTGCCTTTGCACTTAAGCTCATGATGAGACTGATGTCTGGATTCTCTTTATACATCAATATCTTTCTCTAGGGACAATCCATTTTTTCCTGGGCCAGGTTCTGTGGAACAAAACTGATGTGCTTATTTTTGCTATTCAGGCTCCCCTCTGTCACCACCATCTCTCACATGGTAACTGAGGCTACTCTGTGTAAGTTGGACCATTCAGGATTCTTTTTCTCCTAAGTTCCTCAGGACTACAAAGGTGGAACATTTGTAATTATCCTTCTCTGCACAGATTCTCTGAATCGTTTGTCAGCTTATCTTGCTCCCAGACATCTGCACAGAGCAAGAAAGGATGCTCTGACAACTTGGTTGGTCTTCTGAGCCTCTCTGGCATCTTGCTGCATGTCAGAGTGCTTTCCTAGTTATCACCAGACAGTAGAAGACACTTTCATCTCTTTCCAATGTTATCTACCTGAATAGCTCCTGACGTGATCTACTCTGCTGCTCTTTGGTTACTCTGGAAGGTGTGTTGGACAGTGATTTTACATGATGAGCTGTCCTGGGGCCCTGCTTTGGGATTAGCCACAGTTGCTGGTCAGGAATATACCAGTGATATCCATATAAAATCATAACTCACTAAATGTCAGGTCAGGTTAGGGTTACATGACTCATACATTTATATATGCAATGTACATAATTCACTTATAATAGATTTTAAAATACACAGGGAAAAAACTCTGGCTTAATCCATTAAAAATTACATCAGAAAGGTTGCTTTTTCTCCCCCTTTCTTCTCTGTGGTGGGTTGACAACCTTGGCAAGATGCCAGGTGCCCACCAAACCACTCCATCACTCCCCATTCTCAGCAGGACAGGGGAGAGAAAATAGCATGGAAAATGGTTCATACGTTGAGAAAAGGCAGTCTACTAAAGCAAAAGTGGAAGTTAGGGAGTGCACAAGCAAAGGGAAAAAAAATTTATCCTCTACTTCTTATCAGCAAATGATGTCTGGCCACATCCTGGGAAGCAGGGCTTCAGCACTTGGAGTGGATGCTCTATAAAGCAAACACTGTAAATAAGGAATCCCTCCCCTTCCTCCCTTTTTACTTAGCTTTTATATCTGAACTGGCATCCTATGGTATGGAGTATCCATTTGGTCAATTTGGGTCAGCAGGCTTAGCTGTGCCCCCTCCCAGGACCACTTCACTGGCTGAGTGGGGAATGTTGGAGGGCACTGCTGCTGTGCCAGCCCTGCTCAGCAGGACCCAAAGCCCTGGTGTGTTATCCACAGCTTTCCAGCCACCAGTGCACAGCAGAGCACTGTCAGGGCTGCTGTGGGGAAGTGAACTCCAGCTCAGCCAGACCCAATATATCAACTTTGCCAGTTTAACTTGCTGAAGTTGATATGCTTCCACTGAAAGGGTTATCCCATTCAGGCCTTCATAGAGTCTCTACCTTAATGAAACAGAAAAAATTTAGAGCAAGAGCCTTGAAGAGGTTCTTGTTAAAAACTTTATTGCAGACCAAAACCCATTCTAGACTGTCTCCTGGCCATTATTCTTGCTTAAATGAGATACTATTTATTTCCCTTTGGACATGCAAAGCACTCTCTGTTAAGCTAAGGGTGATTTTCTGCACAGTTCTTCTGACTGAAAAAATTAACTCCCATCCTTTGAGTTTGGTGATTTTTAGGCACATTTGTATGTGAAATGGAGAGAAATCAGTATGTTAGCAGACATGCTGGATGTGTAAGGGAGTTAAGTGCAGGTAGGTAATTTGTTTGGTTGAAACCAGATACTGTGACACTTGCTCCCACAGCAATTTGACCCTCACCTTTAGCCTTTGCCACCTCAGCTCCCAGTAAGGCAGCTGTCAGCCTCAGCTCCCCCTCTCCTCTCAGCCCTGTGACCAAGGCTGTGCCTACACTCTGGATGCCAAAGCCAGCTCCAGACTCACTGCATGATGTTAATGTGCTGCCAGTTTCCCAGAAAGGAGCTGATCCCATCATACGGCAGACGGCTGAAATTGCTTAGGCAGCTCTTGTCGTCTAAGTGCCCACTCTCCTCCTCTGAATTTGAAGGGTTCCTGTGTGGGTATGTACACTGCAGATAGTATTTCAATGTTGTGTGTGTAAAACATGATAATTGCAGTGGTTTGTAACCTAACAGGGCAAATGTGAAGATAAATACCATGTTATTTAATTAGACAGTTGGCTAGATTGCAATTTTCAGCCTGTTGGAATTCCGTTCTGTAAATCTTCCCTCAAGTTCGTATTTGCTCAACTGATTTCAACCTTTCTAGATCCTATAGAATCACAGAATCCTAGAATTGTTTAGGTTGGAAAAGGCCAAGTAGTAATCTAACACTGCCAGGCCCACAACTAAGCCATGACTCTAAGGGCCATATACATATGATTTCTGAACACTTCCAGGTACCATGGTTCCACCACTTCCCTGGGCAGCCTGTTCCACTCTGTCAGTGAGTAAGTTTTTCCTAATATCCAGTCTAAGCCTCCCCCAGCATAACCTGAGGCTGATCAGAGCGAGGTACAAATAAACTCTCTGTATGCATTGATTCTTATGATGAGCCGGATGCATTTGAAGCAGGAGGAATTCATAACTGAACTACTTTTAAACAAAGTATGACAGCTGAGGCAACAAAGCCAGAGTCCAGCCCGTTTGCCAGCACAGCTACCCAGTACACTGGGTAGGCTTCCCACTGCCCTGAGCCGCCCAGCACTGGGCAGGACACTTCTGTGGGCACTGACATCTTTAGCTTGCAGTCCAAGCTGAGCAGTGCCTTACTGAGCACACCAGGATGAATTCTGGCTGAGAAACAAGAGATGTGAAGCCGTGTCTCTGCATGAGCTCTGGGTGAGTACTTGTTGCAGGACCTCGGTAATGCTGGATATTAGGTAATTATGGCTATCTGCCTCCATTTTGGCAATCCTGAGGGCTCATCACTTGTGTGACTTTGGCAGCGCTGGGATCCATTTTATCTTGCACTGCAGTGTACTTCCAGAGCCTAGGATCCACATGACTCTGAAAAGAGAGGCAGGTTTTTAGTGGATCATTTCTGATGTCCCAGCTTTGTGAAGGGAATTTTACTCGACCAGATGGGTGAGTGGCCTCACATGGTGGGGCGAGGTTCTGGTTGCTCTGTCAATACACACACGGTGACTGTCCACCTGACTCCCATCCCTGGCCACACACAGTGGCTGGATCCCTTTGGCAGAACCAACTTGGTTCTTTTTCTTTTACCCAAACAAGAAAATTGTAGAAGTGTTTTATCTTTGGTATCTTCATCATCCAGTCAAATGTGAATAAAAATACTCTGTTGTTTCAAAAGAGAGATGGAAAGAGAAATGTATGAATGGGCAGATTGTGATCATCTAAACCTTATTTCCTTAGAAACCATAAGTAATCATGGACCTCCAGAATCCTGGAAAATAAGAAAAACTCTTCGGAATGTTACAAATGGGTATATAGTTTAAAGAGTAAAATACACCCTAGGTTTATTATTTAGGTTCACAGAAGTAGGCCTGTGAAGCTAAAGCTGGAACACATATGGGGAGAGGATTTGATTTTGGTGACTGGAAGCCAAAACATGGCCATCTCAAACCAAATCTCCTTCCTTCTGTACTGTTTTCTGAGGAAGGGTTTAGTGTTTTTCCCGGAGAGGAAAATTAAATGTTTTCTTGAAGAGTATTTGTAAAACTGAAGTCTACATGCTTGTGACATCAAATCACAAATGTAGTGCTATATTGCCCTGTGGGCATGGAAATTTCAAGCTCTTGAGTACACTATTATAATAAGTTTAAAATGCATTTCTTGGAAACAGTGTAATTTCTGGAGACACTTTAGTTGTACATTGGTTTACAGACTGTTATCACAGTTGTGTAAAGAAAAGAAGAAAATATTTCTATTTCCAAATACCAGAATCAGACTAACAGGCCTGTGTTCTCTTTGAGGGAGCAGCAGGGACTTCTGTTTTCCCCTGACTGTAAAACTGCTTTCCAACCCTTATGCAAAAGCATTAATCTTTGTTAGAAACAAAGCAAAGCCTATTTAGTCATTAAAATTCCTGAGAATTTATCTCAGTATGTTTTCAAGCAACAATTTTGAAATTTTTTCACTAAAGCAGGTTAAATTAAAAGAAATATTTGACCTGGAAAAATAGCAATGACTTTTATTCAGATACCGATGTGTGGCCTTGCTGTCACATTGAGGATATGAGGTTGTTGTCAGCATATTTGTCAGTCTTTTCCATGTATTTCAAGAAAACTGGGTTGTAATAAATGGGGACAACTTGTGACAACATAATGTTTAGCTCACCAAAACTATGTCTGATTATTTGGGTTAGAAGGTAGTGAGTGGATTCCCCAGTTCATGTCTTTGCATCTTGAAAGCTCTGATTTCATTATACTGAAGTGACTCCCCACAGATTGATGTCTTGAATATCTTCTGTGATGTTAATTGCATAGCTTTTTCTGGCACCTTGTTTCTGCATTTGCATCTGGGTTTATTTTGCCTTCACATAGTTATGAAAATTTCTCTAATTTTTAATCTGCATTTTTCCTTGTTAATGCTTTATTTTATTACTTCATGGTCTTCCCAGTGGGTTGATAAGATGGATTTTTCTCTTTTCTAATATCCATTCATATGTTCACGAATAATCCTGCTTCCTCTTGGTCTTTTCTTTCCATGAAATCTTCTCCATAGTCAAAGATGTTTTCTCTTAAACTCTTTTAAATTCAATAGTGTTTTTACAATTTACCCCTACATTAAAAAAAAAAAAATCAAAGAAGATTGGAGCTAGCTGTAGTGACATAGTTGTATATTTAACATGCTGTTTTTTATTAATACTACCCAACATAGTGTTTGACTTCTCCCTGAGAGTCACTGTGACTTGAGTTCAGTGCATTAATCGTTTTAATCTTCCTCTGATATAACTTGCTGATATCTTCATAATGGTGATTTTGATTAAGTCTGGATCCATTTGAATGAATTTTTTTCATCTGATTCAAGTCATATTTTTTTCTCTAAAACCCTGGGCTTCTGTACAAAAAATCAGTAGTGGGTCTTAACTGTCTTTTTTGGCCCATGAACAGACTTCAAATGTAAAGTTTTAGATGCTTAATTCAAGAAATAGAAAAAATTTTTTCATTTTAAAAAACTCAGTGCTTGAAAAGTGTTAGAAAATGCAAGCTATGAACGCCTGGCTTTGCTGACCTAAGGAGAGCTAACTATTCTGCTGTGACGTGGTAGAAACATAAGCAAAGGTAGGGGAAACTGCTGGGATAGTGGGAAGAAGCTGGTAGCTGCTACCAGGAAGAAAAACACATGCAAAGACAGAAAAACAGAACTAAGGTGGAACTGGCAGCAAGAGAAGTAGTTTTGTTGGAGCTGTGACTGAAAACTGAAACACTATAGACTCCTAAGAACCTTCGATAGCAGTATGTGATCTCATAGTAACCTGCAGAAGGCAACTGGATAACACTTCAGACCGGATAACAACAATTTCTAGTCTCAACTGCTTACCCATGCAAATGAAGATGGAAATGGGCTTTCACATCCAACTCTTACAGCGTTTTCCTGTATGTCATCTAAAATGGATTTTCATTTTATCACCGAATGCAGGAACTTACCCAGCTCATAACTAGGATGGAATAAACCTACCCAATCCAGGTATGAAATTGTATTCTTTGAAAGTAATGTTTTCCCCTAGCACTAAGTTTTTTCCAACCTGATTTGTAGTGCAGATTTCCTGCATGTCATTAACAGGAAAGGGATTGCTCAGTGAATCTTCTAATTTGGGCTGCTGCTAAACTAAAACCAACCACTTCAAGTGGTGTCCATATCACATCAGTGAAAAAGACCTCATTGCTCCTTTTAAAATTTTGAATTGGGACTGGTATTTTAATCAATCACAAAATTTGTTCTGGTTCCTATGAGATAAATTGTTAAATGCTTGTCTTCAGTTCCTTATCTTGGTAGGATACTTCAATGAGACTGGATTGGATTATAATTATGAATCCAAAACACTGCTACAGGATTTCCTTGAGGAGATTTAAAGGTTCTTGCAAACCCTTCCACCACGGACAGTATCTTTTCCATTCTTGCCCAAGATCTGCTGCTACAGAACCAGAAACTGATTTTCTGTGGCTTACTGGTCCCCTAAAAATCACATAAATGCTGTGCCTCTGCTGTAGCTTCATGCATCCCAACCCCTTTCTTCCCCCTTGCTAAAAAAATAATTTATTTGGTGGTGTTATGAAAGTGCTCCCGCTCAAATTGTGTACGCATGTTGATGACCTTCTGTGATAAGATACTGTACAACTTTACAGTGCCACACACTAAACACAGCAGCATGCAGGAGCTCACATGATGGTCATTTAATATCCATGACTCACAGTCCACAGGACTAGGATTCCAGCCAGCTGGGATTTGTTCTAAGTGGCATGAAATGACAAACAGTGCATGATACACAGCTCAGATACCAAACATGGTGGCCAAGCTTTTTTTAAAAAAACATGGCTCCTTGCCATCTCCATTAAAAAGAAAAAGAAGCCAAAAAAAAACCAAAGAAAGAAATCATGCAATAGATTTGCCCAATGACTACTGAATATTATTTTTCAAAAACTTATGAAGAATTAAGTGCCAAAATAAAAAGCATGGTATCTTGGTCTTGTATGGTATCTAGGTGATGTCTGCACCCTCTCTGGTCTCTGGGTGCTTTTCCTTTGTTTGTTTAATTTTTCAGTTTGAGCTTTATGTTGGAAACTGATAACTCCTCTCACTGTGCTTATGATATCTCTGCCCGATTTTTGTACGTAAAACTGCAACTTATTTTCCCTGGCTTGATATTCAGCTGGGATGTTGTACAGTTGTGGAGTGCAAGAGGGATTAGATGTTACTCTGTGATTCACCCAGTCCCTGAGGACAGCTATATAAAGATCATCCTCTTCCCCTTGGCCCCAGGGAAGCTAGGGGGCAGATTACGAGCTAGCGGAAAAGACGAAGGCATAAAGAAAAAAACTCACCGTCCGCAAAGAGGCTCCTGGAGCACACACTGCCCTGCTCTCACATTGTACAGAGCTGGGAAAAAGGGAGCTCCACTGCCCGCCTACTGCTGGCATAGCCATAGAGGGGCAGCTCAAGGGACAGCAAAGCCACTAAAAGTTCTCTTTCCCACATTGGGACTGCCGCTTTCACAGAAGCTCCTCAAGGTTTCCTTTTCCAAGGAGAAGAAGGTGATGGGAAAGGCAGGACCCAGAGACTGTTGTTTACAGATGCTTTTTCCCTATGGCCTGGGAATCCTGAAATGTGATTGCCTTGTAAGGGCAGGTTATTTTCAGGCACTCCCTTCATTATGCTCCTGTTAAACCCACGGCTCAAGTGGGGCTTCTATGCTTGGAGAGATTTTGCCCTGGCTGTCTGCCCAGGGATAGATTGCAGCCAGGGTAGACTCCAACAGAAATAGGTGGATATGTGTGTAGACCTCCAAGTCTTGAAATGAGAATATCACTGCTAGAGGTCAGGGTTTGAGCTTGCCAGTATTTCCCTCATTTACTGAAGTCCCTTGCCAGTGCTGGCTATTTTTAATACAGTCTCACAGTGGAGAGGATTTTCTCATTTCGGACCGTGCCACAGAAGTGACACAACTTGGGATACTTTTGCCTCTGAGACTTCATTAAGCAGTTCAAACTCTGTATTTTCATGCTCAAATTTCTTCTAGGTAACTTGTTTACAAGTAAGAAGTACTTTCATTTCTATAAAATATTTAATTGGATTTTTATATGTTTTATCTAAGGCTTTAATATTTTAAAACTATTATTTTTTCCTCTGGAAACACTTGTCTTTCCTAATTTCTCGGAAGCAAAGTTTTGAATTATAGAAAAGAAAATGAAGATTATTGGGTTGCAGGCTTTTCTTTTTTAAAACCTATATACTACAGTTTTAGATGGCTTTTCAAAACACTTGGAATTACGGATTTAAATCCAAAAGTCTCATATCTGGTCCTTTTCCATGGTTTTTATGGAAGAATCAAGATATGATTTGAAAAATTTGAAGAAAGATGGAATCTGAAAGCTGACAGCTATGACACCACCTGCCTCAGCTTTCTGTGCTCTGAGTGGCACATTTAGTTATATTTATCCTTCTATTTTTGCATCACTATTTTGTCCTGCATCTCATCACATGCAGCAGGGTTTTGCTGCTTCAAAGCCTTTGTCAACTGTAAAGTCACTGCTCCATGTAGCTTGTTTAGATGAAAAGCCTTTCCAAAATGGAGGTTTGGTCTCTTTACAATAGGAGCAGTATATACTTTTTTTTTCCTATTTTTAATTAAAGTTTTGCTGTAGCACTATCTGGTATTACCATTGGCTTTACTAAGGCTTCACTGCCTTAACTTTTGTTTTGAATGTTCATTATGTTCAAATGGGTTTTGTTTTAAAATACGTGTTGCTATTCATCTTACTGAGAGCAAACTCAAAGTGCCCTGTACAAGAAGGCAATGAGATTTGTGATAATTCCCAGTTCCCTGGGGAATTATTTCAGCCTTAGATGGCACTTTGGGAACGCTCTATCCTTGCACAAGAAAGCCTCCCTTAGTTATAAGTAGATATTTAATATAGGGCAAGATTAAAATCCTTGACAAAGGTTGCAATGACTTCACTGGGTCAAGGATTTTACCACAGGATGGTGAAACACAGAAATGAACAGAAGTGAACAATGTATGGCACTGTCTCCCTTGTGAAGGGAGATCACTTTTGGCATGGATCTTGGACCTCAACCAAGCACTTTGTGTTCTGAAGAGAGAGCAGCAGTGTGCAGGAAAATGAATCCATACCATGCTACCTGTGGGACTTTTTGGATTGGTTTGTATTTTCTTGGCAACGACATGCAAGGAAGAGAGTCTGTGATCATTTCACCTCTATTAGTAGATGACATTGGTAGGATGTGTTTAAAAATTTGTCTGTCGGGCCTCAATTTCTTTACTGATAGGCAGTCAAAGATATATATATATTATAGACCGCTGAGCACTGAATCGTTAGATATCTATTATTACACTTCAGTCACCTTTTGACAATAGCTGTTGCTTTCTACCAGTTTCCATTGAGTATTGAGCTATTCAGAACCTGTCTTGGGTCAGCTGGATTCTGGAGGCTACGGATGTTTTCTGGTATAAATATGAGAACAATGGATGTGATTACAATTTTCTATAAAATGCTGGGTTACAAAGAACCTAATGGATTAAGATGTTTTGCAGAAGTGTTATCTTAACTCCTTAAGGTCATATAATTGGGAGGAAAAGGAACAAAATTTAAAAAGAAAAAAAAAGAAAAAAAGAATGAGGGGTTGCTCAGGTTTGGAACGATTCACTTTTCTGTACCTTGCTCCATGGTTTATTTTTCCAAGAGAGAAAAAACTTGCATTAGCACTGTGTTGTTCAAGAAAAAAAGGTATTCTGAGCCCTACCCTGCATTTTGCAGGGCTGGCAGTGCTTCTATACTTTGTCTTGGGGTACCCTACCTTCCACTGGCCTGTAGCTAAAAGGCCTGAATGAAAACATTTTTCTCATCTAATTCCCAACACGCTGTGCATCAACTACTTTCCCACTGTTCCTTCTTTCTTCTGTCCTGCACACTTTCTTTTATCTTGTAAGAGGAATGCATGCAATTGCGTGGGTCTACTCGATGCATGCTTCAGTTTGCTTTGCTCAGTGATTTTGTTGTGCTCACTCTTGTTTGCCACCATCTCCCTAGTCTGGTTCTCTGACTGGAGGCCATAGAGGTACTGGTTTGTGGTATTGGAGAAGACAGGATCAGAAAATGTTCTGAACACGTGTTTAGGAGAGGACGCACGAAACTGCAGTGAAGTTGAAGGATCTGTTCAATATAGCAATACGTCAAAAGATTCTGAAAGGCTTTCAAGTGGGTAGTATTGTAGGAAACCATCTTCTCATCTGCTGATGACTAGGTAGTTTTTCCTGTAGAAGAATGCCCCAATGCAGCTTGCTAGCTTGTATGGCTTCAGTTTAGCGACAGAATGAAAAGAAAGACAGACCTACTGTCTGCAGGAATCAAATTGTAGAATTCAGTGTCTCACTCCCCTTGGGCCTTGAAGGTCTTCAAAAATCATTTGAGACAAAAGGAAGGGAAAATTTGTGATGATGGGAGATGTAAGACATTACAGTTTTGTAGATCAAAATTCTAGATAGAATCAGATTGGTTGTTGTAGATGAATTTTCCAGGAAGGGAAATGGATGAAGATATCCCAGCCTCAGAGACCTGGGATGAGGCTGGGTGGGAGCTCATTTCACAGTAAATTCTGTGTGTCCTTGTGAATGCTGGTGACAGTGAGGTCAGTGGCAGCACTAACTTTACCAAGCATCTGGGAGGTGGGAGATGGCACAGAGTGAGGGGATGCAAACAGCTTCAGCAGAAACTACCAGGAGAAGAGAAAGTGCCTGGTAGAAAACTCCCCTGTTGTCCCACTGTCACCCATGAACATTGATGAACCTCTCTGCAGCTCTCTCCTGGTCTTTTCAGTGAAGAATCCTGCTAGCTTTCTTATATTGGCAGAAAGAATTAAAAAGGGAATCAACTTCAGAGGAACATAAACCACACCAAAAGTCTGTTGCTTTAATGGTATCTCCTCCATTCTTCACTGGTGAGCATTCTGCTAATCTAATGCCCATTAATTTTCTTTCTAATTAGGGCTATAGCTTACCAAAGGCTGTTTTATACCTAACTTACATATGGTTAATGGTTTTAACCTTTGGTTAGGAAAATAATCTGGTGCAATGGAATGTGATTTTAAAAGAGACTGGAAGATGTGGCACTCAAGACACTGGAAGTTCAATAGCTTGTTTTCTGCTCAAAACCACTACGAAAGATGCATGGAAATACATTACTTTGGACAGCAGAGGATTTTAAAGAGACAAAGTTCAATGTAATCATAAGTGTATTAACTTTCATTCTAGCTGTGTTTCATGCAATGTTTGAAAGCTCAGAAAATTAGGGCCACTATGATGTTGGCAGAATGGAATCATGAACATGAGGCATCATTCTCACTTCCCAGTGCCCCTCCATCACTGAAATGAAGGCAAAGAGAGGCAAATTAGTATGCATTCAGTGGAGACTATATTATTTTGAAAAACAGGCCATTCCCAAATGCGCTGATATGGTTTCATGTGCCTTATAAAATTTTTTTGCTAACAGAAACCCCTCTGTTTTCAGCTCCACTTTGTGTAGCTGGTCATAATCCTGCCTGCAATTCTTCATGAGCAGCAACTTTCAGTGAGG
Organism: Vireo altiloquus; assembly: GCA_013396875.1. Classification (NCBI taxonomy): domain Eukaryota; kingdom Metazoa; phylum Chordata; class Aves; order Passeriformes; family Vireonidae; genus Vireo; species Vireo altiloquus. The sequence goes on from VZRF01013449.1 coordinate 57,085, forward strand.
TTGAAGAGTAATGTAAATAACTAGAGTTTCAGGAGTCAGGGCTTTACTGTGGAACACAGTCCACCTAGATCATCTCCGACTTGTATTGAAGGAGAATCGATGACAGTCTTGTCAAGAAATAACAATTTCTCACTATTTTTTGGAGACTCACTGAAACTATATTTGGAAAACAGCAATCAAGGTATTCAGTCTTCATCCACTTATTTGCAGAGATAGTTTCCTTACATATCTATAGCTTGATCCAACTGAAATTAGTATATGGGACTTTCACAATTGTTCTGCTCCTGGAAAGGTCACACTGGGCTGGCTTGCATAGCACGAGGAACTTCAGGGATTCACTGAAGGACTTGCACTTGAAGAAAATTTGCAAGTGTTATCACACTGAGGATGGCCTTCTCCAAGGAACAGGATATGAGGTTATGAGGAGGGAGGTGTATGGTGAGTCTTTGAATTCTAAAGAGTCTTATGGCCATCCATAATGCCTACAGTGGTATAGGGCATCAATCAGGAGGAGATAAGGTTGTACATTTCCTGTATGAACTTCTGGTTATTCCTAATAATAACACCTTCTATCACTGTAATTCTGTTCATTTCTCACAGTTTGTGTCACTCAAATTCCTGTACTATACACTTTAACCCTTCAGTTTTTAATTTGTTGCCTTTTTTTCCCCCAAATATTCATGTCCTTATACACTGACAGAGCTTGCACAAGACTAAATCAAGTCAAAAGAAAACATCTGGAGATGTCAAAATGTGGATGAATGCAAGTCTCAGCTGGATTGTTCCATACAATTTTGGATACCATACTTCAGAAAATATGTGGTCCAAATGGATGTACTCTGCAGAGATTAAAAAGAATAACTGGAAACTGTGATCAGCAAGGAAAACAAAAGCAGAATTAGGTTTATTTAGTCTGAAAAAGAGAACTCCAAAGGAAAGCAGGAGAAATATTCCTTAGGTATGCAAGCGCTTGCTGGGAAGTAATAGTTTTTTCTCAGAGCATTCACAATGCATAAGACAAAAGATAATGGGTCTAAACGGCAGTAAAGGAGATTCATGGCCAAATCAAGGGGCAAGATGTGAAAGGGTACCCTTTCTGAATTATATTGCCTGAGAAAGTTGTTAAATCTCCATCATTAAGGGAGATAGTTGCTGTTGTTTTAGGCAAGTATTGCTCAGTTATGTTTAGATGTGGGTCAAAAGGAGGAACTAAGCTGATTTTTGAGAACACTTCCAGCCATATTTTCTATAATATGTTTTGGCAGTACAGAAAGATAAAACTATTAGAGTTTGGAGGTGAAACATGAAGAAACATCCAAAGATTATGCTTTCACATTATTATAGTATTGGCAAACACTACATATAAAAAGTAAAGGAATTACTTGTATCTTCCCTGATACATGAAGATTTCAAAAACAGCTGCTTGCTCTTCTGTTTTGCCAGATGTTATCAAGTGATAGCCCTATTATTATCTCTCTCCCTGCTCTGTTACTGAAAGAGCAATTGAATAAAGTTATAATATTTATCTTCTAGTAGTTCTAGGTATTAAGGCTCAGGTAGAGTTGTTAACCCTGCAATGGACTCTCTCTGATGTTGTGCAAGATTCAAAACATTTATAATGCTCTTCTGACTTACAGACAAGGCATAAGCTATTCAATGCAGACAGTTTGATCTATGTATTTCAAGGATATTGATAAAGATATTAGTTTCTTATTATTATTTTAAAATATCCCCTAAAACCTCCTCTATTTTTCTGTTTTTGCTTTTTCTAATAGAGCTTCTACCACCTCAGTGTGAAAGTTAATTAAGCAGTGATTATCATGTAATTGGTATTTCTTCCTTTCATCTTGCTTTCCTATGGAATGACACTTTCTTTTTTTCTTTCTTTCTTTCTTTCTTTCTTTCTTTCTTTCTTTCTTTCTTTCTTTCTTTCTTTCTTTCTTTCTTTCTCTCTCTCTCCCTCTCTCCCTCTCTCCCTTTCTCTCCCTCTCTCTCTCTGTTTCTCTTTTGTCTGCTAGCTAGGTTCTGTGAGATCTGATAGAGGGTCAGAGATCTTCAAAATACTCTGTTCCTAGAAGCTGCATGCATTTAGGCACAGAGTAAGAAAGGGTGATACTCTTAATCCTTATGTGGGGAAGAAATACCTGCCTGGGTTACCTGCCAGAGAAACTCCTGGAAAGGAGCTGTTATGATTGATCAGCCACAGGAAACGCTTCCCGGAGATAGCATGGGATCTTGCTCTGCAGCAAGGATTTTGCTCCTGTGGAGACTCTTATTCTCTGGTCAATGACAAGGGTGTAAAGAAAGTTTAAAAGTCAGTTGTTACAAGCCCAAAAGCTGTTCAAAATTCGGCTGCATAAGTTCATGGGCACACTCAGCTACTTGTTTTCTTGTGAAGAAAGTTCAATTAAGAAAAAGTAACAATCAGAACCCTGTGAGTGAACTTGAAAACAACAAAAGCTGAGAAAGCCAAAGGTAGGTTTCTCTAGCCTTGTGTATAAACCATGCATTCTGAAAACACGATTAATATAGTACTTTGTGCTAAATTTTATAATGATTGCTTTAAAATCTATTGCAACTCAAACCTTCAGTGTTCCTCCTTAAGAGTTTGTTTGCAGCTGTTTTTTCTGGATGTGAGGAAAGCAAATGCCACCTTGGCTGGCTGCCTCTTCTCTTGGGCATGGTCACTGCAGATTGGTGCTAAGCTTTGTTTGCTTGTTTTTTGAAGTGTTCTGGGGCAAAACAATGGGACAGGAAACATCTGAGTCTGTCTAACACTCCTGTGGCATGGACCCTGCTGGAACAGCTGGGGCTTCTTACTTCCCTGGGTAACCCTTGGCTCAGGCCAAAGTTCCTTGGTACTTTTTCACCTCTCCTGTTGCACATCCTAGAAAAATTGTGTCAGGGTCCTGAGTGCATTAATGAGCCTTAGCTGCTCTGATCAACCTCACACAGGGCCTCCACCCACACGTTCTGCTCAGGGGCTCCACTGCAGCTCAGTCTCTGCAGAGTTCTGCTCTAGCTCCCACTGTGTTTCAGTCACACCTGGCCATGGCCCTGCTCCTGGCTTGACATGGGACATGCCCTGTCACTGTGGACTTGCCAGCTGATCATGAGAATGTGTTTGGCTATTGCTGTCAGACCTGGCCTGACCCTGACTTGATTATTTGCATATAAATGTCACTACAGAATGCTTGGGACTAAAGAAAGCCTCACTCATCAAAGGTCCAAGGCAGTGGCTTGTCTTAAAAGGATTGATGTTTCCAGTATCTGACTTCTCTTCTGTCCCTTCTGTGAGGAAAATTAACCTCAAAATTAGATCAAGCAAAACATGGTCATTTTGGTCAGCTTGTGTGCATGGATTTGCTCTTATCCCTCATTCTGGCACATACAAAAAAATCTTGGCTAAAATCAGATGCCTACCTGCGCATACTGGTTTTTACACCTGTGGGATGGGCACACTGCTGGGAGAGCTGCTGCTGAGGCATGGCTTGCTATTGCTAACCCCTTCCCCAAGGAATGGAAATATCCTGACAGGAGACAGTGAGACTTGCAGTCCTTGAATTTCAATTACAGGTGGAGGAAGGGAGAGAGGGAAGGAGAGCTGGGTGTTGTTGCTGTCTGCTTCCCTGTGCACAGCACATATTTCTGCATGGATTTCCAGCAGCAGTCATTGATGATCGCATCAGCAGTAACGTCCCTTGATGCTTGCAATCCTTCTTAAGGAGTCCAGGAATGGTAGCACTGCATGGAAATGGGGCTGAAAGCAGGAAGGAATACTGGCAACAGGTCAGCAGAGAGCAGAAGAGCTGCTCTGTGTGTGGAGAAGTTCTATCCAGTCCAGCCCTTTTTCTCTGATATGAGACAACAGCAGATCCCTGCAGAAGAACGAAGGAACAGGCCATTTCTGGAGTGACTCCTCCCTTGTGACATCCTTCCTTCCTATCTCCAACAGTCTCTGGACTATAGATTTTCTGGTCAAGAATCCAAGATCTTCTATCTGAAGGTTCCCAATGGACATGACCATCATGCATATGCTTTGGGGCAACCTAATTTCAGCCTTCCAGTACTTGGAGGGAGCCTACAAGAAGGATGGAGAGGGACCTTTTACAACACCATGTAGTGACAGGACAAGTGGGAATGGTTTCAAACTGAAAGAGAGTAGGTTTAGATTAGATATTAGGAAGAATTGCTTTACCATGAGAGTGGTGAGGTGCTGGAACACTTAGCTCAGATAAGCTGTGGATGCCTCATCCCTGGAAGTGTTCAAGGCTAGGTTAGATGGAGCTCTGAGCAACCAGGTCTAGTGGAAGGTATCCCTACCCATGGCAGGAGCCTTGAAACTAGATGATATTTAAGGTCCCTTCTAACCCAAGCCATTTTATGATTCTAGGTTCGCTGTCTTTGAGAGAAGTTTGTTATGCCTGCCTAGCAGAGGGTAGCACCAAGATGCATAATTTCAGTACGCATTGTCCAAATCTCCTGTCTGTTCTTCCATGCAAGGACTTCCCTTCTAGAGATCTACCTAGGCCTGCCAGGGTATGCTCAGAAAAATACAGTTTTATTGAATCTCCAGTAAAAGTTCCCTCACAGCCTGAGGCTTCTTCAGTTCTGTGGGGCTTTGCTGGTAAAGTTTGGGTTGTCTGTTTTGCTGAGCTTTGTGTTCTGCCATGGGATGGAAAGGAAGAACCTTTTCAGCTGGTAAATGTTGTTTCATTTCTTTTTCAGGGTGGAAAAGAATTAACACCTTACCTTGTGCCCAGATCATTTGTTCCTTGAACAAGTAGTCCTCCATGGCTGATGGAGGGTAACTTGACTGCACTTCTGAATTGCCAGCTGTCACTTGTGCAGCTACACGCAGTAGTAGCTAGAAGCCCAGCTTCCTTGTTTCACTTGAAAAACTTCCATGAACTTCCCAATCTAGGAACTCTAATTCCTGCAGTTTTCCCATTGAAATGCCACAGAAGATTATCTGACTAACCATGCTTCTGCAGACAAAACCAGATCCAGACCAACAGCTCCTTTGAGCTGGCTGGAGCTAGGTCACATCTTTTAAGTTACTAGATGCATGGCTAGATGGGCTGACTTGGTTATTTGGCTATATGAATGGATCTATACATTCTTTATTATTTTACTTATAATTTTTATTTAATGTACTATTCTGAAGGTTTTCAACAACAGCCAGTGTTATCTTGATTTGTACTCTCTGTCTCTTCCAGACAACAGTAAAGAAAGTAGGAATTTTCTGAGGTTATTTTCTGCTACAGAGATTGGCAAGAAGTTCCATTATACTGTTTCTATAAAATCTGCAATTCCCAGTCGTGGGAATTGCTTGTGTGACTGTTAAGCCCTTTGTGGATTCAGATAAGAAGGACAGTGGTTCTCTGGAACTGATGTGCTGTTTTAGGATGACATAACAAGTGCTACCATCATTCTCAGTGTGTGAGTGAAGAACTTTTAAGTGTCATCCTTCTTGGCACCCACAGAGATGGAGGATGAGGTTTACTGTTTAACAGCTGTTGGTGACCTTCTTTGCTCACCAGTTTGGAGTAAATGGTGTTCTAATACCCTTGTTTACCTGGCAGCTGACATTCTAGAGGCTAAACAAAGACTGGTCAGTCCCCTGGGCTGGCTTCCAGTGGCTTAATAAAATGTTTCTTCATTGGCCTATATTATGTTCTGGTCAATAAAGCCCCATGGACTTTGCTTGTCTGTGATCTCTTATTTTTCTCCTCATAATTTCCAAGTCAATTCTTTAATTGGTACATTATTTGGTTGCAAACCTTTCTGGCAAAAATGGAATAAATGAAGATGTGTCTTTCAGATATGAATTTCAAACAATTAAAATTTGCCTCATATCTTAATGTAATTTCAAACTCTTAAAAGAAAATCTTTGTATTTTTTAAATGACAGAAATACAAGGAAAACCACTTAAAATTAGTTTTCTTTTTCATAACAGTGAAGAATGCTTTTCATTTAATTATTTTTCTTTGTATAGCAGTTTATACCAACCTTGGAGAATGGTTCAGCTGAGGATATTTCCTGTCAATTAGAAGATGGGTTTGAGTTGAATTAAATCACCACTTAGAATTCCACCTTAAATTCTACAAAGATGGCACTTGCTTAAGGTTCTGAAGATGGGAATATGATCTGCTAAAAATCAGACAAGTGAGCAGAAACAAACTATGACTTCTGCCCCAGGGGTAATGGAGATGGAGATGAATCCTGACAAGCACACACATGACAAGACCTAGGCAGAGCAAGAACGCGTGACTCACAAATTGTAGTGGCACGTTCTCTCCAAGGGCCTCAGTGTGCAGTAATGCCTGAAAGATCTCAGCTAGGATCACATGATGCATACAGTGGTTGGCTGACTGTTGAGCCATATAATAAAACCCCAACAAATTAAGTATAAAATAGCCTCTGGTGAGCTATAGCCCTAATTAGAAACAGAATTAACAGGTATTAGATTAGCAGAATGCCCGCCAGTGAGGAGATACCATTAAAGCGACAGACTTTTGGTGTGGTTTATGTTCCTCTGAAGTTGATTCCCTTTTTAATTCTTTCTGCCAATATGAGAAAGCTAGCAGGATTCTTCACTGAAAAGACCAGGAGAGAGCTGCAGAGAGGTTCATCAATGTTCATGGGTGACAGAGGGACAAGAGGGGAGTTTTCTACCAGGCACTTTCTCTTCTCCTGGTAGTTTCTGCTGAAGCTGTTTGCATCCCCTCACTCTGTGCCATCTCCCACCTCCCAAATGGTGAGTAAAGTTAGTGCCTCTGCTGACCTCACTGTCACCACCATTCCCCTTGCTTGTGGGCGCACAGCGTTTCCCACTGTTGGAGTTTACTGTGAAGTGAGTAAGTCACAGCTCAGATCTTTGGAGCTGGGTATTTCAGGCTCCCAAGGTGCTTTCATCTGCTTTTTCTTCCTTTACAGATGCTTATCTTTGTCCACTCTGGTCCTTCTTTTCTCTACATAGTCTCTTGTTATTTCTTTTATTTCTGCTTCTTCTGCATCTTTATTTTCCCTTTTCATTTTTCAACTTACATTCTCTTTAGTTTTTCCCACTTTATCCATTCTGTGCAGAGTGCAGGTCTCCATTGCTTCTTCCTCATCTTGCCAGATCAGAGCACTGCCCCTTCATGCCATCTGAATAAGGGTAGTCCTGAACATACAGACTTTGCGTGCAAATCTTCATGCAAGCATGGAAATGGCAAATACTCAGAGCAGAACAAACAGCAGCAACAGTGGGGGCAATCAGAGGTTGTCTCACTTTTTAGTTCACCAGTGACCTCCTTCTAGCCCATAATCCTGAGATTCTGAGTCCATGAAAGAGACACAAGGACTGTATGCCTTTAATTGAGTGGACTCTGTGCTAAGCCTTCTCTCTTGCTGCTGGACCTGTAATCATATTGTTGATCTGTGTCTCTTCCAGCTCCACTGGGTAAAATAAAACTACCAGTTTCCAGACCTAAACACCTGGAGGGTTACTGTCTCCCAGTCTTACTGCAATTCTGCTGTGCCTGTGTAGCACAGAGCACCTGTCAGGTGTAGTGGCCTTGCTGCACTTACAACGTAGAGCTTTTCTGTGCAGATGTAGTGGTTATATAGTCATGATTATGATGAAATTACAGTCAAGTCTTTGCCTTTTAAAGTCTGCTGTTCTTGTGTCCCTGCCTAGAACTGCAAACTTTCAGTGAAAGATGGACCATATTTGATTGAAAAGCTTCTGTGAAGAGGCCTTCTGCCAGGGCAATCATGTCAGGGGAACAGATTGGCCGGACCATAACATTCAGTGGCACTTTCTACAGTGTTCTTTGAGAAAATCAGGTATGGGTTTCAGTTAACTGAATACCCAGAAAGAATTGTTTTCTCCCTGGTTCTCAGGTAAGTGCAATTCATAGAAAGTGTTTTAAAACCTGTTATTTTCAGGATGCAGCTATGGATCTCAGTCTGGATGGTCCCATTTTTCCAACATGCAGTGCTTCCATTCAGGGTCTAAAAGCATTATTTACTTTCTCCTAGGTGTGCTCTGTGCAGATGGCTTTTGTCTATTTACTTCTTATTAGATGTGGCTATAATTCATGAGGGATGGAGAAGGTTCCAGCTGAAAAGATGGATAGATTTTAGCAATTTTGTTATCCTTTTAAAGCCATGACCCTAAAAGGCACACATGGTATGAGCTGGCCGACAGTATTCTGGCAGACTCTATAGACAGCTACTGAAGTCAATTTTTGGCAAGAATTTAGCTAGCTGGGTTGTGACCATAGTTTTTATGCAGCTACAGTGGTTTACTTTGACATGGAGGGAGTCATATGGTGCACACACAGAAAGCTTAGATTGTTACCATGTTAATGCTAAGAATATAGACATCAAAGTGTGGCAATGAGTTTCCATTGTCCTTGCAAATCACCTTGTTATTGATCAGCTTTGAGTATTTCTGGATGTGGTTCAGCCACCCTGAAGTACGAAGTGGAAGCTGCATTCCTCTAAAATACCTGTCTTCTTCCCTGGTGCAGTCTTGTTTTCTTTTTCAAATCTGAGCAATGATGACTGCTTTTACTTGTTTGCTGTCCTATTCATTGACTATGTCTCAACCAGGAAAGGCATTAGAGGATTCTTGTTCTGCATATGCTTTATATATACTTCTATGAGGGCTTGAAGAAATCAGCTTTAGTTAGAAATTAGGGCTGCATTTGTATTTTATGGAATTAAAATACTAGATTGGATCATAAATGTGAAAATTATTTTGCTATCATCAGATATGATAGTTTCTGTTTATATATTTTCTTCTACACACAGAGACACAGAGACACACACACACAGTGTTTGTCACAATTCAGTACAGCTGGTAATTTTCAGTTCACCAGAAACTCAGAACAGCAGAGAAATTGTTCAGTCAGGCTTGATGTGGAGAACAAGTGTTTGCACACACTCCTCCCTCTCTTTCTGGGAGGAAATTATCAAAAAAGGTTTGAAAAATAAACATAAAAGAGAAGAGAGACGACACATTTACCTGTTCTTTTTTAATATACTTATTGCCAACACACAGGTGCAGGTTCAGCTGAGAAGTGAAGCAGGAGTTTAGATGCAATATCACTTTAACTGGAAAAGTGGACAGGAGTAAAGCAGGCAGCACTTTGCTATAGGGAATCTTCTGCTGAGTGTCATATCAACAGAAAATACTTGAGAGGGCTTTCTTGAGAAATAGCTTTTTTATCTCTTTCATCTTTCCTAGCGTTGTAGGCTGGAAATCTTGATACCCATCATAGCCCTCTGAAGAGGCAGCAGGGTTGACACATGAACAGAAAAGAGTTTATTAGCTCAGGACATTAAAAAACCCCAAACTTTAGATAAACACAGACTGAGGACAAAGTATCTCTCTTCTAACCTTCCACCCACCAGACAATGTTCTAGAGAGCAAAGTCTTTTGGTTCCATCATTTCAGTCATACACCAAGCACAAGACAAAAGTCTCTTTTGGGGCTGTGTATTCAGTGTGAGAAAAGCTAACTTCTCTCAAGAGTCACAGTAGATTCAGCAGTACCAAGAAAAGTTGGAGTAAGGTAGACACTCAAATCCAAATGCTCCCTCTTTCTTTCTCTCAAGGCCAAAATATTTCCTCAGATATACATATTCATCTCCATTGAAGATAATGAGAACTAAGCAAGTCTCAAGGCAACTGCACAGAAACCAACTGTTATTTTCTGCAGTAAAAGATGATTTTCTACAGAGTAAAATATGTCTCCTTTTTAAAATGCAAATTCCATATCTAAACTCCTCTTGACATTATATCAATGTTTCCAAAGGATCCCTATCTCTTCACTCTATTAGCTCAGCAAGGAGATTGACCCCTTTATTAACTGGGCTTTTATGATTTTGGAGAAAAAAATCATCCATTTTTGCTATAACATTAACATTAGGATTTAAAACTGAAATGCATCTTCTCTTCATGAAACAAATCATTTTCAGTTACATATATTTTATCTACATTCAAGAGCACCAGACAGTTTACTGAAATCCATCCTGCTCTGACATTGGCAATATCACGGAAAGAAGATCTAAATGTAACACGAAATATGAAAGTATTTAACACATTATAAATATAGATAAGTATATTTTTAATACAGATACATTGAAGAGGCATGGCAACCAGTTAAGTTCCTTTGAAAATGCCAAACCAATTGTTTATCTGATACATGAAGCTGTAGGCAAGTATCCTAGTGATTTGCTTGCAATGTATGAGCTTTTGTTCGTATTACACATTGAAGACAAATCAAATCTGCAAACTTCTCAAGTTTGTTTACAATATGATCCAATTAATTCACATATGATGTTGAATAACCATTTCTGCTGTATTTAGTTGCTAACCATTTTTGACACCAAATATTTTTCTCAGTGGTTTTAGTATTAATGGTCGGGGTCAGGGGAAGGGTGTGAAAAGTCTTGTTGGGACTAGGTGAAGGAGGTCCAGATACACCCTGTGATTCCCTCATGTTTGCCTTATGTTTTCTTTGATGGGTTTGTTGCTCTGCATCTTTGTGGTGCCTCCAGTTACCAAGGCATATAAAGCTATACTTCCTGTTCTTACTCTTCACTGTAATAGACAGTGAAAAGTCAAATTCACAATATTATCTCCCCCACCCTCTCACATACAGGCAGGCTTTCTATAGAGAGTTTTAAGTTGGAATAATTAATGCTTTGGAAAATTAAAAAATGTACCATAAAACTGCACACTATTTTAACTACAAGAATGAATTTGAGGTTACTTTGCTTTCACTGGAACTTGTGTGCATTCTCAGATCTTCCAAAACCTTTCTAGGGATTCCACCAGAAGGTAGTTGGCATTGCTTCTCCGTGGTATACATACTGGCCAGTTCAAGCAGAAGACAATTTTGGCTGAGCAAACTAAGAAGCAGTGATGTGTATTCCATTAAGTACTGTCATTCCAGATGAATATGGTCACTTCAAACTAAGTCTGTACTGAAGATAGCAAGGTTGGTTCAGTTACTCATTTGCACAAAACTTACCCCTCTTCTATTGTTTGAGAATCAATCACAAACATTCATCTGCAACATACAAATGAATATTGTTCATGATATGTTGAACTGTTTGTTTGCTGCAGGTTGCTGTCTGATGGGTAGTTCCTGTAAATACATGAGAGCCACTCATGATGCATCTGCTCTGACTGTTGACAAATAATTTCTAATCTGTTTGTTTGTGATATTTTACAAATATTTCAAACCAGGATAAAGATTTTAATGGAGGAAAATACTAAATAATTAATTAAAAAGACGGTGGAAATAAGAAGTTATTCAGTTTGTGAACAAGTACCTTCGTTCACTTAAGAAATTAAATGTGAAATATGAGTGCCACTTAGCAGCAATCAGAAGAATAGCTGGACACAAGTAGTCCTTTAAGGGAACTTCTGGACTATGGCAAATATAGTTTGTTTCTCCCAAAACCTACACAAGCTGCATCACTGCTGCTGTTTTCATCCAAATCCTGCCAATGGGTAATCAGAATCATCAGGGGGCACTCACAACAGTGAAACATTGGCTGACTTGAATAGTTCCAGTGTATTTTGTCATCTGGACAAAAATGTGAGTGTGATGTAAGTCCATTTTGCATATTAGAAGATAATAATAGAAGCAAGGACTGACCAGTTATTACAGCAGTGATTATAACAACAAGGATGTCTGGGCTGTGTCTGCTCAGATGATACATGCAGAAATAGAGTAGCCTCATATTTGCACAAAGGATAATGTGGAAAGTGGTGACTCTGAGGCATACTCAAATGAAAATGAATAAACAGGTGAATGTGAACTTCTATGGTCACTGGCTAAGAGAGCTGGAACATGCTCTGTAAAAAGCAGTGCTGTCAAGTAGCAATAGAAGGAAGTTTCCTTGAGGAAACTGCCACGAAAATCCCATCCAGTCCTGCCATTAGGAGAAGGTTCAGAAGAGAGTAATGAGTCTGGAAAACCTATAAAAGTGTGATGAATGCAGTATGCTATTTTGTTTCTATTTAAAAAAGAGCTTAAAAGAAGACTCATTTATGCCAGAAAAGAGCTGTTGAACATTAAGAAAATGGCAGAAATGAGATTTCTGTTTCTGGAAGGTAATCAAGCTAGAAATGATGAGCCTACTTCTTGGTGTGACTACTTGGCCCCTGGAAACTACTTACCTAGACACGAACCTTGCTCCTGTCACTTGAAATCTGTAAGCCAATACTGCATATATTACAAAAGTTATATTCCCTCTCAGTCAGGAGTGAGGAGTTTGCAAGTGTTTTCAGGTGTTGGACAAAAGAGGTCAGCAATTAAGTAATCCCAAAGACCCAGTTAAAAAGAAGAAAGTGTTTCAAAAAACTTACTTGGAAAGCATTCAAGTGGAAATATTAGTCATGGACCAGAGCAAACAGATTTATACAATGCTATATATAAAAGCAGAATAATTTTATGCACTGAACAGTAAGGAAGTTATCAATGCTGAAATTTTGAGCGTTTTACCACATTAAAAAATAATAACTGGCAACTTGCCTGTAACAGAGGAATCTCATCTAAGCTTTTGTGCGGAAGCAAGGGTCTCATAGCACTTGCAGCTGAGTTGCAATGCATCTCCGGCATAAGCATCATTTGATAACCATTATGCTTTCTAATCACTTTCTAATTAAGATGTGTTATTACAAATATGATGTGCAGCTGTACTTTATTCTTCCTTGGACTTATTGGCTCCAACCTGTAGTCTAATTTTCATTATGGTGCTGCCTGTAAAAGTTCATTCTGACAGTTCTGGCAGCTAAGTTGAAAACTTCATTCTTTTGGCAGTCTATTACCTATGCCCATCTCCATTGACATTTCCTTCCTTCCTTCCTTCCTTCCTTCCTTCCCGGATATCCCACCAGCTGAATTGGAACAAAGGTGGCCCAGCCATCCAATCTAAGTATGGCGTGACTGTTTCTGTTGCTGATGGCACCCCAGGCTGACTCCTCCTGCCACTTCAAATGATCAGGTCAGTTGGAAGCAACCTTTGCTACAAGGCCTTGAATTCCCAGTTTTGGACTATCATGGCTAAGGAATAAGAGGTAAAAGGGGCTTTTGACAAAACAAAGCAATATCATCTTCTGGACAGAATATTGTATTCAACCATCTTACATCTGAATGACAATCACATTTTAAAATGCATTGTTCATAGTCTCACCTAAAAATATGGTGTATTCCCATTATTGCCTCTAATGGCATTTGTAAAACTCATTGACATCTTTCATGTTTTACACTGTTTACTTGTTTTATTTAGTACAAAAAGAAATGCACTAAACTGGACCACAGCATTATTATGGCATAATGTTTCACAGCAAGGGGTCTAGATATCGTAGAAAAAAGCTTCCAAAATCCCAAATGCATAATATAAGTGAGATGTGGGAAGCACTTCTGTATTTTAAATGAAATTAGTACCATTCCACTGACTTCACTATCAATGTTGCAAGACTGCAGTACAAAATATCATCCCAAGATTTTGGAGATTTAACAAATTTTTTTATGTTCAGGTTTCTAAAGAGTAATTGCAAGTATGTTTCAGCACCACCCATTAACCAAAAGGAAGGAAAAAAGAGAAACATAGTTAGTCTTATTCACTACTACTCTTGGTTACTACTCTATTATTTCTGGGTTTATGTAACTAATGTTACATAATGTGTGCGACAATTATCGTATAATTTCCATTGTAGGTTTCTAAAGAAATGAAGACATTTAAAATGCCTATTAACTACCAATGTAATGTTTTATCATCTCCTTATTTGGTGGTAAAGCAAATACAGAATTGAAAAGATGAATCTCCATATTCTCACGCTATACAAGCAACATTAATTAATTCAACATGACAAGCTTTGTGAAGTATCTGGGTAAGTCAATCTAGTATCATTTTGTTCATGAAGCCCAAGATATAGACTGACAAAGCACAAGTAGGAAATGCATTTCAATCAGTTTAATCAAATAGAGTCAATGTAAAGAAAAGGGGCATTGTCAAGATGTGTCAGTGAACATTTGACCTGCCTTGCAGTTAATATTGGTTTTGTGCAAATTTCTCTTGAGGGGATACCCGCTCTGCTCTGCACTTCAGTTCTAAAAACTGAAAATTTCCTTTTTGATCTGGTGAGTGGCAATCTATAGCAGGAATGATATAGGAAAGACTTCAATTGCATATAATTTTTCAGACACAATCTGAACCTGTGAAATCAGGCCCCTTAAAGAAACTAGACTATTCGGTGTGACTTTGCCTTGATTGCAGGAAATTCTGCTTTCTCTGAATGACCTTTTGGTCTGGTTTGCAAGATGCCAGAGACTATAGAGCACCAAATTCAAAATCTGCTGGAGAACTTAGCTTGTTCTCTTCTCTAAGACTTGCACAGGAAAAAGATGAGGGTGCAAAGTGAACCTACATCAGAGCCCAGTGGCCACAGACCTTGGCAAGTTGTGACTTTTAAGAGCAGAGGTAGGCCCTTGCCACAGATGGCTTCAGTGAGACTTCAAGAGGGATTCCCTGGTAAGATGACTCAGGATTTCTCCCAGGAGAGAGCTCCCAAAGCTGCCTTACTTCTCTGCATCCCAAGACTCTCTTTATCACTTTCCTTGATCCCAGTGAAAAGCAAAGCAGAATGCAGGACTGTGTTTATCTCTGAAAATTTCTTCACAGATTTATTTTCACAGTGCTTGATCTAATGCTATAGTTTCTGATCATGCTAAATATGCAGAATAATTTAATGGTCAAATCATGGCACAAAAGGCTTCTGTTTTGTCTTTAAATATACTCATCTGCCAGGGAATAATGCAGTTGTTTTAAAGGCTTTTTAAACTGTCTGTTACTTTCTCTAAAAACTATAGATTAGGCAGGATTTAAATTCACTGACAGAATACACACATGTATGCACAGCAGAGACCGGAAAAATAGCTGTCAACTTTTTTTTTCTCAAGTGAAGACAAAGTTATGATGGTGATCAAGATTTGGAGAGCAAATTCAAAAGCCCATTTCCCCCATCAATATGTATTTGATGGTCTTGTTTCGTTTCCTGGACCTTCAACTTTTGCTGCCTAAAATAAAACATCACTGTCTAGCAGCTGTGGTGAGTTCAGACACATGAATCAAGTTTGCCAGGATATGGAGAGATCTGCAAGGTGAGTCTCTAATAAATGCCTAAGCAAACTTCTTTATCCACCCCTTTGAAGTGTTGAGTGTTACTTCTCAGGAATGAATGCTGACTTAGCAGTGTTAAGTTTCATACCACTCTCTAGAGACAAGAGGAAATCCACAAATGGTCTGAATTTGATCGCCACTGAGGATTGACATTTGTACCCCCTCCCTTGATTCCTGGTACTTTCCCCTCTCCAAGCATTGATGGAGCAATTCCTAGAGCACACCAGAGCCTATGGACATACCAGAGCCTATGGACATAACCAGAGCATAGTAATTATCTGGAATCACAGTGGACCAAGTCATCCTTCCAATATGAGCACTCTGATCTGAGCAGGGACCATTGTAGGGATGCATCTGCAGGGCAGGTTTTTGAGGCAATGCTCCAAAGATCAGGACCAGACATTTTTCTCGACCTGTTGATGGGTGAACCACAAGAAGTTCACAAACCTGGAGAGCTCAGTGTTTCTCCCAGACCTCTTGGAACCTCAGTACTATGTAGAAGAATTGCAAGTTCTTGTGCGTGATTTTTTTGAATGCTTCCTTCTTCAAACTTTGCTGGAATGAGTATAGAGATACATGGAAAGAATGATTAATTGCAGTTTAATGAATCAGAGGAAAGGCTGATGCCTGGTTCCAGCTCTGGAGATGCACCTCTATCAGTCTTATATATTTGAACTGGTTTATCAGTTTTACAGCCAATGAACTAGAATAACAAGAATGGTCTGAAGTGTCTTATTTTGATATTTGCAGCACTTTTACCCCAATATTTTATATAAACCTTTCTGTTTTGCATGAATATATGCTGCTTAGTCCTTGACTAAAACATTTCACAATGTGAGAGTGGAGTATTTTGCTGCTACAGACTTAGACCTTCTGAAGAGTCTAATCAAAACCACATTTTTTTCCTTTAATTGGAAAAGAAATGAGTGTTTTGCACTACACACTAGCTAGTTAGTGCTATCATAAGCAACCCTCTATTAATCACGTACCATTTTTTGCAGCTGTGTACAGTAACTGACCTGCCTAGATACACTATAACTGAAGCAATTAAGGATCTTTTGTATTTTTATGTAATTACCACTTCTGAGCTGGGTTGCTAAATACTTGGGACATTTGGGGTTATAATTTCAAGGTCATTATATTTCTGTTCATCTCATTTCCTAGGAAACCTATTTGCAGACTTGCCTAAAGCATCCCAGATACTGTACATTAAAGTCTGGCAAATTAATTCAGTTCTACCTCCTTCCACTCAGAAGGTGCATGTCCATTTTTCCAGTGTCTAATACACAGTATATTTTAAAATTGTAAACTATTGCATGTTTTAATGATGCAAACAATGGAGAGACCAAATAAGCTTAAAAGAGCTAACACATTTATCTCTACATTCTGCCATCTGTTTGAAACTGCTGATGTAATTCCAGTTTTAAATTACATTAGATCCTGCCTTCTGGACCCCTTTCCCTATTTACTTTTTTTTTTTATTTAAGCCCTTAGAGAAAACAGTGCCTTCAGGTTGTTGACTACTTAATAAAAAACTGTGTCTTTGACTGTTTTCAATCTAGACTCAAATTTAAGTTTCCTGGACAAAGAGGTATAGTGAAATAATAGCTTTATTTCCAAAAGATGAAACATATTCTCTGTGTACAATTTGATGAGATTTGTTTTCAGCAATAATGCTAGCAACCAGCAGATTTGTTTATACTGAAGAAAACAGCAGAGATTAAGGTTTGTGTTCTTGCATATTCTATTGTCTAATGATGGAATTTCCAGTTTTATCTCTTTGTTTATGCTTCAGAATTAGTTTAATTTCTTTTATGTAACCTCTTCCCCTTATTTTATTGGCTTAATTAACACACTTCTATTTATTTTTCTTAGCACTTCCTTTGCCTTTTCAGTCCACAGTGGCAATTCTCCATTCTCTTTTCTTCTGGCATCTTGTGGCTCAAATCACATATTTCTCTGGATCTGATACTAATGTTGATCTTTTAAGGATTTGCTTACAGGCATGTTGGTCAGGGTCTGTCTTTAGCATCTCTATCAAACACATAGCCTGATTTTTGCACAGTGATTTTAATGTCTTGAATATTCAGATTTTAAAACATTTGCCTCATAGAAATTAAATGTATGCATTCTGGTTTATACTTAATTTTAAAAATTTTATTATTTTTACTTTGTTTACATTCATTACATACTCATAGAATAGTCTGGATATAAGGACTTTGGAGAAAATATGGGGTCCTGTGCTAAAAAGTTTTCAGACTCCTCATTTAAACTAATTTTAAAAATGACATAATTAAAAATCAAGAAAAATGCATTTCAAGCTACATTTTATTCATCATGGCAAAGAAATTTTTCATAAGCATATTTTCAAAAGTCATGACAACATTTTTAAAAATTGTACAGATTTTAAGATAATTGGAACAAATCAGCCATTTAGAATTTCCAAATCATACCAGGCAAAAGTCTGATGAAAATGTTGAAATAGATTGGTTTGATTCTGATCCTTTTCTAGAAAGTTCAGATTGTAAATGAAAATTACTTTCATCATAATATTTACCTAAATTTAATTTAGAAAATTCTTTTAAATTTAAATGAAGTCCCACAAAATTAAGTTGTTGGGGTTTTTTGTTTGCTTTGGAAGAGAAACAGACACTGGATTCATTTTGAATTTAAACAGATGTTTTTATCTTTCATGATCTGACTTATAAAAAATTTGTTATTAATAAAATTTAGAAATTTTAATTAACATGAAATGTTGGTCCTCTTACAGAACAGTATCTAGGAGCTATGACTGTTGTCTCATATATATCTTAAATTTTCTCTTTGAACCAGCTTCCAGAATGGTATCAATTTTAGTATATCAGTCACTGATCCGCACAGGTTTCTGGGGAGAAACCTCGAACTAAGTTTCAAAATTCCTAAATCAATGCTACTATAAAAATATACACAGTCAGTCACTATGACTTTAACTACCATCATGCTCAATCAAAACAAAATTTGGTGATTCAATCTGGTGATTGAATTGCAACAAACTTAGCATAGACTTTCTATGTTTCTTCTCCAGACGCTGAAGTTAACTGCTGAACTTAAGTGGTGGCCAGATGTTGGGAATGTGGATGACTCTGTTGCTCCTTTTTCTAGGCTGGGCACCACCAGTGCTCAAAATCTGACACAGGGAGGTGTAATATTCCCCCTCACTCCAGCATTCCTAACTTGGTCTATGTGGATATGGAAAAAGCAGCAGGTTCCCATGAATTGCTGAGAACTAAGTCAAGCACTGCAGTGTTTAATTCTGGAATTTCAGAGGTTGGTGTAAGACCATGTAAACCATTTATTCATATTTTCATATAAGACTATATTCTAAGATGATTCCTCTTGCTATGAAAAAAAGTGCATAAAAGTTAAACCAGAGACATCCAGGTACGATAAAACTTATACGTATTTTAAATAGGTCTGAAGCCGATGAATGTGACAAAATATCACAGAATCACAGAATTATAGAATGCCTTGGGTTGGAAGGGAGCTTAAAGATTATGTAGTTCCAAATCAGAATCCCTGGGCAGGGGTGTTCAGGGACCTGTCCAACCTAGTCTTGAACCCTTCCAGGGCTGGAGCTGTTCCTGTGCCTCACCACCCTACAAGCAAAGAATTTCTTCTTAACATCTAGCTGAAATATCTTCTCTTTCAGTTTAAAAACAGTTCTCCCTGTCCTATTGCTATCTGTGTTACATAAAAGTCACTCTCCCTCCTTTTCTAAGTGCCCCTTAAGTACTGTCAGGCCGCAGTGATGTCTCCCTGGAGGCTTCTCTTCTCCAGACAGAACAACCCCAACTCTCAGCCTGTCTTCATAGGAGAGGTGCTCCAGCCCTATGCTCCTCTTTGTCCCCCTCCTCTGGACCTGGTCCAGCAGGTCCACATCATTCCTGGGCTGAGGACCCCAGAGCTGGATGCAGGACTCCTGGCAGGATCTCACGAGGGCAGAGTAGAGGGTCAGAATCACCTGCCTCGACCTGCTGGCCAAATATTGTCAGTTGAAACTTGTTATGGGAGTTATATCAGCTTTTCATAGATAGAGGGAGTGACACGTGTCAGAGGAGGGAGTATTGATTTTCTGCTTACAAAAATACCACTGACTTAAAGAGTCTGAGCAGTGTTGCCCAAACAAAGAATTGACTCCGCCCCAGACTACAAATAAAATATAATTGAAGTCACATTATTTCCTCAAATACTCAGGATTCCAAATGTTTGGTAACGAGCTGCCTGTTGTGGTAATGCTTCTACTTCTGCACAGAATTTGTATTCTAGGCCTACATGAAATTAGTATACAAAATGAACTGAATGAGTGATTTGTTGGAAGAAGTTTTTGTTGTGAAAATGTAATGAATATTTCATGGTTCAAATTCAAAACAACTATAAAATATCAAGTTTTGCTCTGATGCATAAAAACAATTCATCATAACTGTTAAATACAAACCATATTCAGTCCTGGTATGAACCATAAATATGACAAGAGGTCCCAGAAAGTTGTAGTTACGGTTGAGAAGGAGTCTCTGCAGTGAATACAGTAAAATTCCTCCCGAATGTTTTAAATAATGCTGTCTTTCCTGATGATACATTGCATTTCACTGGCATCAAGATTTACAAATCAGTCAAGGTCACCAAAACTCAAATTTTTTCACTGCATCCCTAAAACAATGTAATATTCAAGTATACAAAAAAAAATTTATTTTAAAAGTCAAAGAATGTCTTGCCCAGCTCTGTGCCAGTTTATTTGCAAGAATCTGAACATTTTATCCCATGTGCACACCAGGCCTTTCAACACAGTTCCTGGTCTTACAGAGACACTTTTGAAATGACAGGTCTCATGGAAGCCAAAGGAACCGTTAGTAAATTGAAATGTAACACCAATACCATGGACTGTATTTCCCCTGCAGTAAAATATGTGTTCTTGCTCTTGAGATCTATGCTGTTGAAAATATCTGATACTTCTTTAGCACAGTAGTGCATGAGTCCATATGATAGCAAGACTGATTTTTAAACGGAATGAATAAATTTTATTTGAATGGTTAATTTATTTAGTGATGCTGAGAAATTACATTTTCCTGCAGATTTTTTCTTACTATTGATTTATAGAACTGCATTTCTTAAATGGAGGCATCCGCAGCAGCTCTTGGTACTTGCTTCAGATCTTCTAAGACACATGAATTTGAAGAGAAATTCAGTCCAGGTGAGCTCCCCCATAATCAATCCCATCAAATAAATCTGTGCATAAATTAAACTGAATTACATAAATAAAGAAGCTCTGTTCCTGATCCACTGTGATGCTGGGGCCCATCCCATCTGCAAGAGAAAGTCTGCAAGCTGGATGGATGGAGGCCTGCTATAGGCTCTGTAGAATAGTGCTACAATCTGTGTTGCTTTACAGAAAAATCTCTGACTGTGGCATCCTCTCTCGTGAGGATTGAGCTGTCTGATTTGAACACACAGACAGTGTAAAATTTTGGACAAAGAGCAGAAACATTCTGGTTGCTGTAGTGGTTCAGAGATATAATGGAAGCGAGGCTTATAGGGAGGACTGGTCTTTCATACAACCAGGATTCCAGCCTAAAACTCCAATCATAAACCTTCAAAAAAATCAGCAGACTATGTAGCATGAGCATGAAACATTGTTCATATTACTGAATTAATATACTAATTTTCAAAATGTATATGTCCAAATGTATTTACTTCGTAAGCCTTCAGAAACTCTCTGCATATACAGCTTGATTCCAGCCTTAATACAATTTGCAATGAGCTAGCTAACGAGCTTCTGGTTTTGAACAACTTGACTCTATTTACAAAAGATTAGACCCACTGAGAATCACATTATTCTTTTTTCATAAAGTATTTGAATCTAGCTACTGTGAGGTTGCAAAATAGTGCAGAACAGTCAGATTCGGAGATTATTTAATCAGTAATAAAATGTCATTGTAGGCAGCATAGCAGTACTTCCTAAATCCCTCGTTGCATGGTCGGCTTATTTCATTAGAATCAGTGCTGGCTGTTCTCCAAAGATGCAGAACTAATGCTATCTGCAATTATCGGATTTTGTTAAGCACAGAGTATTCGACAGTTATAGTGTTAATGAATGAAGAATAGCTAAGAAAGCCTCTAATCCATTGCTCATTGTTTAAAAAAAAACAAATTAGAGCCCAGTCCAATCATACTCAGTTATAATACGACTCAAATCAGCAGAATAAATAGCTCTGCACCTTTTCTCCCTGTGAGGAGGTAAATGTAATGCATTGCTTGCTATTTTGCAAATGAGGGGCTTTTTACTGAAAAATCCTTTGCTGAGAAATAAATAAGATGTAAACTGCTTTTTAACAAGTAGGGGTATGGGATCTACCTATCATGGCCATATTCCTGCCTGTTGCAAAAATAATCTATTGATAGGAAAAAGAGGACATAATCTGGTCTGTCACTAGAAATATCAGTGCCTATTAATTAGCCTTCAGCAACTGTAAGTTATCATGGTGTCTATTGCACTGTATTGATAAAGCTGTGAGGGGAAAAGACTGCAGCTAAGAACTAGCTCTGAGTTCAGAATTGCAGGACATTCTGTGAAGTTTCTGGATGTTGACGCTTTCCAAGAGCGATGGAGATGTGCGTCCCCTGGCAGAGAAAAAGGTGAGCTTGTGTGTAAATGGATCATGGCAAAGGACTTAAACTCTGCTTTTGTAATTGAATAGTATTGGTAATTGTATTTTTTGTAAATGTACACATTATATATTATGAAATTTAAAAGAAAAGTATTAGTAATTAAAATATTTTCCTTAAGAAAAGGAGCTGAAAACTTTGTGTTTTAGAGCATATACTGCTACTAAATTAATTTAAAACTATTTTGGAAAACAAAAGATCCACATTGCATTTTTTTTTTTACAATGTGTCTCTTAACCAGACAGTACTCCTGTTGATCAATCAAATTTAACATATTTTTATGTTTCAAATTACATCACCATTGTTAATTCTGGTAGGGTCAGCTAAGCTTGGCTTTCTAATGAACAAGTCTGATGATAAAACACAGCGGAAAAACAATGTATGTATCCTGAATATGTCCTTTTCCTGTATCTGCAGTCCATCAGTCCCAATTACTCTGCTCTTTTTCCACTGTCTGATTAACAGCAGCCACAGAGAATGGTATCAAAAGTGAACAGTTTGTATACTTTTCCCCTGCAGTGTCTTGGTCTCCATTCTCCTATTATCTGCTAACTGAGAACATTTTAGGCTAAAATGGGAAAATGATTGTAGAAACCTACAAGGCAGGACACATGTATGGCTATTAAGAGCTGTTACTGGTGCTCATGGATGAGAAAAGAAGTCCTATGGTCTCACATTTCCATTGGCAGCCGACTTTGGACAGCTGAAGTTGTCCTGCATAGTTCGTCCTGCAAAACACTTGCTATGGAGATGCACGTTGGCAGAGCCACTGGTGTCCCTTGAAGGTGTCAAGCACACCCCTGCACGAGTCCCTAGCACCCCAGAATCTGCCTGGGGCCTTCAGGCCCTGGCTGAGCTCCCATCCCACAGTGTCGTGGTTAAGGAATGGCACTCTCCAATTTAGTGTTCCCACTGAGACTCGGAAACCCATGTGCAGTTTTTTTGCTCCCCTCCCTCCTCTCCCCTCTGTGAGCTGGAGAGGGGAATTAGAGGTACAAAAGGTAAAGATGAGAAAAGAACAGGTAAGTTGAGGCAAGAACAGTTTACTAGAAACAGCAACAAGATAAGAGAATGAACAATAACTGTATTAGTAACAAAAGTGTACAGAACAGAGAGAGTGATTGACATGCTGAAAGCTCACTGCAGAGCCTGACCTAACTACAGCCATGCTGCCCTGACCACTCCCTCCAGCCTGGAACCCCTGCCCCCCAAACGCTCTTCTGGCTCAGAACTGGCACTACCCAGCTGAATCCCCCGAGTGGGACCCAGCACCACCCCAGCACTCCATCTGCCACTGCTACTGGGCCAGAAGAGGCTCCCTCCCCCTGGCCCCCAGCAATGGCGTGAGGTGGTATGGAATAACCTCCAGGTCCCAGCCGTGCCTCTGCCTCGCTGCTGCAAAATTGAGCCCTGTCCTGGCCAGAACCAGGGTGAGCAGGGCTGGTCTGGGGCTGCTGCTGTGATGCCTTAGGTTTTAACTTTTGTTTTTTTCAAATCCTATACTGTGGGCTGACTTTTTAGTGGATCTTAGAGAAATCACAGCAACAGGCTTGAAAAAAGCAGTTTCTTCTTAAAGTGTATTGAGTTCTAACACTTCTCCATTTCTGAAGGGAACAATTGCAGATTCCTAGGAGAAACCTCTGACAAAGAATGTAAACATGAGGAGGTTTTGATAATGTATTTTCCTTGGCCAATAAAAAGACTTTATCTTTGTTTGTTTACATAATTGTGGAACACTGTGATGTTCAGAGACAGACGTAGAGACAATCTCTCAGAGCTGCTGCTTGCTAGAGAGAGAGAAAAGCTTCTTGCTTTTTGCTTTGCATTTTCTGCATCTTTATTAGCTTGCATTAAATGAAATTAAAAAATAAAACAGCCTTCTGAATTTCAAATCTGTGAATGGAGTCTTTGTGGAGAAGGCCCTAGCATTAGGGCTTCATCATCCCCAAACTGTACTGCTAGTGTAACTCTGAAGTTTCCTGTGGCTTGTTAAGTGCTGTTCTCTCATGCTAAGACAGACATAACAAAGCCTCTCCAGCTTGCTCTCCAAGGACACCCTGACCAAGAACTGTAAACCATCATCTTGGGGAGAGGGGGGAAAGCTTGGGGAAATTACATCATTGGCTGAGTTCTGGTTGGTGAATTTATGCTGATATAAAAGTGTGAAGAACTCGTGACCTGTTGTCCATTTTGGGACCCACTGAGGCAGGACCCTCTGTAGCCCAAAAGTGTACCTCTGAAGGCCTTTCAAATATATACCTCCTTTGTTCCTTTATTCCTGTCTAGTCTCTGTTTCTAGGTAGCCATTTAAGGCATCAGCTGGCACCCAGGTTCCTGGGGAACCCTGAAGGCAAGAACAACATGCAGGGCAGCACACCAGGGTCTGGTCTGTCAGGGAAAGCCTTTCTTTCTTCAAAAAGAAACAGAAAAGGC
Organism: Vireo altiloquus; assembly: GCA_013396875.1. Classification (NCBI taxonomy): domain Eukaryota; kingdom Metazoa; phylum Chordata; class Aves; order Passeriformes; family Vireonidae; genus Vireo; species Vireo altiloquus. Next base: position 81,411 of record VZRF01013449.1, read on the forward strand.
GACCAGGGCAAGGCTGCTCCCCAAGGGAAAACAAGGCAAAATCCAAGGGTGATGATGGCCACCCTTAATGAGCACGGCCCTTAATGCCCCACAGCACCTGGCCTGGGTGAGCAGAGTGCTGAGAACAGGTTCATGGACAGGCACAGTTGCAGCAAAACCTGAACCAGGTCCTCTCAGGAGACACAACCAGAGACAAAGCTGCAGCACGGTCCAGGGCCTGTCCAGGAGTCAGCTGTGCCTAAGGAAGGAATGAAGACCAGAACATGACTTTAGATTGAGCTCTTTAGCCCATGGGCCAAGGATGCAGGTGAAGGTTTCAGGCCAGGCTGGACAGCACCATTGAGGCCTATTTGTGCACTCAGAGTTCTGACAGATAAGCTGTTCTAAATATTAGAAAAATTTCTATGATTTTTATCTTCACTTTAATGAATTTAAATACTGAAGTATCAAGAAGTTACAAAAACAGTTGTTTTGAGGAACTTTTTTTTCTAGATTATTTTAAATAGTGCTTATAAAGCTGAATAATTTCTCTAAGTGGACACCAAAGTGTGAATTTTAGTACGATGGGATTTTTTCTAAAATCATATATTCAAAGTAGAAAGCAAGAAAGGTTCAAGCTTTTTGTTCTTCAAGCAAAAGGGATGAAATCTGTGTCAGAAATTCACACAAGACCCCTGTAATTCTTTGTGAGAAAAGGCATTTTTTGACAATTAACAGCAAAGGCCACAACAAACTGATGGTCTTGTGGTAAGGGCAACTAGGAATTCAATCTGGTCCCAGAATAATACTTTGCCTTCCTTACCCTTTCTTTTCCTTGTGCATCTGCGCTGAAGGAAGACAAGGATATTGATAGAGTTGTGCTATCATTTCAGGTCACTGATGGAAATTATATAACATACAAAACGATTTAAAAGAAAGCCTCCACTTTCATAAGTTGACAATCTCTTTCATTTTCAGAGCAAGGTAAATTTTCCCTGCACCTAGAAAGAATAATCAGCCAAATATTGTTTGAGACACTTTGAGAGGCCCTGGATGGATGGACTACCCCAAGTAGGATGAATAGGATGTAATGAGTAGGAGCACTGTATAGGAAATTTAAAATTAGGGTTTTTTTGTAGAATTTCACAGAATTTGATACAGTGTTGGAGAAAAGTCTGGTAGCTCATTGATCACAGGCCAGCCCAGGAATTCAAATATGCTTCTGGTGGGGTTTTTTGCATTTTACCCATGCAGATTGCCCTCACTAAGGCTGTAGATTTGGACAGCTGGTCCTGAAGACAATGGCCACAAAAGGAACTTCAAACTACCCCTGACCAAACAAGGCATGCACATTTTTTGTGAGACAAGAGACACCCTCTATAAATATAATGGCACATGAGAACTCTGGATGTTGTATTATGGCATTAGAAGGCATAAAGTAGTTGCCTTTTCTCCCATTAACTAGTTCATAAAAACACAGATGTCTGTCTTGCATTAGTACTTTAGGTAGTACAATGATTCAGGTATAGTTAGAAGGCCCAAACAGAAAGGAAGCATCTTTAATTTCCTCAAAACTAAGAACTGGGGAGAACAAAACTTCTTTAAAGAGAAGTCCCCTGGTGAAACGTTAATATCCATTTTCAACAGTCATCTGATTTAGTGTTCTTGCTGTTCTTTCACACTTTGGAATTGGACATCTAAGTCTCTGATATGGTAAAAGTTTGCTCTTTTTTTCCATTTGTGATACTGTTCACAGAATAGAGAATTTAGAAATCACCTGTAGTTAGTTACACAGACTGAACCATCCATCTTTCTTTTAACCGAAGAATGTACACTGACTTTTCAATTGTTTTAGTAGTTTAATACTTTGCCACTGACTATTTTTTTATATAAAGATATAAAAATAACCGTCATAAAATAAAATACCAACTTAAGCTTGAAAACTCTTATTGACTTTTTTAGCCAGTAATGCTCAGGCAGTTCTTCTTGGGAACTAACATAAAGCAGCAGAACCTGAAAAAGAGTCAGTCATTCACTGGAAGGGGTCAGATGGAATGGGTCCTCTGGAAAGATGGTGATATGTGCCATCTGCTGGGACCCCACTGCTAGAACATTCTCAGGTCAAGCTTGGTGGTCATAGAATCTGCCTAAAACTGTGACTTATTAAATCAAAGGTAATTTTTAGCAAATTGTAGCAATAAATGCCAACCAGCAAAGATAGTCTGAGCAGGTCCTTTGTCCTCATGGACAAAGGTTCAAAGCCTGAGGCCTGGTAATGACTGCATTTCTCTGAAGACTCAAGACATCTTTTGTTACTCAGCTTCTTTCATTTTTAACCAGATTTGTATTAGAAATGCCATGTTCTTCCTTTCTGAATAGTTCTCAACCTTCTGAGACAGGTTTTCCTAATTCCACACAAATATTACAGTTGTGTTTTTTCAGCCTTGGTATATTGAAATTGTTGGATAATGGAAATATTTCAATAAATATGTGATTCAGATTGGTGTTCATGTTGTTTTATTTTTTTTCCTAGCCAATTCACTGGATTAAATGGAAATGCATCACAGGAACTCAATAAAGTAATTTTACCTAAAGACTTTACTTGATCATGTGGGTTAAATCAGAAATCACAGAGAAACATATAGAATTTCATCCATGCATCCAGAGCAGCTCAAATTTTTACTATCAAAAATAGTACACACATGGTAAATATGCTAACAGTTATTTCCAAAAATGATCTGTAGAAGTCAGTGCCTTAGGTATCTCAGAAAGGTTAAGATTTTTTGAAAAGGCACTGACTATACTTATACATTATGTTATTTCACACCTTGCAGAAACTGTTCTAAATTGTATCTGCTATGAATGATTTGTTTAAATTCTTTTCAAAGTTACCGGTGCTTTAAAGAGGACTTATCTAAAGCACAGTTTTTGCTGGTTGAATTCAAAGCCTTTAAATGTATTTTCTTGGATTTTCAGAAAGTTTTTATTCTGCATGACAGTGCTGCATTTGCAGGTTTTGATGAAGTTGTCATGAAAGATTATCAATTGTTTTGCTGGTATCAGTCAGTTATTTCTACATTTCTGTTCCCTGCATATTTTGTGTTTCTCATCACGAGATCAGCCAACTTTGCTTTTAGGAGGTTTATTCTTTGTAAGTCTAGTAGTACTTATCATTAATGATTCCACTGCTGTTTGAGGACTTGGGAAAGATTCTCTAGGAGACCTGTGTCCAGCTGCCTACATCTTCCTGGGAGCCTCTTTGCATAGGTGGGGTTGGAGGAAGTTCAGAAACCCACCAGGAGTTTCTGGTGGTTCAGGAAACACAGGCCCGAAAGAAATTATTCTCAACAGAGGAATGACTTCGCTTTAAAGGCTGTCTCATTCTTTTACATCTGGCAGTGAATATTTTGGCTTGTACCAAAAGCAATAATCTTCTTTGCGCAACTTGGATCATCAACTGAGAAAGGAATTTACGGTAGCCTCTGGAGAAAGCTTTCTGTCAGTGACAAAAGGCAAAGCAGCTGGACAGACAGACTGTGCTAAGACCATTTGCTAAGTTCTAACTTAGCACTGTCTCCATGACAGCCTTAGTTGGAGCAAATGTTCAGGTCATACTACTCAAACAACAGTGAGCAAAGGCAGAATGTAGCAACACAATAAAAGCACCAAAACTGTAACTCTGCATTTGACTTCTTGTAAAGACTTGTACAAACCCCATTATGAATTCTGTACTTGATAAAGCTGGGACAGCTGTTCCATCTGCAAACTAATTGGATCGAATGGGAAGAAGGAGATTTTGCCAGAGTGAAAACATACATTTTAGAGTCTGAAAAATCTAAGTACCTTGAAATATTGTATTTATCTTAGCTTCACAATACAATTAATCAAACTGCTGACTTCCACCCATGCTTATGCCACCAAAGGCACTGGATCTCCACATTAATGAAGAAACTGGACTTTCACAGAAGTATATAAAAATTAGTTTACTCAGAACACACACCCTGCTGAGTCAGTGATGCCTAACATGAGGTAGAACACTGTTACAATAGACAAATATGTGAAACTTTGTGTTGGATGGATGAACGATCAATGAGAAAGTGATTTAGAGTCCACATTAAAATTTTAAATTACCCCAGTTGAGAAAAAAGTCCAGGGAATGTTCTGTCAAAGAGAAAATCTGAAAGACTGAGCACCCATTACACAACAGATAAACCACCTCAGAGTAGGCATTTTGCTTATTATAACCCATATAGAATTACATTGATCCCGTTAAAGAATTTCAGATAATGCCTGCTGCTTCATACAATGTACTGGTATTTCATTTTAGAGCAGCAGCTATATCCACTGGGTTTGCAGGCAAGCTTATTTTCCAGCTGCTTGTGGAAAATATTTCTGCTGAACTCCTTGGTGTTTTTCCAGGCATCTTATTGCTAAGACTAAACCAAATACATACATCCTACTACTTTAACTTGTGTTTAGCTGAGCCATTAAACATACTATTACACTGCACTCTTGCAAACTTCATAGACTGAAGGATTTATGATTAAATGATAGGTCTAGAAGCCTGAGAAAATTCTTGTAGACACATTGAAAACACTTCTTTTCAACAGTCAACTAAGTATCAAGGCTACTTAATGATCAAATCAAGATCTGCAGACACCACAGCCTGCACACTCTTTCTTAGAAGATTTTAATCTTTGTCCTTGTCCTTCAGTGGAGTTTCTTTCCAGAGCATCTTGGCTTAATAAATGCCTTTGAAGAAGGCTTCAGCATAAGTAAAAGAGTACTTGTGCAGCAATCTTGAGTTCTTATCAGCTGTATAGTGATCAGGTGAAGGAATAATTTATTTCAATCAGCAACACCTGTTTTTATAATTGCTCAAGTGATTATAATTCAATAATAAAAAGCCAATTTAACTATCTTTACTCAGATATTAACCTCTGATATACAGCATAAGAATGAAATTGCCATTGGTTAAATTCCCCTAAGAAAACCATTGCTATCATACATTTATCCTATTTTGGTCTGGTTTGTTTCGTATTTCCCTTGTTATTTTACTTTAAGAATACTTTTACTTTTAAGAATAAAACAAGTTTGCACATTCTCAATTGGAAGACCTCCATTGCTATCCATTTTCTACCATTGCCAAATATGCCCCATCTCTCAAAAGGTGCAATTATTTTCATTTTTCTTCATAGTTATGTTTTTATGATTTGCCATTTTCAGAACAGCATTGTTTGACATGATTTTGACATGTTTGACATGATTTCCTATGATACCTAGATCCATTTCTGCAAAACCCCTGCTTAGCCAGGTATTCCTCCTCCATTTTTATGCACTTTGTCTTCATAATCAATATAAATATTTGTGCTTGTTCTGAGTAGACTGCAGACAGTCTTTTTTTCTAGACATTCCTCCATTTTGTCAGGATTGTTTGTGTTCCAAGCCTGCTTTTTTCCATTTTTGCAGTCATTCTCAAATGTCATTTGCAGTGTTGTGTGTTCTTTAAGTTTTCAGGCTCTCCAGTTCATCTTCCATATCTCTGATAAAAATATTGAATACTAAGTGGTCCAAGAGACTGCAGATCTCTTCTTAGCACAACTTGTCATTCTACTTCCTAAATTAATATTAACTACTTAACCACTAAGATACCACATTTCATTATTTTTCTTTTTGAATGAGATTTTTATGCTGAAAACAGAAGCAAATGCAAGTCTGTGATTTCTACCCTGCTGCCACCACATTCTCCCTTCAGAAATTAAATGAGGAATTTGTATTTTTCAGTTTCTGACATTTTCCTGTCTTCTGTGGGTTCTCAAAAATAATAGCAAATCTTCTTGTGCCAGATATCTGTCCCACAGTAGCCCACAGTGGATGTTTTTTGGCATGGCTGATCTGAAAACTACCAAATATATTCTGTCAAACCTGCTCTAGTAACCTTTTTTAGTCTTTGGTCTGTTAGCCATTGGCTTGCAGCTGTGAAGGGTAAAGAAAAAGAAAAGAAACTAAACATGCTGCTGTTCTTAGTCTCATTTACCCATTTCATTAATTATTCTCCAGCAACCAGACTGAAACTTTTCTGATCATCTGCTTTGCACTGATGTAGTTACAGAAACTATAACAAGACATTACTCATATCTTATGTAGGCATTTCTAATTTTAACTGCCTGTTCTTAAACTATTTTTTGTGGTTGTTCTTACTAACCTGACCTGGTTTCTACCTTCTTTATGCCTTATTTTTTTTTTCTACTCAGAATATGAATCTCTTCAACATTTTTTCTCAAGTGATGGAGTGTAAAGTCACTCAGCTTGGCCACCCAGTACTGAAAGGCAGCAGTTTTCCTTCCTTTTGTTTCATGATGAGAGATGCCGTCAGGCTGATAACGCACCCAGCCAGCAACCGGGAGTAGCGTTTTATGATCCTGCTGAAAAATTAACGTGTGAGTGATGTTTTTGCTTTGGCACCAGGCAGGAGCGGGAGGGGCCAGCCGCCCGGGGACATCCGTATCTCCATGGTGCCACCTTCTGACAGGCTGCTGGCGGACACAGGACCGCCGGCTCCGGGGCTGGAGCATCCCTGCAAGGAAAGGGGCTGGCCCCGTGAGAGCACATCTGCCCGAGACTGGAGAGATGTGGGTGTGAGGCTCAAAAAGGGAGCCCTTGGGAGCACGGTCCGGCGTGTATCCTGTGCTCTGTACACGGAACAGTCTGGGGGCCCTTCCAGCCCACTGGGCGCTGAGACTCAAGCACTGTGCAAGTGCTGGTTCCCAGGTTTATGGAGTGTTTGAATTAGCATAAATGAAAGAACTACCTGGAAAGTTAATATTTTAAAATATTTTAAAATTTATTTCATAGGAAAAATAGCCCACCTCTGTTTGTATCAGTTCCAGGTTAATTTGCAATGTGGTGACAGCAGGACTAATAGACTAAAGTACGACTAATAGTCATATTTCCCATGGATGGAGAAATGGTGGAGTTGATGTTGAAGACTTTCTCAGTGACATACCACAGCTCCTGAGCACCTTATAGAGAGATGAGAGCAAACACACATCACACTTTCATCAGCATGAAATGTATGTCTTGCACTCTTGACTTAATTTCTTTGTCCCTTTTCTCTTGTTATTTCCATCTCTTTAACCTTATGTGTAAGTCCACAGGAGGCTGTAGACCTGGGATGAATGTTACATGCTAACTCAAATCCTTCCTTGGAACCTGAGTCCTATGAAGGGAAATACCACGAATACCACAATACAGGTATTGGAAACTAGGAGAAACTATTTATTTTTGTTACACACTGGAGTGCTCCTGTATGTACCTGACCAAAGGGGACTCAGAAACAGGACCCTGCCCATTGATGAGCTCTCTTGCTTATTGTTGACTCAAAACTTAAAGGCTACTATGCTGAAGATGCATAAGGAAAATATATCCCATCTCAGTCTACCTTGACCTCTAACACTCCTCAAAACATTAGAGTTACTGGAGTAACTTTAGGGAAAAGCATCAGAGTATCATACCTCTGACACTTCTAAATGTTTTGCTGAGAAGCTTAAAAGTAATTGAAAGTATAAAAATGAACAGATGTGTCTATAAGATGGTGTGGGTGAAAGAATCTGATGGAAGAGTTACTCTTTTGAGAAACTGTTCCTCTTCATCATAGGGCTCACTTAACTCTTCTGAAATGAATTAAAGAAAATTTGAATTACAAAGCTGAATGAATTAAAGAAAAATTCCTCACACTGTATGCTTCAAAAGATAATTTTTCTCTGACCTTTCTCTTGTAAGGGTTAGTTACAAATGGCTTGCTATGAGAAGCTGACACCTGATACTCTAGATGTCAATTGTTTTGTTTCATTCTGACGTTTCAAATAATTGGGTATTGTTGCCCATTCTAAGGGCGTAATGCTTGCAAGGCAGAAGGCTTGAAGAAACTAGGGGGCTTGGGCTCTCTGTCCAACAAAATAGTGCTGCAGGGAGAGTAGCCTAGCAGTAAGCAGGCTTGGCAAATTCTAGAAAATTAAAACTATTCAAGAGGCTTTTCTTTTTGTTCATTTGCCTAGTTTTAAGACGATATTCTCAGTGGAGATATCTGGAACACTGCCTATTTGCATCAACATGAGGCAAAAATTCTGTCATATTATTTCAACCAAGTTGAATCTGATTGAACAGGAAAGGTACTCTTTGGTGTATGACTTAATCAAATATATTTGGTTTTTGTGGCTATGGCTATACTGTCTTCCCCTCTTTAGAGAGCTGTCCAAAAGGGCAGCTGGCATTTTGGGAACATTGCAACACATTATCATGGAGCATATAAAGAAGATATTTTCTATCATGTGGGCACTCCGGGGTTTTTTGTAGTTTTCTCTAGGTCAGTTCCTACCCTTGCTCAGTAACAGATCAGTGAAGATACATGGACAGGGTGCTTAGCAACATTCCAGCACAGGTTTACTTACACCAGGTTTCTTTATTGTCTTACAGGCAATCTGTAAAGAAAGAGAAAATGGCTTAGTGTGAAGTCAAATAAAGATGATTTTGCAGTTCCCAAAAATAGGATTTTTACAATGTGGGGTTTTTTCCTTGGTGAGAGTGCCAAAGTCTTCAGCAAAAATATATTTGTAAGCTTCTCTTAAAGAATAAGTAAAGAAATTAACCCAGAAATATGGATGTATCTGTTCAGAAACTTGCTGAGTTTTCCAGGTCACAGAAGACCATTTCCTGTCAGTACAAGAAGAGAGCTAAACCACTGATTTGTTTATGGGTGAATAAAAATACTATGGCTGTAAAGTGCTTTGTGTGTGGGGAGGGGGGGAACAGGGGAAGGCTGGGAGTTGCTGGGGTTTTTTCTCCCTCTAAAATAAAATCATGTTATTTATGTGCTTGTTTCACCAGCAAGTGACTGCACTTAAAACACCTTCAGGTTTTGGAGTAAAATCCTGCTTTAACAACCATTATTGACCACTGTAACAAAGCCTGGATTGAATCTAAGTGGAGGCCAGTTCCAGAAGTAATTATTTATAACCAGAGCTAGTCTTCATTTGCTGGGGCCAGAGCTGGCTCTTTGACTTCCCTAAGCAGTGAAAACATAAAATCTTGAGTTTCAGATTCCTTCACATGCAGATTATGGGACAATTGTCACATTTGGGATTTGCAGAGGGCTCCTAGGAAAGATAGTGCTTTGGTTTTAGGAAGCGGTGCCTGCTGGTTTTAAGAAGCTTCATAGTTTTCATCTGTTGATGGAGAGAGAGAAGAAATCAGCTGGCTGTTTGGGTATGCCTAGAACCTTTCCTTTTCCCATCACATATAGCATGCTGGTTTAGTTGTGTGTGGGCATTACCTTTTAGAACGACTAGACCTACTTGATAATATGTCCCTATAAACACCAAAGTAAAATATACTGGTCCTAAATAGGGCATTGATACGGCAATTTTAATCTGAAACAAGACTTCAGTCTGAGTGAGTTTGTGAGGTTTTGTGTATGGATTTAAAAGAAAGAAAAAAGCTGAGATCCAGGAATGATTAATGGAAGTTAATCCAGAAATGTTGCCTTGCAGCATTCCAAGTAAGAAGAGAGGACTGATTCAGCCTCTGCAGTTTGTATGCAAATTGATCTTGCAAAGGAAGAGAAATTGTTTTTGACAACTCGACTCTAGCAATGCTGCAAGGCACCTAGAACGGTCCTACTTTCTATTTTCTCCAGTTCCTTATATTCCTTGAGGTGTTGATAATGAAAGACTCCTGCCTGAACTGAATGCAGCTCATGTTGACAGAGACAGCAAATACACATGGTAGTTTTCATATTTCTCTGTCAAATCGTTTGACTTTTTTCATGCCTTTTTCATAGGGCAAGCTGTGAAGCAGCATATAATTTCTGTCACCTGTTTGAGATTTCAGCAGTGGGGTGACAAAAGATGTGCAGGTCTCCAGAAAAACATTCAGAAAATGGTGTTTGAATGATCTTTAAACTCCCTTTAAGCTTTAAAAGAACTGCCACACTTTCTCCTTAACCTCAGTAATTGCTGATTAAAAAAAAAAAAAAAAAAGCAGATTTTAGAAAGAAATCATGCAATCTAGAAACATACTTTCCATCTGTGTATTGCGGCTGAAATCCAAAATAGGCCAGCTGGTCATAGCACAGCTCACATATTCACAGTATCTGTCCTCTGAATAAGTCATTTCATCATAAACAGTGGAAAGCAAAAAGCAGAATCTTAGCTTCTCTGATTTTTCCCCCTCTATTTGACACTCAAAGGACTGGCAGATACTAAAAGATTCCTCTCTGATGTTAAATTTGATATCGTCATTGCATTTTATTTGCTGCTCAAATATGTCTTTTTAAAACTGTGTGATCCAGGATGTGGAGTGGAATGTTTGTTGTGGCAAATGCCTCTCTTCATTGGAGCAGTTTGGTCTGGCAGAGTTCCCAGTTGCTGTAGATTTAGCAAGTAAGTTGTGCACAAACCCTTGATTTTTGTTCTTGCTTTTTGCAGCACTCTCTCTATATCTTGAGAGCTCCTGCAGTTTTTGGAACTAGGAAGTAGTGTCTTTCAATATCTACATTTGATATCTAATCAACAGGGACTGATCCTAGCAAGCTAGAAATTCCTCTTTAATTCATGGGAAATCTCTCCATTATTCCCCTCCACATTATTGATTTTGCTATGGGGAGCAGACACTGTGCACAGGGGTTTCAACCTTCCCTGCTCTTTGCCTGGGCCGGAATGGTTTGAACCAGTGCTTGTCACTCTGCACGGAAACCTTTTAGATAAAAAAATAGAGATTATATGCCAGGTAGGGGAGCAGGAAGGCAAGATAGAAACTGTAGTAGTGGCACTGCAGGACTGTGAGAGGGAAGTTGGTCACTGTAGTATTTCAAGGTCATCTAAACCAGTTTTGATCAGACACAATGGATATGGAGCCAGTGACCAAGCTCTGTCTGAAACATAACCAGTGAAGGAAAACTCCAGCTGAACTTACAGTCTGGTGTTTTACTGTTTTATCTGGTTTTACATTCTTCAAGTATGGATCTGGACAGACTGTGTTTAAAGTGCTTTCTCTACCTAATAGCCAAACTTTTGGATAATTCAGTGATGAAAAGCATGAAGCTACAGTCTCCAGGAAATGGGTGTTAGGTTGGGAGTGGGAACATATGCAAAAGAATGGCTACTTTGACAAAAGTAACCAAAACCCTTGCTGCATGTATAGTGCAGTTTCCATGCACCCATATTATCCCTCCATGGCTAAATAACTACAAGCACAGCCTTACCCTGGGCTCTCAGAAGAGCGCTGTTATGCTTTGTATTGCAGCTGTGTGTTAATATGATTCCTCATTAAAAATGGTGTTCACTCTAATTGTGTGGCCTTTTCTGTACTCTTTAAAGGACAGCAGCTTGTTCCATTAACTTTTTTTTCCCTCTAAGTGACAGAATGTCTCCTTTGGTAATTAGTTACAAAAATGCATTTATTCAATGCAGATTTAGTAGCATTACAGAATCACTTAGGAAAAGGGAAACGTCTGGAGGTCTCTAGTCCAACACTCAGCTTAAGCAGGACTATCTTCAAAGATGAGTTGTTTTTAAGGCCTTGTCTAGTAGGTATTTGAATACCTCCAAGGATTGAGGTTCTACATCCTGTCTGGGCTACCTGATCCAGTGCTTGACTCCTCTCATCAGGCAGATTTTTCTTCTTAAATCTAGTTGAAATTTCCCTTGTTGCAACCAGTGTCCATTGCCATTTTTCTTATTCTTATGCATCTCCAAAAAGTCTGTCTTCTCTTTAACCACCCATTACTTTTTTATGCTGCAGTTGTTTACAGAGCTGCATGAATTGGCTGGTGAAGAGAGACAGATACTCTGAATAGCTGTCAAGCTGAAGTAAATAAAATCAGAACCTGCTGGGCAAAGGCTTCAGCAGGTCCAGAAAAAGGTGCAGCTGCTCTGAGTAACTGGATGAAGCTCTGATGGTCTCACCTGGGAATACAAAAAGAAGGGTGATATAGGTACCAAAATGCTTCTCTATGGCTCTGCTTACTCACGATTAGGGAAAGTATGCCCTTGTGCTTGGTGTGCAAGAATTGTCCCAGTTGTGCCACATAAATGTTTCTCCAAAAGGTAGTAAATGGTAGCTTGGAAAAACTTGGTCCTTAATGAACCCTGAAGGTTCATTATGAACCTTCATAATGAAGGTCTTACTGGGAGTCTAAAAGGGCTTCTTCTCCTCTGTGTGGTTTTGGGTGGGTTTTTCCGCAGTGAAAATTAATGCCATTGTTCAAACAATTGAAAATACGTGTGAGCCATACCTGTGCATTGTATTTATTCTTAACCCATGGTGGACACACTGGAGCACATCCTGCTCACTGCACTGCTCACTCCACCTGGGCAGGCATGCCCTGTGCTAGTTCTAAAATGAAAACTAGAGAAAAGTCTCCTTCTGAGATTTTGTGTTATAAAGTTTCACATAGGGCTGGTATTGGTACTGCACGACTGATCCCTGAGATAAGGTCTGAGGTCTCAGCCTCTTTGGAATGCAGGCGGAACAGAGATCTCTGTGCATTCTCCCATATCTCCGGTCTCAGTCTCTGCGGTCTGGCTCACCCTGGGTGTTCATTCCTCTCTTACCTTCATGGCAAGATATGTGCTACATGCACCTCCTAGATCAGTACCAGAATGAGCAGCTCTGTGCAAATGCACTTCACATCTTTTGAACTCCTGATGAGATCAGGTGGCGTATTCAAGCAGAGTTGGCAGTCTTTCCATATTTACTTGGACAATGATATGTACAATAGATTCTGCTTCCTATCCCAGAAATTGTTTGTTCAAATTTGGTTGTGAGTGCTCAGGCACAAACAATTGCTGCCATTCATGCAAGATTAGGTGTGGTTTATATCCTTCCAGATTTGTTTATTTGTGGTGGTTCCATCCTTAGAGATGCCTGTTTGTTGAGGTCTGTGCTTAATTCTTTACCTTTTTGCCTACTCATATACTTAACTTTACTCAGTTAAGTAATACTTCTGAAGTTTAGCATGAGTCTGTAGATTGAGGTCTGCCACTGTATTAACTTACTGTAATGAAAATGTAAAATAACCAGAGCAAACCCCTGTTCTAACTACATATACAATCAAATATGCCCTCAAGTAATTGGATCTGTAGGATAGAAAGCAAAACATTGCAAATGGTACTGGTTTGCAGTAATTCATAATCCTTTAAGCATATAAATCCACCAGACAGCTTAGAAGTGCAATTTCTGCCACCAGCTATGTCGAAAATGCACTTGCATACTTAGTACTAAACTATGGCATCAAGCAACAAGCTACGCTCTAGGGATAGCGCAGAGCCCCTATCGCTGCCGTGCCAGTCCTGGGAGCTGTCACGTCCTGGGGAGGCACAGTGCCTGCAGAGCTGCTCTTGCATCACTATTAATTAGGGCGCCGTTCGCACTCCTTTCTGCATCCTGTCAGCGTCCGTGGCCAGTGTGAGGGGCGATAGCCTCGTCCCTTGCCAGCGCCACGAGAGCTGCTGCAGTGAGTCGCAGCCAAAGCCCAGCCAGCCCAACACGCGCCTTCTGACAGTGCCTGCAGCAGATGTTTAGAGAAAGAGAAGCAGAGGAGGGCAATTACAGAGATACTTTCCAGTGGTTTGCTGGGAAACCAGGAATGTGGAGGCTTCTTGAGCCAGATATTGTCTCTATGCTTTAGCATATGATAGCTGTATAGGCTGCCAGTGAACTTGTTTTAATCTCCGTTTGAATTATTTTTTCTCTTCCTGCCTCCCCAATATCCGATGGCAGTACATTCCATAATGATTCTCTGATGTGTGGAACAGTCACTTCTTCTGCTGCCTTTAACCTACAACCTGCTAAGTATACCGGGCAATTTTGCCCCAGGGTCACCTTCCCATTCTTGCACTTTGAGAAAAAAGATACTCGATCCTGGTGGGCAGCAACATCTTTAGTTGGAAACATTCCTCTCCTCCTGTCCATTGCCTGTACAGGGCGTACAAGGGGGAAAAAGATGATTTTGTGCTCAGGTTGAACACAAATGGATGAAAAAGAAAAGGAAACCATCTGACAGACACCCTCAACAATGACCTTGTATTTAGGAGTGGAGAAGGCTCACCTCTGTAACTTCTTGCCACAGACAGCAGCAAAGATTAGGGCAGAGAACCCTTTCTGCATCAAGAACAGCAAACACCTTTTAGTGAAAGCAAAGCATGTTCCTAACAGTAGAATGTGGAGGGGATGTTTTCCCTTTAAGAAATATCTACTCAAGTTAATTGAAACATCTGTGTAAAATTCATTACATTGTTTTCTTTCAAAAAGAAATGACAGTTCAGTTCAAAGCTTTTGAATTATACTTAGATTTTTCTTTAGATGAATGTGGTTTTTTTTCATTTAAAAATTAAGTTTACTAGAGTTTAGTTTTAAAGAAAACAAAGGAAATTAAGAAAAAATGCAGGGAAAGCAAGAAAGCCTGTCTTCTCCTCCTCGTGAACTGCTCCTGATAAAAAATGCTCCTCATCCCAGTAACAAGTCCCCTCCACCTTCTTTAATATGAAGGATTAGACCTGCTAGAGAAGTGCTAGATAGTTTGTCTTTAAAATGGTCTTTGTCAGCCTGTGTGTGCTGTGAAGTCGAGACCTGGTGACTGATAATTATGATTAAAGTTACATTTTACTGTATTTACATATTTTAAATTAGATTCCAGGTAGCAAATTACAAGAGAACCAGAGAAGGATATTTAGAAAACAGCATTTCATTATTTTCCTCCCTTTTGTGCTTTATTTGGTGAGAATTTTCCACAGAGGAATCAGGATTTTTAATCTATCAAGTCTGACAGTTGTAAACTGAATGACAAGCAGAATTTAACATATAAACTTTTGCAGTTTTTTAATATCTCAGCTACAGAAAATCTCCTATTCATTTGCCTAGCAGATGTTGAAATCAAAATAGATTTCTCTATTATTCCTAGAGAAGACCAAAATATGAGCTGATTCTGAGTGACTGAACAACAATCCTTATCTTCCCCCAGGATGGGAAAAGTACTACAAAAATTAATGTCTTCAAATGCCTTTCTACCTCTTATTTATTTATTTAATTCTAGGACAGGCACAGTGAAGTAAAATAGGTGTTAGTACTGCTGGCACACTAATGGAGACTTTGCAGGTGCAGGAAATAGATACTGAGAAGCAATGACTGAATATTCTCGTTAATGATCTCTCTAGCAATGGATTAGTATTTATTTTAGGAAATTTCTGAAATATATGTAGTATCAATAAACCTCAAAGAAGTGTTCTTCTGTAAGTCAATGCGATTGCCAAAAGACTACTGCTACGTAAATGAAAATCTGCTAATTGTTTAGTGCTGCCAAATGTTTAACTGGCCTCTGAAACTTGGCATACACAATGAAAATTAGTTACCAAATGGATAAAACAATAGCAATTACCCAGGAAACATGATCTTGAGTTGTGTGCTGAGATGGAGCGCCTTTACCTCCTGCTGGATGAGTCAGGTGAGCCCCTGGTGAGATGCCCAGAACCTGAAGGCAGCTGTGGAAGGTTCCAAAATCTGGGCAGCTTGTGACAGCAGATGCAGCTCTGTGGCTCAGGGCTTGGTGAAGGAGCATACAGTACAAGGTATAGCAGCAGCAATAGCACTGTATTTTTCATTATGGGAAGCCACTCTATGCCTCTGGTCTACAAATCTCAGCTGAAGGTTAGGGGGTGATTGGGAGCAATTACTAGGCAAAGCTGTGTGCAGAATAGTGTCTTGATCTTGGAAGGTATCAGTCTTTGATGGCTTCTGAAGAATGGTAAGAGTCTGAACTCAGGTTCTTTTGTCAGATGTCTGGACTTAGACAGGATAATTCTGGGTCAAAGTGATCAGGCTGGGTCTACATGTGGCTCCCTGGCTAGAGCCAATCCCACATGGCCTCAGACAACTATAAAGAAATTCCCTTTGGGGTCTTCCAGCATGAGAGAACTAAAAGCTCATAATTCATTTAATTCCAAAACAATGGAGCAACAGCAATGTTCATTTTTTCCCCCTGGTTTAAATGAGGACCGAGATGACTGGTTCAGGTGTGTCTGCAATGTAAAAATACCTGCAAGTTAGGTGAGATTAGGGGCCCATTTACATTCTCTGTAGATTGTAGCCATTATGAACTTCTGAATACACACACCATTCTGGCTTTGTGTCAAAGATTTGGCATGACGTTGCTCTAAGGGGAAAAATATTCATGCTTGGTTTCTTTGATCCAGATGTGGAAAGCTCAATGCAGGAACCAAGCCTGGCAGCAGCAAAAGGTTGGGCTCACAGCAATACTTCCACTTGGCTACATTTGACCTTCCAAATGTCACTCTTTCGGTATACCTACATATAATATAGGTATTGCATGTATTATGTTGCTAATCAAATTATTACAGCTTTAAGGTTGCTTCCACAGAAATGGCACAGAAGCAGTGATGATGGCAAGCAATCCCAATACTCATTGTTTACAGAGGTTTTGTTCTTAAAGGCCAGAAAAGAAGTGTGAGGTTTAAGAGACTTGTTGGAACTTATTCCTTGCATCATCCACTGTGACTTTTTGCAGGATTATTACCCCATAATGTGCTGAATTACCACAGGGTCGTGGTACTTTTCTGATAAATGACCACTGGAGCGGGCACTGAATCTGCAATTTCCAAGTTACTATCCAAATGGGTAGTCAAAACCTATTTACAAAATCCCTCCTTTTCTTCAGTGCAGCCTTTTGTACAACTCTCTGCAGAATGAAGTAAGCTTCTCAAGTCGATGGCATCCTTTAAAAGAAAAAATATACTATTTCTTCCCATGTAAAAAAAAAAGTTTATTACAATTAAAAGAAAAAATATACTATTGCTTCCCATGTTAAAAAAAAAAAGTTCATTACAATCTCTGAAGTATTAATGAAATAACCTAATCTAGTAATCATTAAGCTTCTCCATGACTTTTCTGATCACCAATTCTAGTGTGATTAAGGATGGATACCATGTACCCGATAACATGTGTGCATGTGTTCAGCCAGGAGATATTTCCTGCTGATCTCAAGCAACCACTACCTCAAGAAAACTGGAATTCCAAGTGGATGATTTTAAATGCAATTTATCTGCTCACAGCCTATGTACAAAACTATCCCCAAGGTCTTTCCAAACTTCCCTGTGGTTATGCCCCAAAATATATTTCATGCACCAAATATAATTCAAATATGCCCAAAAGGACTTGAAGACCAAGAAGGGAGTTCTGATTGAAATGATTCCTCAGGGGAATGTTTGTTGCTAAGATGTGGCTGAATACCACAGGGATTAATAATCCCGGTACAAAATATTTTTCCATGCTTTTTCATTCCGCTCATTTATTTAAAACATATGCCAGAGAGCATTAACGTTTAAAAATGTCTCCACCCACATCTCTGTACAATGTTCTAGTAAGAAGGGCCCAAGGTTATTGTAAGTATAGTCTTCTGACTGTGCAGTTAGGTACATTTGCATCACTGACTTCCTTCTCTCAAGTGTCCTCTCTATCA
Organism: Vireo altiloquus; assembly: GCA_013396875.1. Classification (NCBI taxonomy): domain Eukaryota; kingdom Metazoa; phylum Chordata; class Aves; order Passeriformes; family Vireonidae; genus Vireo; species Vireo altiloquus. The sequence goes on from VZRF01013449.1 coordinate 98,920, forward strand.
AGAGCATGAGCTTTTTCCCAAGTGCCCTTAACAGAGATAAAATGGACCTTACAACATGCAAGCTTTTATTTCTGGGAAGAGGGTTTCTGTGACATAAATTACCTCAATTTACAGGGCTTTATTAGGATGCAATGAATCCACCCTAGAATTGTCTCTTATGTGCCAAAGTTTAGGAGACTGGCACAGGTGTGGATGTGTGAAGCTTGGAAGGGTGAATTCTGACGAGTTGTTCAGATGGTTTGTGGCTGCTCATTTTTTCATGCTTACCGTGTTGATTCTCTGCTAAAGCAAGGTGATGGTACAGAATATGGGGACAGCAGCCTGTTCTCATTCCATGCTGACACTGGTGTGGAAAGGTGCTGTGTTTGCAGAGCTGGTCCTAGAGATCAGTGTGGTGCCCCCAATGCCACTGCTGTTCCTTCAGCTCCCCCTGTCCTTTCCCAGGGAGAGGCAGGCAGGACTGCAGTTCTGCTCATGCAGTAAGAGAAAACACGCAGCAGACAATAGCAATGCAGTAACAGGATACAGCAAACTTGTCTGGCTCATCATTGTTTTTGTTTTTCCTTTGAGTATATATATATGTGGCAAGAGAAAACTGTATAACCTTTTTGAAAATGAAGGTAAGGAAAAACTGAAGTATGGTATCACTGAAAGATGAAGATTACAAACAAAATGAGACACTTCGTACAACTGTGCAGAGAAAGCAGCTCTTAAAATTACAATGATAATCCCTGAGTCCGATCCAATACTTGGGTGATTGTTTTAATTAGAACTGACATATATTTGTTTCTAGATGTTTCAGAGAGTAGGGAAGAAGGGAGATCTTGGCAGAAAGTGTGTATCAGGAGGCACCTGATGCTTTTGAGCCTGAAGCAAACCTCCCCCAAACTCTTCAGGATGTCATTGAAATACACAGATGTAATTATTTGAAGTTGCTGAAGGAATTGATGTTGCAGTAATTAGACAACTCATTACATCAAGAAATGAGGAAATAAGACTGACACAGGTAAAAATGAACACACTGATAATTTAGTGCAGGATTGTGAGTAGTTTAAGGTAAGGCTTTATGAGAGGAAAAGCACCTAGGACAGAATCAGTGGACCCAGGCTTGCTTTCATCATTCCATCCAAATTATAGATATAATAAAGAAAGGGATATCAAATGAGCAAACACTGCTGCTGTCTAGCCTAGGCTTTCACTCAGCCTCTTGCTTCCCAGGCCTCTTGGCAAATGTTCTTCCACGGTACCTCAGTTGAAGGGTAACGTGTGAGCCCTCTAGAACTGGACTTGTCATATCTCCCATCCAGGTTGACAGAGTTCTTCCCATAACTTCAGATAACTTTGAACCAGGGCTCCAGGTGGCTTGAATGAAAATGTCCATGGAGTGTGCTTATTCTACAGTGCAATCGACTCTCCCTCTTTTCTCTTACTTTTTTGAGCTCTGCAATTACTATTTGCTGGAACATCTAGTGAACCATTTCAGACTTTCCACCCCCAAAATTGCCCAGGTTAATATTCTATTATTCATTATAACATCTGTTATAAGCCAATTATTCAACAATCATTTTCCTCAGGGAAACCTTGGTGGAAATAACATAAGGCAGAGAGGTATTTTTTACATGTCAGTAAATATTTCGAGAGTTGTGGTGAAACTAAACTTTCACACATGACATTCTTACTGCAGCAGGAAACTTTTACCACGTACACAGAGCTTAATGATTGTCTTTACTGGTGGCGAGGGGCTGTTCAAAACTTTTGAACAATAAATTATCAGCATGTGCTACCTCTTTGCAATTTCTCTTCCCATTAAGAGAACAAACTGCATAAAATGATTTCAATTTTCCTCTCTTTCCCTATTTTCTTAAGTCTCCTACTAATTGGCAACAAATTTGAATTACCTTCAGATTCAGTTTTGCAATATAATCCTCAGATGACCTTTTGAGTTTCCTATTGTGTCACAACACCCTTAATCTCTGCCCTTTCTGATCATAGATCTTCACTTTGTCTATTCTTTACCTGTGAAGAGTTGTCACCAGCTTTGCTGGGGAGTGATGGGTCACACTTCAGATCTGCAGGGAGAGAAGATGCTGACAGGGCCTGGATAGTTAATTAAGTTTATGGTGCAGAACGGTCCTTATGACCAGTCACTAACCTGAAGTCAAATTTACTTGGCTAAAAGTGACCAGAAGTTATTTCTGAAATCTTCTTGGCAGCTATACAGAAATGGAAACGAAAGCTGGTAAAGCTGGTGTTGGTTATGCTTTTATGCGTTTTATTTGGTGGGTTTTCGGGTTTTTTTTGTTTTTTTT
>VZRF01013451.1:0-248494 GCA_013396875.1 Vireo altiloquus
GCCTGCCAGCCCCAGAGCCGCTCAGGTGCTCTCGGTGCTCCGGCAGCTCTCGGTTGTTCCTTGGCTGCCCGCGGCTCCGAGTGGTTCTCCCGCAGCGAACCGGGGAGCCTGCGCCCCGGCACAGGGATGGGGGAGAGCCCTCGGCTGGCCCAGCCACCCCTCGGCCAGGGAAATGAGAACAAAGGCAGTTCCCGCGTCTCCGCGGGGTTTAAATGTACAGAATTGCAAAAGCGCATTGGACCAAAATACCATCAGTCAGCTCCAACCCACCACACACAGCCTAAGGAGAGAGCTGAATAAATAAAGTTTATTTTTTATTATAGTTTGTCAGAATTTGGGTTTTTTTCAAGCCTTTCCAGTGTCCTGCCAAGCTTCTGTAAAAATCTTTGAATATGTTTCTCATGCTCTCTAGGCATAAAAAGGGGTTTTTTTAAGCAATGTTGCATCATATTTTATGCTAAAGTCGAGTAAAGTACCAAATAATCTCTTAATTTTTTGTAAAAGAACCCCAGACCTACTCCTAGAAAGAAGCCTAAGTGGTTGGGAGGGCTTTATATCACTCCTTGAAGGTCAGTTTGCTCCGACTAGCTGGAGAAGAGATTTTCAGCTACAGAAGTGATGCTGAGAACATTGTCTTCTCTTGAATCTTCTGGAATATAAATGAACAGGGCTAAAGCCTTTATTAATGTTCAGCTCTTTATTATAGGAATCAGCAGGGCAGGGGGTCTCTACAGGACACACTAGCTCAGTTCCTCTGGTCAGTGTGACAAGGCAGAAAAAGCCCAAGTCAGGATTAGGAGATGCATCTACTTATTCTTCAGTCTGGGGTGTCATTTAGGTCCTCTGATTGTGTGATGGCTCGTTGTCCCAAGGGGCTTTTATTCCAAAATATGATCCCATGATGCTGCGGGTCCCTCTTATTTGCATATGCCTGCCTTCTCTTGGTCTCCGGCACCATTCCAGGAAGCAGAGAAGATGAGATCTGAGGAAAAAGGGAGTACAATTAGCAACAGTTAGGGAGATAAGTACAGGAAAATCAACCAGTGATTGACTCTTTTAACATTCTAATTGAGCAATGCAGGGGCTTACTAGGAACTTGTTTCTTACAGAGTCACTGCAGGTTTTGAAGAACCTTGAGATGGAAGGAGTTTTGCAGTTTCCTTTATGGACTGAGGTTTCCGTTTTCCTTGGTTTCAGCTTCCATCACTGTCTCTACAGATCTGAAATGTTTGATTTCAGTTAGCAAAACAGTTGCCCTGTCCGGCTAGCTGGGGAGATTGACTTAAAGATCCCATTTAAATATCCGTTTAAAAGCACGTTGTTCTCTGTTCTTTATTCCTGTCATTTAAATAGAATAAGGTACAAGCACCTTAGTCAATCTCAGTCACATGATTTTAGCAGCCCAAACCCAGGATTTACAATGTACTTAAAAATACCCTCCAAATGCTAATAAGACTAACCATAGTTACTTTTCACTTTATTAGTATTGAAAGATTAGATTCTAGAATAGAGAATTAGAATATAGAATATAGACCTCACTGGTTCTTAATAGACTGTTATGTTCTGTCAGATGGAACGCAATTTTCACCAGCTGAAACTTCAGAGAAGTCTTTTAAACTGTATTTGGACAGGGTGACGAGAGGTCAAGTAAGCTGTAACCATGTGGGTCAATATCCTGAATATTACCATTTGTTTAGCAAAGAGGAGGATTTCAGATCACTGAAACTCTTTTTTGATCTGGCTTGGAATTTTTCTGTGACATGCTGCATTTTATTAGAAAATGATGATTTACCACCAAAGAAAGATTTCTTTGAAACATATCAGTTTCAATCAAAATTTTGTTAAGAAACTTGTCTCAGCTGAAGGATTGACTTTCTGGTAAGAGAAATTATGCACTTCTCCAAAATAGTAAATTGTCTCCTTTACCAGTAAACACTGAAAACTGGAGTGTATTAAAGGTGTTGCTGGCTAAGGATACAAGTCTACGTTTCCAAGCTGATTGCCCAATCTACCAGGTTGTTTCACATTTTTACATGATGCTTTCTGCAAAATGTCTTTTTAAGCTGCCCAGTCTCCTCATTGAATAAGTGATCAATTTTTTGTTGAGTTTACAGAGAATAACAAACTTGGTAGCTTTGGCACTCAGTATATATACAATAGACCAAGGTTTGAGCCACAGCTTTAAGGTGAATTTCTTCACACAAATAAAACCTCTCCAACAGTGGGGATCCCCAGCCTATACCTGTGAAGAGGCACTTGGTCCTTTTACCTGAATTGTGAGGCCAGAGCGTCAAAGCCACACATCTTGTGTCTGAGTTAGTGCCCTTTCTCTCCCATCCATGGGTTGATAATTACTTCACATGAGTACAGCTTTTCAAATCTGAAATGTCAGAAGTGCTAGCATTCACTCTAATTACTTGTCCAACAAGGAAGTTTTTGGGACTGAATACTCCTGAAGAGTGGTGGGTAGAACATGCTCCCTGCCACCACAGCCCATGGTGCAAGCACACACACACATTTTGGTGGGAATTTGACTACAGGCTGTAGGCAGTCTGCAGAGGGGACAACTGATTCCCTTAATTTCAACAAATGAGCAAAAAGTTTCTGGGTTTGCCAACTCTTTAATGTAATTACCGCTGCCAGCCAGCATCACTACCATCTGTATTTAGTCTGAAATTCAGCCAGTTGGTTTTCATCCAGTTTCACATCTCTGCCAGACATTGAGAAATCAAGGAAGTGGTTCATGTCCTCTGAGAGGGCCTACATCAGAGCAGCCTGGAGTAGAGGCTTATTGTCCTTTCTCTGGCTCGCATTGAGCAAGAGCAGTTAAAAACCTGGAATCCCACATCTGAAGAGTTTCCAAGGAGGTGCAATGTCTACCTCAAAATCCCAGCCTTCACATATTGAAGTCAAGGAGAGGGTCATTTTAATGAAATTTGTTTAAAGAAGCAGTGTTCAGATCTCATCTCCTGCTGATCTTACCCCAGTGGATATAGGATCAATGGCACCAGCATGCTGTTGGGCATCACATGAGCTAAATACTCCTGTCCTCTCCCAAACTGAAGCACAAGCAGCTCTGAGCCAAACCAGAGAAATACACTGTGTTCAGGATTTAATTTGTCTCAGTGGCTTTTCTCAGGAAATGTTGTAGGACAAATAAAAAGGGTTGCTGAGAGTGTAACAAAGCACCCAGTTAGACAGCCAGAAGGCGACACCTGTTACATATGTGCGTTTCAAATTTGTCATCTTAAATGTTCATTAGGAAGATAATTCAGAACAATCAAAAAATTTAATATTAATACTGTCATAATTTTGTAGACACACTTTGCTGAGTAGAGGAGGGAAGGGTCTAACTGAACTCCTGGAACTGGCAATCCCGGCATAGCCTGATATCTGTGTGATGATCTTTCTTGTCCTAAATTAAATGCAGATGGTTTTAGATGTCATTCTACTCATAGGTCACCTCCAGAGTTGCTTAATATGTGAGGCTTTGCTTCCTGATTTAGTTTTATCTGGCCACCAAAGTTAATTCATGTCTTAACATTTCATGCTTCTAAAGAGGAGGAATGTTTCTACCAAATAAGAACAACAGGCTCTTGTTTCTTTAGCGTGATAGACTAGTAGTGTCCTCATTCAAGATTCTTAAAACGTCCTCTTCTTTTCAATGCCTTACTTCAATGCAAGTCTAGATACAATTTGGAAGTGTCATCAAAGACCTAGTCAGACTTAAAATCCCAGGAGGTATTTTGGCCTTTAATTATTTACACGATTGCGGCAAAAGATAGGTATAGTATATAAGAATTTTTCTGTATGCTTCTTTTTTTTATAATTCCTTTTTTGAAGCTTAAAAAAAATTGGTTTTAATCTCTGGTTCTTTATTTATTCCTGATACGAGCAGGTCTGAAGCTGGAACCTAGTCGAAGTTGCACTCATTTTCACCAGGGTGAATAGTGTCAATAGCTATGTTTTTCATTTCTTTTGAGCACAAACCAACTCTAGTTGGTAATCTGTCTCAGTGGTTTTGCTTCTACTAATCTCAGATAAGTCTGATTAGAAAATTAATGATGAGAATTTAATTATTAATTACTGACTTATTCACTGTAAAACATTTTTCTATTTTGTAAAATATTTAAGCATTTTACTTTGAGACCTGAGGTAAAAGCTGGATTTGTACATTACAGTTATATTGATGTGGAATGGGATTATGTTCTTTTTGTTAATTGTCATAAACATACTCTCCTGTATTTCCATGTGTCTGTGTTTTTTTATTGTTACAAAGGAACTTTATATTGATATACCACTATTAAACAGGTTTAATCTTACCAGTATCTAAAACAATATAGTTCTTGTGTAAATTTAAAATCATGTCCTTGAAGGCTATGTCTGAATAGTGAATGTACTTTGAAGGTCTCTGCACAAGGTAGAGTCATACTCTTCTGTGTGCACGTGCCAGTACCCCTTGACTCTGGTGCCCTACAGCATTTATGAGAAAGGAGACTGGTGAAGGGATCTGAAACATTAGAGAAAAAGCTTTGACACAGTCCAACGAGGTCTCCAGTCTCAGGATGGTTACCAGAGCTTTTGATGCCCCTCTGTACCATCTGTATGTAACCAGAAGTGCCTGACTTCAGTTACTTTTGGTGGAAGTTAACATCTTAATTAGATCTGATCTCAAACGATTTGCCAAGATTGTGTGCAGTATGTCTTGCATGATGTGACTTGAAACAGGATTCAGATACCATGGACTACAATTACCTGGCACTGTTGTTATTATTCAGTCCAATACTTCATTGGAATTACTATATATTTAAAGGGACTTCAGATTGATTTTTTTAACAACTTAACAGTTAATTCTTTTTGTACTAAATAAATATAAGATGTTTGGTAAATATTAGGGTTTTCTTCTTGTTGTTGCAGAATTTATTCCCCAGGCTTTTGGAATGCCTTTGTCTCAAGTGATTGCTAATGACCGAGCCTACAAGCTCAAGCAGGACTCTCAGAGAGAAGAGCAAAAAGATGTTTCAGATTTTGTGGCCTTTCTCTTGCCATTTGGAACTAAAAGACAGAACAAAGAACTTTCAAGCAGTAACTCATCTCTCAGCTCAACCTCAGAAACACCAAATGAATCCACTTCTCCTAACACACCTGAGCCAGCGCCACGAGCAAGGAGGCGTGTAAGTAGACACATCACAATGGGATGTGTGAGGGTAGGTCCAGAGCTGGACCAGGAAAAACCTCTGTGTGTGGACTGTGGAATATTTTTTTGTTATGTTCGAAGAGTGTGTTTTTTTCAGGCGGAAGTCAGCCTCATCAACATCAGAAAACTCTTAACTGTAGTGGGAATCTTACTTTGCTGATGCTGGTGGGAAGAGATCATACAGACTCTGCAAGTCTGTTACAGATGGCAAAGAGGCAGAGAGATTATCTAGACGTCTTTCTGTTTGCTCCCTTTATCTACTTCCTTCTGTCTAAGTCTTTTAGATTTAACAAATTTCATCTGTCTTCAACCTAATTTTTTCATCAGGGAAAGGCTAAACCTATGTGTTTGATATTTATAGGTATACTTATCTTTATCTCGTTCTAAATTGATAATAAATATAACTCTTAATCTCTATCCTAATATTAATAAAAATCTTCATGGTCTAACCCTCGTCATATCCTCGGTGGTAAATGAGTTGTCAGACTAGATTTGTACCAGGGTCTTTGAAGGATATTTCTGCATGCAGGCTATGAAGATGCCTTTGACAGCAGAACACAGTGTGGTGGTTTTAGGTTGAATATTAAGGTACATGTAAAACTGACCTTTTTTTTAGCATAATTCTGTTCCTTGTAAGTGAATTTTATGCTCTGAAATTTCCAGGTCTACAGTTTATAATAGCTTTAATTTTTATTTCTTTTCTTACCATGGAATAGAGGTTCTAGACTTAACTGCTTTTTGATTTCATTTACAATGGAGGGAGAAAAAAAATGCATAATAAAAGACTGAATAAAATCCCTTTTAAGAAATCAGAGCAAGAATTGAGGTACAAGAACAGACTTTGGCAAAGAAAATACTTTCTTAGGAACCTTGCCTTCTTTCATACTTAGGATAAAACCTGCTTCATAGAAATTCTCTGTTGGGTTCTTCAAACCAGAGTTTAAGAGAGGTGGACCTGGAGTAAATTTCAAATTAAGAGAAGGCAGAAGGCAGGTCATGGGGCTCTTTATTTCTCTAGCTGCTAGCTGAAGCTTCAAGTGCCTATTTTCTGTCTGCAAATACCTGAAAGTATGATGTTTGCAGTCTTGTGTACGCATTAATGCACATCTGTTGGTCTGTGCAAGCCATACGAACAGGTATTTGCTTTCACACAAAAGTGCAATGTAACTTGACAAAGTGTAAAGGGAAACCCATGAACTTCTTTCAGAATTTGGCAGTCAGTGACAAAAAATAAAAGTTCACCGTATGCCCTCATTGGCTTCAGAACCTGTTTTCATAGGAGGTAAAGATAACTCATGTATCCACAGGTGAGCCATCTGCTGTTCTTTTCACAAATAAGATAGATAAGATTTGACAGGCGTTTGACCAGTGAGCAGGCAGAAGGAACATGGATCCTTTGGTACATCCATAGAGCTCCATCAGGACCAAGTTCCTAGAAGCTGAGGGAGGGATTTGCTTGTTTTGTTTGTTGGGGTTTTTTTGTCAATACTGGTATTGCAGCTTTCAGAGTGCTGAACTGGAGCCTTTAGTCCACAGCCATGAGGATGCTGCAGGACATGGTTCACCTACAGAGAAATAAGAGTAGACTAAGGTGGGCGGTGTGACATGAGGGAGCTGGCATTTTCTCTAGGGAATGAACTTAGCTAATGAACTTCATTAATAGTAAATTATTTAACATTATTATCAACTCATGTCCCATATTTTGTCTGTCTTTATAATTCTGTTTATCAGTGCACTTACTTCTCTCCCCTGAGCTTTTTTTAGAGGATGGTAAGGAAGCCTGCACTTACCTTTTATCTCCTGAGCCCCATTGCACTGTTTGTTTTCAACTGACAAATGCTTACAAAAAAATTAAAAAATTATTTGTTAGTACATGCAACTGATATAACCAATTTATCACAAAAATACTGCACAGACACCTGGAGTGCAGTCCTGTTAAGCTTAAATGGAGGGGATTATCACTGCACCATTAACTTCTTTGCAACTTTGTCATTCACTTTTGTGTATTCCAGTGAGTCTTCAAACACTCAGCTGAGACTTCCAATGGGAGGTAGAAGGTAATGCTGGCTGCAAAGCTCATGGTGAGAGTGCTGTGGTGCTCTCTCCTCCAACAGTTGACAGAAATCACTGTTGCTGCATTTTCTGTGTAGGATTTTTGCCCAGCAGTTGGAAGTTGAGATTAAATTGAGTTTAAATTCAGCTTTCCTTCATGTTTCTGTGTGCTTAGCTTAAGACTGCCCCAATGTATTTAGGTTTTAAACTCATCATGGGGGAGCAGGGACTGGTATCCATTATGTGCAAAGGTAATGCCTGGTAGATGGAATTTGATTTTCTTTAGCTACTGGTGCTGCAGTCCAGATATCAGTGGGCAGTGGTGTGCACAGTCTCCTCCACTGTTCCTCAGCAGTCAGGTAGGTCTGTCTGAGCCCAGACTAATAGGTCTGGCTGAGTTTGGGCTGGATCCGTGGAGTATGTTGGTAATGTTGTCTTGTGCACTTTGTAAAATTAGAGCTGGCCTGGACCTGGTATTGCCAAGCAGTGATTTCAGTCACTGAACTCAAGGTCACTCTTCCTAAAGCCAGCTCAGTGTACCAGTTAATCCACAACTTTGATAAAATGCCCAAGGACAACATTGAACTCACTGTATTTGCATCTATTTTAGGGATCTGAATCCGACTTAAGTGACTCTGATAATGATTCATGAGGTGAGGATGCTTTGCAGACAGGAAAGGACCAGTAAAGGCAGGGTATAAAGGAGGCCACCTGTCACACAGGGGCTGCAGTGGTGAGGATGGGGTTAGGATTTTCAGTGTCAATTGATTCTTTTTATGTTTGGAATGCCAAACTCTTAACTAAAATCAAAATATCATTCAGTTGGAATTTCACACACATGGATCATAGCCAGAGGTTCTTGTTTGGTTTGGAGGGATTTTTTATTTGTTTGTTTTTGTTTCCTGTTGGCAGGAAATGGTAAAGGGAATCAAGCAGATGTACTTTTGAGAAACATCAGAAATAAAGGTCAAAAGTTGCATTCTAAAGGATCTAGTAATTGTTTATAGTAATGTGGGTAAAAAAAAAAATCTAAAAAGCTTCACTGTGCTTCCTCTATAATCTATTATGAGTTACAAGAATCAGAACTATACCTGATGAGTTAAATGGGTATTTTTAAAAGATATTATGAACTAGAAATTTATCAATGAATTTGAAATCTCGATGGACTTTTTGTGAGTTTTACCTATGAGTTGGAAATCTTCATAAAGTTCAGTTGGCTTGGCTGATGGAAGAAAATCCTTCTGGAGCTTGACATTACCTTGTAGGCAATTGTACAGTTCTCATTTAATAGACGTAGAGCTCTGACTAGCAGTCTATAAATTACCTGTCAGCAGAGTAGTGTGCTTTTAACAGACTATAGTTGTCAGCAAAGTTTTGAGTAGGAATTTACATTTTCTTTATTATTTCATAGGATGACATGCTGCATACCTGTACAGTACATTTCATGGTAAAATATATGCTTTGTTTCAAAAAGAAAGAAAATAGTTTACAACAGATATTTTTAATAGGAATAAACCTGAAATTTTTCTTTCTGTTTTATTATTATTTGTAAGCCTAAATGTCCCCTAGTATGTTTTCACCTCATAAGTTCAAGAGCAATTGAGAGAAATTATAATTTTGAAGTGACAGTAATCTTGTGGTTTGAAAAAAAAAGTCTTGTTTTTCAAGTGTGAACATTGAAACATGCCATAAACCTCCTGCTGCTTCTGCTGCTTTATCCTTTACAGACTGCTTGAACTTCTGCACCTTACTGTGATCCAAACTTGGCTTTCAAAACTTTCATTGGAATTTTTATAATTTTAAAATATTAAGATAAGTGAAGGAGAATTATTTAAAAAATATTGCCCCTCAACTTCTCTGTGATAATGTGGGGTTATTTCAAACTCCATAGCTGTATGTATTTGTGATGTTAACTCTTAACTCTATATGGTGTATGGCTGTGAATCATTTTGCATGTTTCACAATGGTCCAAGCTACAGAAGAAGTAGGCAGTAAGATTTAAAAATATCTGTATATCTCCATGCACATGGATATGGTATTGCTGAGGTGCACCCATAGACTGTGATTCATCCTTGCCCTGCAGTATGTGGAGGCTTACAGCAGTAAAAAGATGGAGCAAGTGAGTGGAAAGCATTTAGTTTTTTCAATATTTTAATTCCTTGTAACATTGGTACCAATGTGGTTTTTCCATCCATTATACTGGTATTATAACTTCATTAATTTATAAAAATATTGTAGCAAATTGTATTTTTATATTAGTTTGTTTAAAATGCAGGTAGGCAGAAGTCTTTGTGGGACATCCTGTGATGCTGAGATTTTCCCAGCCCTACTGATGATTCGTGTGTGTGTATTTTACAGGGCGCGATGTCTGTGGACTCTATTACAGATCTCGATGACAATCAGTCGAGATTGTTGGAGGCTCTCCAGCTCTCTTTGCCAGCAGAAGCCCAGAGCAAGAAAGAAAAGGCAAGAGATAAGAAACTAAGCCTGAACCCTATTTACAGACAGGTTCCCCGGCTTGTAGATAGTTGCTGCCAGCATTTGGAAAAGCATGGTAAGAAAATTTTGTTTTCCCAGGAGTGGCAGATGTATTTTTACTATAATATAAATAAATGCCTATTTTGAGAAGCAAGTATATGCTTCCATTTGCAAGGACATCTTTGAAAGCTAGACATTTTCCCTCTTGTTTTGGCTCTTGCTAAAAATACTGTCTCACAAGTAATTACTTACATGACAACTTCCCAAACTAAAGATCTATGCTAAAAGCTAGTAAACTAGCGAGTAAACATAGAGCACAGGGATAGAGGCTTTTCTTGGAGGTCACTCATCTTGTACTGGGACACTCAGCTCTGCAGAAATGGCTCTTCGTACACCACAGGTTTACCTGTACCTTCCAAATTAAACGTCTGAAATGTGCCAGTGTGTCTGGAGTCATTCTTCACAACCAGTGGCTCTTCAGGTGTGAGAGCTAGATGAACTATTTATACTGTAGTGCAAGACTTTTGATATTTGAAGATGGAGGCTCAGAATAAGAAAGAATTCCATGTTAAGTATATATTAAGGTCCAAGAAGCCTCTTCCTGTTCACTGCAAGGCTTGAAGGTTGAATACTCAGTTTGTGTCTGGCTTGATTCTGACCAGCCTGAGGCTCAGGCCTGCTCTCTCTGAGGGAAATTACAGACTCCTGCCAGTATTCTTCTCATGTGTTCATGATTGTCCAGACACAAACCTCCCACAGCTTTACATAATGCAGAAACAATAGTCAGTCTAGGTATCGGCTCACCATCTTCTACCAATGTATTTTAGTCTTGTAAAGTTTATTAATGATAATTGAAATAACCTGGCCACAGCAAGATGGAGTTATCGCATGGTCGGATAACCAACAAACCATAAAATAATGGTGACTGCAACAGCAAATAATGTATTTGATGCTAATTTCACCAGCAAGAAATCATTTACTGACTCTGAATGAAAGTCTTTTGCAGATGAGGGACTGCAATTTAAGCAACAATGCTGAGCTTTCACAATTGATAATTGAAAATTGTCTTCCTTACAAATGTATCGAGGAACACAGCAAAAGATAGTCATTGTTAGTCTTTTACTGAGATTAGATACCATGGCTGACAAGTAAGTATGGGGTGACTAAGTTTGAGATGAATGACTTCCATCCGTTTAAGCAAAGGTAGCTGAGTTTGGAGAACATAAGAGTATCCGAGTCAGCCAAAAAAGCCATCCTGCTGAATATCATTTGGATACTGTGATTTTATGTCACTTGATCATCTGTGATAAAATTTTTAATCCTCTTAACCCACTGCCATAACAAACATTCTTTTCTATGTGATGCTCTGTGTGAAAATATTCGCTTTACATTGAATTTTCCCTTTCAAGGGAATTTATGATGGGTTATTTTGCATTGTTTAAGAGTGCACTGTAATATACCACCATGCAATGATCTGATATAATCTGGCACAAATTCTTCAATTTTCAATTTAATCTGCTGTCCACAGTAATTGGAACTGAGAGAAATTTGAAGATGGACACTGTAGCAGTATCATTCCAGGCTATATGATGGACCAAGCTGCTGCTTCTGAAAATACTTACTCGTATGCATAAGTTCTTTAGGTGGATTTTTCAGCAGCAAATCACCAGCAGTTTCTGATGAATGCTTTAAAGGATAATATTGAACATTATATGACAAAAAGCGGTTATGTTTTTAGACATAAAAGCCCCTGTCCTTGTTTACCTTCCCTATTTTCCCTGGGATCATGTCCCAGAGATATAAACTCTGACTTTCTGTAGACCTGCAGTGTAGAACAAACACTGCATGTCGGTGTAGAGTGGAGTAACCAACCTGCAGATTTTGCCCCGTGGGTGTCTCTCCATCTCAGATGATTCCCTGCCAGTTTACTAAATGATAGCCCATTGATGTAATTTTCTGTTAATCAAAGAGGGAAGATTTAAAAAGAGGTTTTATGTTGAGACTAAAAACTGAAAAGCAGAATCCTATCTGAATTTCTCTGATGAAGATGTTCAACTCCAAACACTGTTCGAGGTGACACATCTCCAGCAAGTGTAGCCTAACGGCTGTCAAAAGGCATTTGTTTCATGAGGTAATTTTACATCTCCTGTATGTCAGTGGAGGTGAGAGCTGCAGAGTAGCCCTTGTTAGACCATAAACTTCCGAGCTTATAGATAATTTCATCCCTTTTGCAAAAATATATAACTTGAACTGATTTCTTACAAAATCAACACCAATGTCCTCATCAGTTTAAATCTAAATGACACACTTCTGTGCTTTGCCTAAAGTACAACAATGCCTCTTCATACCTTCCCTCTATATAATAGCTGATCCTACCTTATAAACTGCACCCAACTCCCAGTTGAGGTTCTTCCCTCTCACTGTCTGCCTGAGTGCCCTATTTATGTACCTTTGAAGGAAATTCTCAACTTTGTCTTGTCAGGCACGTTAGAGCCAGTGAGTAACCCCAAATACCAACTGCTTCCTCTATCCAAAGACACAGCTCAGTGCCTACATATTTAGTTGTTTTACTGCCCATTTCCTTTGATGTCAGTCCTGAAAGTACACCTCCAAACCCTGAGTAGTGCCTCTGTCTCTGCATACCTCTGTTCCTCATAGCAGTGGCAGTACCAAAGTGGCATCACAAGAAATGTCACAGAGATGCCACTTTGCAGATAAGTGTGATCCTTAAAAACCACAGTGGATGGCCTCTTAATCACAACTGAATCTTGCCTCAACATGGTAAGTACAAGTTTGTGGAGAAATATGTTGCTTTTTTTTTTTAAATTCTTTTAAGTACACACATAGGTCAGAATGCTTTGGTTCAATGCAATTTTCAGGAGAAAATTAAACAATAAAACAGTGCTGTGATGTGTTACACTTGCAGGTCTCCAGACAGTAGGAATATTCAGAGTTGGAAGCTCAAAAAAGAGAGTAAGACAGGTGAGTGCATATAGATATAGTTTTCCTTCATCAACTATGAGACAAATAAATCTGATTCCATTTGTTGTGGTTTCTTCCCCATCCGTAGCATGGTGAAATACAGGCTTTCTGGGTCAGTGACTTCATTGTTTTTTTGATGGCTCATAACAGCATTTCCAGTATCTTTTACATCTGGTGTAATCCTTGTCAGGTTCTCACCAGGTTAACAGTCTCTGTGTGTTTTGCTCTGCAAAAGTAGCATAGGGTTGGAGATCCAAATAAACTACAGTGAAGAAATTTTCCAAAGGTCACACTGCAGGGAAAAAAAAATCTTGGCTGTTCGTTTCATCTCAGAAACAGCTGAAGCTCCCAAAGTAAACTCAAACTGTAAATCTTTTTTGGAAAACTCACGGTATGAGAAAACATGTAAGTCCAGAACAATTTCTTTGACCCTAAGATTGCTGTTCCCAAATACCACCTTTCTTTTACCCCTGCTAGACTTCTGCTCAGAGCAGACCCTTCCAAGTCGTAGTCTCAGCCAAATGATGAAAAAGCAAAGACAGTGTACAATTAGTTTCCAGAGACAAAGTCAAATGTGGGTGTTACCTCCTAGGTGCTGCTACCTATATATTGCAGTGTTATTCCCAGAAGCTGGGAATACATGTTGAATTAGAGCAGTGGAGAATAGTGTTTGGTGTTTACATGGTGCATAAAGAGGGGACAAAAAGTTACAAGAAAATACCCCTCCCAGGAAATACAAGACCAAAAACACCAAACGGGAAAAAAAAGCAAAGCTTGACTGCATCTGATCCCAGAAGTTACAGTGCTTTGCAAAAAGTTGCAAAGACTTCACAGTGTAATGTTTTATCATTCTGAAAGTTACCTTGAATAGCTAAATTGGAATGATTTAGGGTGGTAGGACAGTGTAGCCTACTGATTTGTCGCTCATTCTCGAGCAGTATCTGTTCCTGAGTAGCTGGTATAACACAAAGCTAAAAAAACATCTGCAGAGGCAGTTTTCAGATAAACACTGAACTAGATAAAGTATTGAAGTTGCCTCACATTTGCATTGCAAGCTTCAATGTCAAAACATATATTATCATTTAGGGGTGAGTACAATTGCATCATATGTCTGGGGAAAAAGCAGAGAGCTTCTATCATTTACTTGTAAACTAAACCTTACTTTGATCATCTATAACTTTCACCACTTTTTTTTTAATTCTGTTTTCAAAAGGTGAGGAAATCAAGAGATTTGGGTATCTATGTTTTTTGTGACATGGACTGATTTATTGAACTAGGTAAATTGACATATTTAATTAAACAATAAGGAAGAATGAGCTTGGCCCTTGTAGTTACAGTAATAAATGCTGTCAACATGAACACATGGGAAAGTCTGGATTCAATTAAAATTCCACTCATTTTCTGAACCATAGAAAACCAAACCCAGCACTCAGACTTTGGTGTGCTTTTGCAGCTGTTCATTAGTTTTTTCTTTTGTAGAAAGTAAGCATATTTTGTTTGCCTTCCTTCCCCAGTTAGAAAATGTCCTGTTTCAGCTGTAGTTTGTTGCAGTAAATACATAAATGAGTAAATGTATGTGCCAGCAGGGTTCTTGATTGGTGAGCAGGAAGAGAAAAGGTAGAATATATGCATCTCTTGCAAACCTCCTCCTTCATGTTCAGTGGGATGTAGGACAAAGATTCCTGAGCTGACATTGCCTCAAAGTGGTAGATCTGATGCATCAGGATGCCAGGTACCATCTTGTGCCCAGGACAGGTGCTCGAGCAGAGCATTTTTGCCAAGGTTGGGGTGGGCAACCCTTGATGCTGGACCTGGTGACATTGTGGAAGCTTCAACCCTGAGGATGAAGAGTGAAATAGCTGGAGCTCTGCTCTCCTATCCCCTGTTCCAGCACAGATGTCCTCATCTCTCATATCATAAGATTCAATGGATGCTGTCGTTCACCAGTTGTGTCTTCAGAGGGTCTGAAAGTATTCTGTGTGAATGGAGTCTGAAAGACTTAAAGTTGAAAATTACAATATATAATTTTAACAGCCTTGATACCTGGGCCTGAAATGTGGCCACATCTCACCAAAGCTTCTATGATATTTTGCTGCTTAGGACATCTCTGTAGGTCTCACAGGATATCAGATCAGAAGTGCCATATTCAAGACTGTAACAGCAGTTTATGATTTAGACAGCTATTTGGGAAGTCTGAATTCCTGATGCAGTGCTAATCTGTTTCCTCAGCTGGTTTTCAGCACTAAGTGCAGAAACAATCTTCTGGATTGAGGTAATTTATGGTGCTCCACAGGGATGTTCTGCGTTTGTCACCAGTGAGAGTAGAATTAATCTGGGAATTAAGTCCTCAAGTTGGCACTGGAAAATCTTTGACTATAAATCAAAGAATAATACTAGATAAAGAACATTTTCTTGTCTTCATAGCATAATTATTCATTCTTAGTAATGACTGATATCAATAATGTTAAAAGTAAGCTTAATAAATTAGAATGGAGGCTGTGGTTTTTAGTGAATACCTTTTTCACCCATTATGAAAGCACAATCTCAGCTGAAAACATAAGATTTTTACACTGAAAACACTTAGGATAGGTTTGCATGTGATCAGGATTTGCCACAAATTGTCACAGACATATAGTTTGCTTGTGACTTAGCTTCTTTCCTCTCTTTAGTATGTTTGTAATATTCCTGGTGAAGAAGCCTGATACCTCAGATTTCCTTATTTGTAAGATTTAGCAGTAATCACTCTCTGAGAAGATAAGTGTGACATGTGAAACCTCATAATGTTAGCAAAGGTAAAATTTTTTCTAGGAAATAGTTTTAAAATATCTTGTCTGTTTTCAAAATGAAAAGAGAGTAAAAGGTGAAGCTGTCAGCCTGAAGAAAGTGTTTTGCTCTTGATGCTGGAAAATCCCTCCAGAAGGGCAGGCTTTTATCTTTTCATAAAGTATCTTGGATTTGGGAGAGGGTTTTCTTATGCCTTTGGGAAGTGTGATGCCTTTGAATTACACAGAAGTTGTCTGAGGACCAAAGTGGGGGCTAAAAAATAGCAATACCTTGTAATGGTGTTGGTTTGTGAACTCCATAATGATGATCACTTAATGAGTATAACTAAATTATGAAGGCAGAACAAAGTGTGTTGTAGGAATGCTGTGAAGTCTTAGTGAACCTGTCTGCTTGCTGCCTATCTTAATGACAAGGGAAGTGTGAATTTGGTCGATATTAACACAGTCCTATTAATAATGTTTTTATTTAAAAAATCATAAATTTTACAACAGGCAATTTTAGTCTTTCTGGTTCCAGGGATAATGCACTAAGGTGGTATGAGCCTGTCATGTAGTTTTCCTTATTCTTTCTGGTTTCTGTGTTTGCTATGAATCTTGCATTTCTGCAAAAATTTTACTTGGATACATGTTTTCATGCAAGAGTGTCATATATTAGCTGGGAAAAAAATTGTGTTTTATTACAATCTGGTACAAACATTAAGTTATGTATCGTGGAATAAGCAGCAATTGGACATGAATTATATCTTTGACCTTACCAAAGACTAGTCATACTCAGTCTTGAAAGTGAAAATGAGTAAATTTACTTCTTAAAAGATTTTCTGTCTTGGGATGTATTAATTGGGACGATAAGTGACTGCAGTTTTCTCTCATGATTTTTTCAGTTACGTGAAGAGTTTGACCGAGGCATAGATGTTGTATTAGATGAAGAGCACAGCATTCATGATGTTGCTGCCTTGTTAAAGGAATTTCTGCGTGACATGCCTGACCCACTTCTCACCAGAGAACTTTATACACCTTTCATCAACACACTCTGTGAGCTTTACAGCATCTTGATCTGTCAGTTTTGAAAAGCTAATTTGTTTAAATTCTTTGATCTCTACTAATAGCCTTCTTTTATTCTGTTCCTTTAGTGCTCTAGCCTTGATTTGCTCCAAATGTTTGTATAATACACTATAAAAAATATGGTATATTCTAATATATGATATCTTAGTTTTTATACTGTATAAGTATAATCCAGAAAACTAGAACAAGAAAATTTTCTCTAACTATACATATTTTTGCACTTGTAAGGATGGAATTCATGTTGTCTATTAAAACCTGGCCCTGTCATTGATCCAGCAGTACCAGCTCACAGACTCCCATTTGGATCCTCATATCTTAAAATTTTTAGAACTGTCCACTAAACAAAGTTCCAACTGGGCTTCAAATATTCAAGTTTCTTCATAGTTAATGGTCCTCAAAGCCATCATATTAAGTACTCTCAATTGTGTTGCCTAAGACCAAAAAGTAAAGTTGGACCTTTCAAGGTTAAGCAGTTGCCTGGTATGTGTTCCTCAGATGCTTTCTGGCCCTCATGTCTGAGGTCCTGCCTCTGTCCCACCTTTGCGACTGGCTACCATTTAGATGGTTGTGGTGGTGGTTGCAGAATGTCCTTTATATCTCTGGTTGCTTTCCCAATCTCCTGGTACCTCTGCAAGATGAAAAAATGTAAGAAAACTGATTAAAAATGGCTGAAGCAGAAACCTGACTGGGATGCTTTCCAGTTACTGTATATACCAGTAGCTATACCTAAATGAATGGAGTAAGTAGAAAAGTAAGCAGAATATTTGAGTCCGGAAACACTGATGGAGTGTAAAACATGGATTTTGCTCTTAGGATGAGAAAAGAGCCTATTGAACTTGAGAGCAAAATGTGGACCAACTAAGGCAAAAGTCTCATAATAGTAGTAGTTATACTTTTGATGTTTCCTCGGAGTTTTCTCTTTTTCTCCTAATGTCGTTAGGAAAATGATTCTTAAACAAAGCTATTCCTATACCTTCCTTTGGGTTGGGAACCGTATATTTGTTCTGCATTTAGGTTAGTTGGAGTGATTTTCTTAGAACATATTTTTTCCCCTCTTAGTATTAGAGCCCGATGAACAGCTAAGCACCTTACAGCTTCTCATTTATCTTCTACCTCCTTGTAACTGCGATACCCTTCACCGGCTGCTGCAGTTCCTCTCCACAGTAGCTGGCCATGCAGAAGACACCAGAGACAAGGATGGCCAAGAGGTAAGTCCTGGTCACTTGTGTCCTTTGGCTTTGCTTAATTTGTGGTCTGAAAAGAGGCCTTTAAAGCCTTGGAACATACACAATGATGGCATACCCCTGAATGATGGGAGAGACTTAATCTATTTGCCTGCACTTCTACCATTTAGTTGTTTACTATGTTCTTAGTGTTGTGAAAGTTTAATTTTTGTATGACCTAATCAGTAAAGCATCTACTTCCTTTGGGAGATTCACAGTGTACCAGCCTTGCTGTTAAGAACATCTAATGTCATCCATCCTTCCCCCACTGCCTTGTTTTATCCTATTATATTCTATGAAAAAGTACTCAGAAAAGGTCAGCGTGCAAGAATATGCTTTTTTGTTTTCTTCTCATTCTCCGTTGTTGCTTTTTTATATGACCTTTGGACATAGCAGTTTGCTTCTTCATTCTCTTAGCTTCCTTGTGTGCACCAGGTAGTGAAAAATAAAAAAAAGAGGACAGGAGCTCCAGCTGTATCCTTGCCACTGACAGACCTCGTCACTAGCT
Organism: Vireo altiloquus; assembly: GCA_013396875.1. Classification (NCBI taxonomy): domain Eukaryota; kingdom Metazoa; phylum Chordata; class Aves; order Passeriformes; family Vireonidae; genus Vireo; species Vireo altiloquus. The sequence continues at coordinate 18,286 of VZRF01013451.1, forward strand.
GAAGTCAGGGTTCATCTTTGCCTCTTTTCTTTCTGGCCTCCTTAACTGCTGCAGTCTGGACCAAATTCAGTGGAGAGTTTGGTGTGCACTCACCCTACAGAGAGCATTCTCACATCTGCACCTGTGCCCATTCACACTAATGAAGACCTGAAAATCCAGGCTTCCCATTTCCTGCCAGGGAAGTGCTTGAATAGGCTGCTCTACAAAAGGTGGCAACTCTGTTAACTGAATAAAATGGATATAATCTGTCACTGCTTGACCAAATTGCACTGGTTTATCTGTGGAAGGACTTCTCACTCCTCTGAACTGCAGCAGAGACTACTTCTGGCATTACTTCTGAGACTCTTTGGAAACTCCTAGAGAATTTTTTCTTCCAGATGGAAAATCCTGCTAATTTTGTCAAATCTGGATGCCTTTTGCAGTTGTCCAATTTTAACAATTGGCACTTTGAGACTTAGTTTTTCCAAATTTCTGCCTCAAGTCCTGACTTGCAGTTGCTCCGTCCTTACAGGTCCTAACTTCCAGTGTTGTATGTGACTTCAAGGCCTATTCCACTTTTAAATCTACTTTAAATGCTGTTATTTTTGTTCTCAGCGAGGACTTGATAAAAAACTTTATCACTGTGATTGAAAGCATTTAGAAAGAGCAGCCTGTCTCAGTTTTACTGTGCTTGAAAACATGTATAAGCCAGCTAAGGTCATGGTCCCCCTGGTCCTGCAAAGGGTTCTCTGTTGATTCGGGAATGTACCCAAGAAGATCTTATTGCAGGGCATGGGGATGCTGCTTAACAGAGTTGATTTGGCTCAGCAGTTGTACATCAGCTTTGCCACAGGTATTTTGGCAAGGTAAATTTATGTAAGCCATCTTGACAGTTTTGTAAGCATCAGGAATGTTATGTGCAACTGGATACCTTTTATAGATAATACAGTATTCTGCTCACAATTTTTAAAGCTATTTATGAATAATTAAGTGAATAGAGGCATACAGGGCAAGAGAAAGTATTTTATCAGACTGTTTGCTATCACTGGAAGGAAAACAGCCAGGCTTTGGCACACAGACCCTCCACTTGATTTCTTTCAACAGCCTTTCTCTCATGAAGATGGATGACTACCTTTATTAAAATTACTCATTCACTTAATTTCAGTGGAAATGTTTGCAACATTTTTTAAGGGTGCCCTGAGGCTGCCCTTAAGAAAAGGCTTTGTACAAACAGCCTGCACATGCAGATCTGGGCACAGCCAGAGGCTGCCCTAGCACACTTGAGGCACCGTGTCCCTGTGTGTCCGTGGTGGCTCAAAACTCAGAGTTTAGAAAGCAGGTCACCCAAGAAACAGCTGGGTGCTCGGGGGTGTGCAAATAAGGGAGTGTGCTGTTCTCACAGTCATGCTGGGGTGAGTCTCTAAACAAAGAGCCAACATGTTTGCTGTGGCTGCCCATGCACCTACTTAGTACAGATGTCTTTCCAACGTTGCGCAGTGCTCCTACCAACAAAAAGACAGGCTTTTTACTGTCATTTCCGTGCTGTCTAGTTGAGCTCTTTAAAAAATAAACCAGGTGCAGTCACTGCAGTTTTAGGTTTGACTAGAGTATTCAGTGAATGATCAGCTACAAAAAAATTTTAAAATTTCACTTTGAAAACATCTGTTTTGTACAACTCATTCCTTGGAATTCTGTTTTTACTATCTTTTTTTGTTCCCTCTTCATGTCCTTTTAAAAAATTATTAGTTCAAATGACCTCTACTTTTTGCTTTGTTGACAGAATAGAAGGGGAAAATAGTAGTCTAATCACAAATATGACAATGAAATTTTTGATGTAATAATGTATATGACATATTTTTCAGGTAATTCCTGTCCAGTCTAGTATGTATTTCTAGCCTTTTACTTCCTCAGAATTCAGTTTGCTGTCGCTTCCTTGAGCACAGGTTTTTAAAAGTAGGAAAAAAGGTAAAAAGCCTGATAAACTAAAAAAAAGCCACCTAATAAGTGAACATTTGTCATGCTCTAGAAATACTAGAGAAAATACTAGGAAAATACTAATCAAAACAAGGAGACTGCTCCTTAATTATCTAAACAGTTTAAACATGGAAATGTATCACTGTATATGTTTCAAATTATGAGTTCTACTTGAGAAAGCCAGGAGTTTTCCGTATTTGAGAGAATACTAAGAGACGGTAATGTGCTGAGGTGGTGAAGTAGGAGGGAGGTTTCTCTGCATTCAGGAGTGTGCCACTGTTGAGCTTCCAGGGAAATAAGAGCCAAAAACACTTCCACCTTCTACTCTTCTAATCCACTTGAAAATATATCCAGAAAATCTACAGTGCCTGTTTCAGAGATGTTCAAAACAAGGGGTTTCTAAAAGTTGTTCATTTTTTATTGACAAGCGCCAGGTTTTGGTTTTGATCAATGAAGCATCTGCCAAATCAGGGGAGCGAGAGAAAGTGTGTGGGTGGGCGTGGGTGCATAGGGCTGTGAGTGTGTGTAGATGTGTCCATATACATATCTATATACATTAGGCCCTGTGAGACCCCACCTCATTTATGTTCTCTTTTCTAGATTACTGGGAACAAAATGACGTCGCTTAACCTGGCCACCATCTTTGGCCCTAACTTGTTGCACAAGCAGAAATCTACAGACAAAGAATTCTCAGTTCAGAGCTCAGCCCGAGCTGAAGAGAGTACTGCTATCATAGCTGTCGTGCAAAAGATGATTGAAAACTATGAAGCCCTTTTCATGGTGGGTGGATATTTTTTCATATTGCTCGTACACATTTGTAAGATAAATGAGAAAACACCTGGTTGATAATGAAGTAGATGGGCATGAAATAAACCGTAGAAGTGGCATTAAATTATGATCAATAATTATCGGTAAAAAAGAGTAGTCTTCTAGCAAGGAGAGTGATTGGCAGTAAGTAAAAATATTTAAAAAGTGTACTTATGTCTTGCTTGGAATGGTTTCTGTATAGATAAGGGTATATTGTTTAGAAGATTGTGGAAATGATGGGGTTGGATCTTCAGTTGTATACTGTGCAATGCATGGACAAAACTGAAAAGGACCTTTCACATCTCAGTTTTGGAAGTCAGGAAGACAATTTTTCTACAGGGATTAAGAGATCCCTTTAAAGGGATTTAATTTAAGGAATTGCCTTCCCTACTCAATTTTTTTTTTTTTGGCTGGATGGATGGAAAGGAAGGACAAAGCTTTCTCATTTGTTAGCTGGTTAAAAGGAATAAAACACAAATCTGTGTAGTTCCTGAGTTCCCTTCAGTTCTCTTGCTGAAGCAAGGAAGTTCTTCACAAGAAGGCTGATGGCCTTGAACTTGGATGTGTTGTTTAGTTAAGATACAGCTTGGTTAGATCACATTCTTCATGCCTAGAAGTTACCTGAGAAGTTAATTCTGTGTCTTTATCTTACGCTCTTTTTGTGTACAGAATTGCAGGTCAGCTCAGTGTGATTTGTGTCTGAGAGAAACCTGCTCCGGGGTAGCAGAGGCCAGTCAGATCTAGTAGTGAGCACTATTCTGTCTTTCTTTTAGTAAAAACACCCATAATAACAAAACCAGTAGTCTTGAAAAAGTGGGAGAAGCTTTGGTCATTGTGTCCTGAGACCAAGCAGCACTGTATGTTACACTGAGGAGATAAGTTCCCAAAGCAGAAAGAACACTCTGGAAACCTTCAGTGCTTCAACAAAGCTGAGTGTTGGAGACCTTGTTGGAAGAAGATGGACGAGCCTGAACTGTGGGCTGATGGCCACATAGTACTGTAAATGGAAGATGTCTATCAGATTTCAACAGGGAGTAGAGCATGAGAAAGCAGTCATAAGCCCTGCCTCAGATGTCTTAGCCTCAGATGAACTTCTTTGTGGTTTTCCTGGCTTTTATTTTCACTCTTGAACCAGTGAGACACAATAATTTTCTTTTTTTTTTTTTTTTTTAAATGCTTTTCACAGTTTGGGAAAATCCTAGGTGCTATTTTTCATTCCACATCAGGAAAAGAAAGTGACAGAACTGCACTCTTGGGTGAAGGTCTGTTGGCCCAGAGTGTAGATGACACTATCAAGTTTAAGATAATACTTGAATAAGAATACCTGGAATACTTGAAGTGTTCTTATTGTTGTTTCTCTTTAAGAACTTCTCACAGCTCAGACACATCTCAGTACATAATACTTACAGCAGGCATTCTGACTTTCAATGTGGAGAGCGTGAGCTAAGGTTAGACTAACCTGTATCTGGGCTCTTTTACTTCTGATTAATGTATTCCTTCGTCTCTTCAGTGCTTGCACTTTCATCTGGAGGTTAAATAAACTGTAGGAAAAAAAATCCCTTTTGTTTTCCAGAGTAGCTTTTACTGTTTATACTTGACATTTATGCTACTAAAAAAAAAAAACATCTGGACTTTAGCATTCAGCTACAGCTATAACATAGTGTATTGATGCTCAGCTGCTTTTGTGTTTGTTTTTTTTTTTCTTTCTGTAACTTCTGTTTGTGGGGAGGTTATAAAACTGATTGGTTTCAGCACTGAAACTGGATCAACATTTTTGAACCAAACCTCAGGGAACCAGGATGTGGTGGGGTACCCAGACCTCAATATTGGAATGATTCTGACGTATTGGTGGGTCAGAGAGATTGTGTTTGTCAGAACAACCCAGGATATTGAGCACCAGTTTTACTGAGTAACTGTTGTTAATATCAGTAACATGCAGAAGTGGATTTCTTGTAGAAGATGGAATCTGACCATGCTTCATTTATGCCAGTGGTGATAATCACTTTCATATCCAAATCTTGCCCATTTCAGCGAATCATAAGGTTGCATTAAAGCATTTTATGGGGATGTGAAAAGGACTGCTTTTTGCCAGTCTCTGAACTATGTCCAGCAGCTGAATGCAAGGAAGCACAACTCAACCACCCTTCCCCTTGCTGGCTTTGACTTGTAACGAAGGATGGAGAACAGCATCTTGGTCATGCATTTCATCTCCTAGTGCCTAAATCCAGTCCTGCTGCAAAGAAATGCTACAGAGTATAAGAAATCTCATATTTTTACTGTTAGAGGCTACTGTGGCCTTCCCACACACTGCCTTTCTGTGCCACATCAGCGGCAAGGGACAGCACAAAGGAGACACTTCAAGGGTCCCTCCATCCTTCTGTGTCTGAACAGCTGTGACTCTCATGTAGCACCCAACCCCAGAATCTCAGAATATCTGGTACTCTGCTGGAGTCCTGACAACCCTGGAGCCCTCTGATACATCCCTCTATGTCCTCCAGAGCTGTTATTTCAGCAGTGCCTTGACTTCCCTTCTATCCCAAATTGCAAGTTCTCATCCATCAACTCAGCAATTACCAGTGAAACAATTAATTCAGTAATAGTTATGATGACATCTTCCTGATATACTGATATTGTAGTTCTCTGTAAGTTTATAATTACATGCATATCATTTCTACACTTGCCAAGTTACTGAACTAAACTGAAGAAAATTGCTGCACAGGAGGAAGCCCCAAACCCAGTAGATAGCTAGCAAGGAGACCATCAGTACAAATCTACTTGCAGATTTGTTTGGGTAAAAGTCCTATGACTCAATAGAACTGTGAAGTTTGGGTTTCACAGAAGCTTTCTGTTGGAACTGAACTTCTGGTGGAACTTTTTCAGACTTGTTTTGATAGAATGAAAGATTGATTTATCTTTTTTTTAAAATAAGGCAAGATGTATTTTTATTTTTCTAACAGAGTTCTCTTAGTAGTTTCTTAAAAGTTACATGATATAAAGCTGAGTAGTAAGTTACAGCCAAAAACGTGTGGATTCTGTTTTACCATCAAACTTTATCTGGAGTTTTTTCTAGTGTATAGAAAGCCTGTCTAAATGGAGAAGTTACAGCACACCAGGTTTCCAAAAATATATTTCTATTAAAAAAATTTGTTTAAAGTCTAGTATATCAGTGACCATCAGTAAGATATTTTTCCAGTTCAGAGATTGAATACAATTTTTAAAAAATGCATATGTGGTTTCAGAAGTTTTTCATCGAGATTTTGGATCAGTTTGAATTAAATTATGCATATCTTCTTTTATTTTCTAATTATTTCCTTATTTTAAGAAATATGCCTTTTACATAACTTGACTCTAAATACCTCCCAAAATGAGATATTCCTCTGGGGAATGTGTTAGTAATTCTGTTCCTATTTCCCAGGAAATGTCAAGGGGAACAAATGGTCCATGAAGTGTGACTTTAAGGTCAAGAGATTCAGGCTTTGACGGATTGCATCCAGAAACATATATTGCCCAGCTGATGACCCCTTGCTGAGATTGTCTTGCATTGAGTTCCATCTGTCATGAGTGAACCTGGGCTGTTCAAGTTTCTTGGATGGTTTAATCTGTTTCAGTGTTTTGAAGTTTCAGTTGAATGTTGTACTGTAACGTGGACAGAACAGACAAACTCACTTGGGGGTTGATAAGACTCATGTAAAGTGCAGTTGAAAGCACAAAGTTTACTTGTGCAAGTTTTGAGGTGTCACGTCTGCTACTTGCCTAGGAGATGTTGCTGTATCCTGCACCATCTGAAGCCATCAATGGTTTTGAAAGTTCATCCCCATACAAAGTGCAAAGAGAAAGTTAGCAAGTCAGAAGGCCAAACTCCAAAGAAGGTGACACAAATTCTGCCTGAGCCTATTGTTCAGAGTGGCTGGAGAGCCAGAGATGGAGATTTGTAAATGCCTCAGATCTTTGAAGGAGGATGTAAAGTGAGGACCTTAAACTGGAGCTTTTGAGACTGTGATACATAAGTAATCCCACTGTTATTTCCAGATATAATAACCAACTGGATACCAACCAGTTATTCAACAGTAATCATCATCTAACATTGTACAAAATGATTTTAAGTCCTACTTCATCTGTTGTTAAATGAAATTTCTTTTTTAAGTGAAAGCTTCTGAATATTTTATATACTCTCTGTAAATGAACTTGTACTTGGTCATTTAGATAAAGCATAGTACCAAAATTAATGTATGTGAAAGGATATTAACCTCCAACTAAGTATTTTTTTATGTCTTCATAGGTTTCTCCTGATTTACAGAATGAAGTGCTTATTAGCTTATTAGAGACTGACCCAGATGTTGTAGACTATTTGCTGAGGAGGAAAGCTTCCCAGTCATCGTGAGTAATCTGTTTTTTCATCATCCGTTTGTCTGCTGGGAATTTCTATCTCCCACTGGAAGTGTTCAAAAGGTTCTAGTTTTCCCCAGCTCTTCTGCACTGTCTACAGTGGAGTAGAAATATCCTCCCTATTACACAGACTCTGCCAAAGAAATTATGACTCTTGTACAGCGTTTTCTAAAGACAAAACTTGTTTCCCTGATTCAGAGGAAAGATTGTGTTCTGCTGCAGAGAACAGAATGACATGTACATAAAAATATTCAGTGCACTGTTATCTGACAGGATGTATTTTAGTGATCTGCTGGTTCATGTCTTGGGTTTATTGTAGTCTTCAGTAACAGGAGGCATGTGTTCCACTGTCCTTGAAACACACCCTAGAGTGCCTTAACACCGTCACAGCGAGCTGCTTGACCACTCTGTCATTCTTTTCCTATCCTATACATGTAGGACGTTGCAAACAAGCCACAACCGCAGCTCTGTGGAGACTTTGGATATTATTTAATGGTATGCTTTGTGAAAGATCTGAAGAGAAAAAAAAAATCACACTGGTCACTAAAGCAGTTACGATACATAACATATTCTGACCTTGTGTATGGTGTATATATGCCTGCACCCCTGTGCCTTAATGCTATGAGTTTGTACATTCAGATTAACAGGATTCCTGGCTTTCTCATGGGACCACACAGTCATTGTCTTTATTCTAGTGAATCCCGATATGTCAGACCCAAAAATTTAAAAAATTGACAGACTTGCTCTAAGTACTTTTTAAGAGGGTTTCTAGGCTCTAAACTCTCTGGGATGTATTGTACTTCGTCTTCCTGCGTTAGTGAAAAGTGCCTAGTGCATTCAGAATATAATTAAAATTGAATTTGTATAGTCAGTTAGCTATGATTTTTTTTTTCTCTCCCTCTTAACATTGTATAGTTGGAGTAATGTAATAGTGTGCCTGGCTTTAAAGGAAGAGGTATACAAGAAATAGTGTAACTAACACCTTGAGGAAAAAGCTTTCTTTAATTATAAAATTTAGAAACAAAAGTACCTGCAGAATATATTGTGTTGTAAAGGATTTTATTAGTTTGCTAACTTAACCACATGAACACAAAATACTTTGTAGAAAATTATCACAGATCATCTGATTAGGGGTAATTTTCTCTGAAGTAATTCCAGCTAGTTTGTCTGACTGACAAGTAACTGTGTATGTTTAGATCACAGTAAGTGCAGGATAGTTAGAGGTACATGAGCTGTCTTTTAGACTTGTTTCACATTTGCCAGAAGCCAAGACTACAGTTAGGGCAGACACTACAAATCACATGATATAAGGTAGTGTGTAGACACTTCTTCCTTTGAGCCCTGCGTTTGGAATGATCCAATTATTTCTAACTCAAGCTAACAAAAACCTTAGTACTGAATTTCACCCTCTATATAATAAAAAGACATCAAATTGTATCTCACATGTGACTACACATACCAATTCTGCATAAGTTAGTCACAAATCATTGTGGATGTAACAGGTTATTGTTAGATCCCGTCTCCTTTATTGACTTCGCCTTGGACTTCCTTACTTTTAGCCAGCATGCACACCTATGGGAGAAAAGGCATCTTTTGTGGAAAGTTGATCACAGCTGGCAGAAGGCATTTTGTAAGGAAAGGTTCTGAAGCCAAATAGGCACATATAGCTACACTAGTACTAATTTTTTGTGTTGTCAGAAATGGGCAGATGAAATATCACAGAGATAGGAAAATTTAACTGTCATTTTTTTTTCTACTCTGCTGTCATGTAAGTGATTTAATATTAATGAGATATGCTTTCACTGTGGTTGCAACTTCTGGGTTAAGATATTCCAGGCAATTAGAGGGAATATTGCTTAGTGTTATTGCTAGGAGTGTGATGCTCTTAAGAGATTAATGTACTTCAGAACATAATCTGAATTTTGAGGCTACGAATTTTCTTATTTTTCCAATAAGAAATAAAAAGTTGTCTGAGACAGCAGACAACTTTCTCTTGATTTCATGAAAATGAGCCTCCAAAATACATCCTTATTGCTCTTAGAAATTGCCTGATTACATACTGGAGATACAAATGTGGATCTGTGGAACAAAAAACTTTACATATTCTTGAGACAATCTTCAGAAGAGCTAGTTGACTGCATAGAGTATAGAATCAACTTCAAGACTTTAATGTCACATTAATTGCTTTGAAGGTCCTGTTCTGCAATTGCCCTCACATTTCTGCTCTTACTGTCACTATAAATTGTTTCTTGGCTCTGATCTAACAGAGAAAACACAATCTCTTTTCCCTTCCAGAGGAGGACAAATCGGATGTTCCTCATCCTTCAGTTCTCTTAAGAGCTGAGCATTGTGAACAGTGTGTCAGGGAATTTATGGAAGTTGTTCATGGTAAAGCGCCAATTACAAATGGCAGCAATTGTGAAGTGTGCTTTCGTGGGTGACTTCCCTGTTTTTTGTATGTTGGCTTGATGGCAATGGAATTTGGGTTTACAGCTGTAAGATGAAGCATCTTTAAACCAACAAAAAATAAAATCTATTTCTTATGATTATTTATTGCTTATCATGGTTAGTAGTCCTTTTAGAGTAAAGAAGTTTCAAAGTTACAGAATTTTTGGATGGTTTTGGATTATGATAATGAGTTTTAATCCATCCTGACCTGTGGGAGCACAAAGATGAAGCCATACAATAAGTCATACAATGTGTGTATATGCAGTTTTTAATGCTCCTTGAAACATGGAGTCCTCTACCCTGTTACAGTAGCAACCACATCATAATCCCACAGTAATATGGTTTGTTGTTGGCACCTGTGTTACTCAAATGTGTGTGGAAATTACTACTGTGTGCTGCCAAGCCATCACACTCCATATAATTTGCCTCTTTAAGGCGTAATTGTTTTCCCACTCAGAAACTTTAAGTTATAGCAGAAGAGGGTTTCTGCCAGCAACAGAAGGGGATTTCCTGTTTTGATAACCTTGATGCTAGTAGAAAAGTAGGAATATCCTCCTAGTAGAAGCAGTTATTAACACATTTCCAGTTCACCGATGCAAGTGGACTCTGGTGGACAGCATCAATTCATAGAAAGATGCCTGTTGTTTTGGAATCTGAAATTGTATTTTTAAATTCATGTGGCATAGGTTCCTTCTGCTGCTTTCAGATCTTAACATTTGTACTTCGCCACTTTTAAAATCTTTCCCTTAACATAGTTAATAACTCCTAGAAAATACTTTACTTGTCTGCCCATGCCTCACAGTTGATTGCACATAATCATCCATTATTCTTTGTGGGGACTATAATCTGCCCTTCTTCATATACTGTATATTGAGGAGTGGATCTCTTACAGAGTATTTATGTTTGCTTCCAATTTAGTTTTTCCCTGGTAAGTGGATAGAGAATCTTGCTGTCCAAGGGATAAGTAAATATTGGTTTGCTAATGAACTCAAACAGTAAAGCAAACAGATGCAAACCTTTCATTTAAAGGAGTTAGTGGGAATTCGTTCTTTATTTGCAAAGAAGCAAGCCAAAGTCTTCTTGCAAATTATGTTTTACTTTGTTCGTGAAGAGCATAGTAAAGCTGCAAATGTGTGAGTTCAATTTCTGGCTTTTAAGTATTCAATCCATTTTGATGGTTTCTTGTAGTAAGATTGAGAGAGTCCACAGCAGTTCCTTTGATTTTTAAAGCTATTTTACCTAAACAAATTTGAAAGTGATATTATATATGTATATAAAAAATAGTATGGGCTTACCAACAGAAGCTGTAAATCAGAAACTGGAATGTTTGAATCTTTCCAAAGACTTGAAAGTTTCCATTTAGGTAAATTTTTAGCAGGAGCTCTGTCTTGAGAAGAGGTAGACTATAACAGATCATTTAAGGTAAGACATGCAATCAGTGTTTCACAAGGCTCAAGTTTATGTTCCCACATTCTTTCATTTCCATTTCTGTTGCCCTTATTCCTTGTGTTACCTTGCCATGGCTAAGTGCTGGTTTATCTCTGTCTTTGCCCTGTGCAGCACAGTTAGGTTTTGATGCTGCAAAGATTTACATGCAATAAACCTTACTGGTTACCATTAGTGATAAGTTTCTCTGTATGCTGGCAGGTGAGGCTTAGATGACATTCAGTCTAGAAAGCTGCAAAGAAAGACTTTTGGTCATAGGACACCTGCAGATACCTACATTTCTCCCCTTTTCCAAGAGGTCTTTCTAGTTCTTCTGAAAATTCCAAGACATTGCTCAAATCTCATATCACTGCACAAGGGGTTTTAGGACAGAAAGAAAGAAGCAAGTGGCAAAAAAAGAGAGAAAAGGTTTGTGTAGAATTTTACATACTTAAAAGACTATAATTCTTCAGTGTGTGTCTGTTTATAGATTGATTTACGTTGGACTCACCTTCAGATAAGAAGTTTAAATGAGAAGTTACATAATTGAGGTGCTTTTTTTTTTTAATGATTCCCCAGCATTACCATGCTACACTGGGAAGCCTGGGACATGACAGCTTTGCCAAATGGCAGCTCTGTTTTTTGAGTTTGCTTTAGTTAAAGTCCAGTGATGGTTTTGTCACTGAGAGTTACTGAGGAGTAACATTATATAATTAATTCCCAACACCTTATGGTTGCTTTCATACTGAAAAAAAATAAGAATATTAAATAACATAATAATCATGCTGTTGATTGTATATATTTTATTTTTTGGGACATGTGATACATAAATCAGCCAGGGGAAAAAAACAGCTTGGAAGTGGTGTTAAATTTTGTCATTATTTCTGTATTAATATTTACTGCACTGTGGCTAGCTGTGTGTTTTCTTCATTTTTTTCTTCAGTTTTATTTTATTTGTCTGGAAACAGGGTTACTGTTCCATAGCAAGAAATGAGTTTTGGCTGCTCACCAAGTTCAAGCTGTCTTTGGATTTGACTCTGAAAAGGGTTGACCATTTTCAGACATTTACAGGAATGAGCCTCTGTTGTATCACAATTAGAACAAATATTAACGAGAAGTCACTGAAAGAAGTGTTTGACTCAAGAGAAGCAAAAGATAAGCTCTACGAAACAAAGGTGCAGAGACATGAAAAATGAGTAATAGAAATACAAATTAGGGAGGAACCACAGGAGAAAAATGTTGTTTCTTTACAGAGTAGTTCTGCATATTCTTTGTGATATTCAGTGACTCACAGCTTGCACTGTAAACTGTGACAGTTCAAGAAATCTCAGTCAATGTTCCCATCGCATTTCAAAAACGAGTCGTCTTTCTGAGCCTTGGCTGTACTTTGGTGAGAGCTGTGTTTGCCTTTTCTTGGCAAAATTAAAGGCAGTTCATGCTGCTGGTGGTGTGAAGGTGAAATGGTAAAAGAAGTTGCAGAAGGTATCAGCAGAACCACTTGTATGTTGCCCTGATCATAAGTACAGTAAATACATGTTTGTCTCCTGTAGAATATTTACCTTCTTAAGGCTCTAGAAGAGGATCATTCTCATAGTGTAAAAGGCAAGCCCAGTGCTTGATTTCTCTGTGTAAAACTTCAGAATACAGGAATTTATTTTAGCATACTGCTTAGCGTCAAACTAATCTCCCCTATCATGCCTTGAGCTTTATTGTTGCCACAAGCTAAATTGTCAAGGTAACATAAGGAATTGATTCACTGCTTAATTTCCTGTGGTTTACTGTATGGTTCTATGGGTTTTTTGTTGTTTTCTTTCTTGACAGCAACATCTTTTGATTTTGAGTGGCCTCTGCTGGCCACTTCATGGCAAACGTTTTACTCATGGAAAATCCACCTCAATAACTGTTTCTGAAGTGTTTCCATTTCAGCAGCTGTGACCATTCTTCTGTATTTGATTTTATCTGTATGATCATAGAAAGGTTGGGTTGGAAGGGACCTTAAAAGTAATCTAGTTCCAAACCCCTGCCATGGGCAGGAACACCTTTCACTAAACCAGGTTGTTCTGAGCCCCATCCAACCCAGCCTTGATATCCAAATGCACCATGAAGCATTTTTTTATTAACAGTAGTGTGTTTATCAAAATTTCTCAGGAGCCCTGAGATGCTGCGATCTGAAGGTTCCTACTCCACAGGAGAAAGACATTCTTCCACAGACTCCAACAAAGCTTCCAGTGGTGATGTCTCTCCTTACGACAACAACTCCCCAGTGCTGTCTGAGCGCTCACTGGTAGCAATGCAAGAAGAAGTTGCTCACAGCCCAGATAAGCTGTACAAGGTACCTGAGCAGTACTCGCTGGTTGGACACTTGCAAACTAAGCCAAAGGAGAATTCTTCTGCATCACAGGCTGGAAAAGGTATAGTGCATCCTCTTTGTGCTCCTCCTCCTCCTCAGTGGCTGATGGGGATTACTGAAATAATTGAAAAGTAATGGATTTGTATTAGCAGCTACCAGGATTTGAGGAGCAATAGTGTAAATAATCTTATAAAAAAAAAAAAGACAGACCAGCATCCTTTTTTTTTGTATTGAGCCCAAAGGATCTGTGCTGAGTCTTCCTCATTAGCTCAACTGTCAGGGATGCTCTTGGTATGGCACTTCTCAAAACTTGGAGATATTATTTAGGAAAATAGAGCTATGTATGTCCAGTTTTTCAGCCTGTCTTTGACAGCATGGCAAAGTCTAGTCCTGATCCATGGGACAGTAATACCTGCAAGGTTATGGTCCTATTATCTTTGGAAAAAGATGAGATTTTAAGACTTCAGGCTACAAACATTTTCCAGTTGTAAAGAATGATGTCAACACCCTCTCACTGAAAAACATAACTGAGCTACACAGTTTTATATCTGCAACCAGTTACACACTGAGCAATACCAGTGCAGGGATCCATAATTCCCACAGCTACCTGGGGAGTGCATACTTGAATGATTTCTTTGGTAAAGAACTATGGTTTAAACTAATAGCTCACCAGCACTTCAAAGTGTTTTTCCTATTAAAATATATATACATAAAAAAAAAGTGTCATCCATTAAATTCATACTTAGTGAGCCAAACTTTAAGAACTTTCAATGCCTTAGGATGTGCATAAGTGGTGGTATTTTTAAAACCATTTAATTTCAGATGTACTGCCTAGGCACTTCATTCCCTTTAGAATTAATGGGATTTAGACTAATATCTCAATTATATGCTTTATAAATGCCAATTGGAATTTATCTTCTGTATTCAACGTCTAAATCTCTGAAAACATTAAAGAATTTGGTCAGATTTCTGTTAAGTTATGAACAGGAAATTACATGAAGTTTTATCGTATTAACCATCATTTGGACTTTAATATGCGTCACAAAGATAGTGGACCATGACAAATCAGGAAATTCCTCTACTGACTAGTGGAATCAGAAAAAGGCATGAAACTGTTTGTAATCCAGCATTTCATTAAATCTGTTCTGTGGCTGCACTTCTGGGTAAGATACACAGCATCCTTGGGTGACCCCTGTGAGTGTGGCTGCCTGAGGGAGCTTTGACAGAAACTACCTTTTGTGGACCAAATCCTTCTGTTTTGTGCAAATTCTCTGACTTCAGTAAGGCAGAGGACTTAAGGACTCAGCAAACGGAAGCCTCTACTGAGCTCATGGAATCCATTGTGGGATCTGATCTTGAGAGCAGTAGCTGTGAACAAATACATAGAATCATAGAACTTCGAGGGATTGGAATGGACCCTAAAGATCATCAGTCCCAATCCCCCTGCCGTGGGCAGAGACACCTCCCATTAGATCAGATTGCTCAAGGTCTTATCCAGCCTGGCCTCGAACACTGCCAGGGTTGGGACATCCACAGCCTCTCTGGGCAACCTGTTCCAGTGCCTGACCACCCTTACAATAAAAAATTTCTTCCTAATATCTAACCTGAACTTACCCTTTTTCCATTTGTGCCCATTATTCCTTGTCCTATGACTACAGTTCCTGATAGAGTCCCATGCTGACTTCCCTGTCGGCCCCCTTCAGATACTGGATGGCTCTTGTGAGGTCTCCACACAACTTTCTCTTATCCAGGCCAAACAGCCCCAATTTTCTCACCCTGTGTTTGTAGACAAGGTGCTCCAGTCTACAAACCAAAGACAAAAAGTCTCACCAGCTTCATAGCTCTCCTCTGTGTTTTCTCCAGCGTTTCCATGTCCTTAGGCTGGGGTCACCAGAACATTACATAGTACACCAGGTGAGGTCTCACGTGAGATGCTCATGTTAGGTACACAGTGAAGTGCTGTGGATGTTAATGACTCTGATACCTTACATAAGGTTTTACCTTTCTGTTTGTGTATTTCTAAATAATATCTTATAAGAGGATCGAATCATCTTTTCCCTGCTCTTACTGCTGTTTAGATGTTTCTGAAGATCATTTTGATATCTGGGGCACTTGGCATTCAACGCTGAAAAGTGGCTGCAAAGATCCAGCAATCACAGGTCAGTAATTTATCAATTTTAAAGCCCAAATCTAGCAAAGACAAAAGCAACTTCTTGTTTTCAAGAAATCATGGTGAAACCAGTAGGAGAATTCACATTGTCCAGTGTTGGACTTTTAAAAGGTGACTCTTAAGTAGAATACAGAGGAGCATACTTTATTCAGTGAAATACAGAAAGTAGCAACATTTCAAGCTATCAAATGTAGCTTAAAAAGTCGTTATAGAATTGCTTCAAGAAAAGTTTTAAATTCTTCTAAAATTCATAGAATCATAGAGTGATAAGGGTTGGAAGGAACCTTAAAGATCATCTAGTCCTAACCCCCTCCCTTGGACAGGGTCACATCCCACTAAACTGGGTTGCTCAAGGCCTTATCCAACCTGACCTTGAACACTGCCAGGATTGGGGCATCCCCAGCCTCCCTGGACAACCTGCTGCAGTGTTTAACCACCTTCACAGTAAAAATTTCTTCCACATATCTAATGTAAATTTCCCCTTTCTCAGTTTGTACCCATTACTGCTTGTCCTATTACTACAGTTCCTGAGGAAGGGTCTCTCTCTGGTTTCCCTGTCAGCACCCTTCAGATACTGAAAGGTGCTATGAGGTCTCCATACAAATCTTCTCTTCTCCAGGCTGAACAGTCCCAACTTTCTCAGCCTGTCTCAGCCCCCATCTCTCTTCTACAGTGTGATACAAGGGAAAAGCAGTAGCTGGTTAAATGCCACATGACTGGTTCTGCAGACTCATGTTGTGTTCCTGACTCTACCCCCAGGTTCTTACGGGAACATTTATGAAAGCAGCTTGCTGCGGCCCGGACAGTGCTCTCTTTCCCAGGGGAACCTCGCCATGTATTCCCCTCGGTGGCAGGGCAGCTCCTCGGAACTGGACAGTGGCAGGCAGGTCATGCGGAGGAGCCAGACCACAGCTGCCATTCCCGAGTGTCAGCTCGAGCCCGTGGTGTCTCGGGTGTGCAGTAACCCACACATTGAAGCTGGCAGCAGGAGTTCAGAGCTGTCCCACTCCAAGTCGGAGCAGCACTTGACTTTAAGCAGTGTGGAGGACCTCAGTGAGCCCGACTCGAACACGGGCTGTTTGCAAAGCACAGCCAAGCCCTCCTACAGGAAAGAGCGGCCACCGCCCCCTTACCCAGGCCCAGCAAAAACAAGTTCTGCGTTGCCACAGCGGTCGAGTGTTTCTTCAACGTTGCACTCTTTCTGGAGACTTCACCGCCCAGAAAAAGGTTCGGGGCCGAGAGCAGCAGGAGGGCACCCAGCCAGAGCCCCTGAGCAGGCCACCTCCCGGCAGGAGCAGCCGGCCCTACACACGCAAGCAGGCCACAACTATTCCACAGCACCTCAAAGCCAGAACAGTAAAAGTGTTTCAGAGGCGGACTGGAATGAGTGGCAAAGGGAGAGGTGGCAGATTTGGGAGCTGTTATCAGCCGATAACCCCGATGCCCTCCCAGAAACTCTTGTATGATCTGACTCCGTGGAGCTGCCACTAATACCCAGGCCTCTGTCTCATAGGAAAACAGGGACATTGGAAAATAGGGAGGGCTTGTTTGTTTTATACCAACTGAATTGAATATACTTTTTTAAAACTTTGTTCACTTTAATTTCTTAACAGCACTGTCAAGCAGTTTATTTACAAATATGGTATGTTCCTGTTTTTCAGCAAGCTTTTCAGAAAAAAAAAGGTGAAAACTTTAGTGTAATAACTCTGTATGCATATGCTGTGTATAAGATAAAACTGTTGCTTTGATGTTGCTAAAAATGTATTTATATATCTGCAGTTTTGATGATTGTATATTCTGTAATGGGTATTGTATGATAATCATGTTATGTTTTTCATATACAGATGTCAATCAATCATGACTGCTTTTTAAAAAAATCACTGCACTTACATTAACGTGATATGCATTGGAATTCTATAGAAAGTGCACAAGCTGGTTTCTGTGCTTATATATATATATTAAAAAAAATGCTGTTAAAGGGGAAAGTTGTACTTCTTTTCACTGCCTATTGAAAAACACTAAAATAGAGTGGAACATGAAAAGCCATATATTTTATAAGGGTAGTAGTGAGCTTAGAGGGGAGAATACAAAATATTTTTTCTTATACATATGTTTGCAAAAAACTTTAAAATTTGATACAAGATTGTAAAAGTATTTTTTTAGACTCTGGTAGGAAACAGCTCAGAGAATCAATTAAGAACAATGTTGTGCCTAAACCAACGAAGTAAGTAGTGCAAAGTCTGCCCTCCCATTCTAAAGGAAAACCAATGTTATATATGCAGGATATAATATATATATTTATAAATGTGTGATTTTATGTATTGTTTTAAAACAATAAACTGGAATCCAAATTCTAGAGAACCAAACCTAATAAAATGAGATGCATAACACAGAGAAAGATTATGGCTTTTCCTTTGAAATAACAAAGCTCCAGCATTAAGAAAGTTGGAGAAAGGAAAAACTGCAGACAGACACATGAAAGGGAGTCAAGCAGAGTTTCAGAAATGAACCTGACATTTGGAAAAGCTCACAACTGCGTTTCCATAAATATTGTGCCAAAGTCTGGGTCAGTCACACTTCCTCAGTAGCTGTACGTTGTGTTGTGTTAAATGTTGCTGTTCTGTTCACGTTGTTTTTCAGTTGCAGAGCCGTTTGTGGGCAGCGGGTGGCAATGTACTGCAGCGTTCCAGAGAAATTCCTTAGCGCTCCGTAACAGAAAGTGTATCATATCAGAAGGATTTTATAAAACATATTAGTCTTAATTTTAATGAAGTTGAAGACTTGTTCAGTGATGTTGTCTTTAAGTTCTATCTTGTGCCATAATGATGGAATAAAAAGCTAAGTAAAACAATGGGCATATTTTTTACTCTTTTTTTTAAGTGAGGTTTATGGGATATTGATGTGTTTTTATTACATTCTTGAGTGTTTCTATCACAAACATCTAAAAGGCATAGGAGCTTAAGGACCACCTTCAAATGCAAGTTAAATATACAAGATTCAAGGTTTTACTTTAGTTTGAGGCTTAAAATCCATCGTATAAAGAGGTCTTCCCCTTATATCTTCATTTCTCATCATGTCTTCATTTTCCAAGTAAGATCATTAGATAAAAGTACCAAGCCAAGTAGGAAGGGGCAGGATTTGGCCTTTAACTGTTGTAGTTCTTTTCATGCACAATAAATACCATTCTCTTCTGGTAGTTGCAAGGATTTTCCAAATACTATTGTGTCATGAGACTCGATAGGAGAAGGTTCTTGTGTGTCCCTTGTTGCAGCCACTCTGTGTCAATTTATTCCCAAAAGAAAGGCAATCCCCTCCAAATTAAAATGATTCTGGAATGTAAGGAAAGACAGAAATGAGCTCTTAGAAACAATCTTCCCTATCCGATCTTGTCTCAGTATTATTCAGGGCTTGATACAGATTTGCTACAGGGCATCACCTCCCAAGTAGTCCTCAAAACCAGTCATAGAGTAAATCTTGCTGCAGGAGATCCTGTATTCAATAGATAGCCATCTCTTCATTTTAAACCCCTTGCTAAATACAGGAGCACCTGCTCTTTTTTAGTGAAAGATGTCTGAGGATTACTCAGCCTCATTAAGAGATTGCCTTTTGCCACTCCCTCTCCCTGTACGTACTTAGATATATCTGTGTACTACCACCTACATAAAGTCTACGCAAAAAAGACAAAAGACAAGACCACTGCTGGAGGACAGCTTTGTGTGCACCCAATTCAATAGATTGTTGTGTGGAAGAGATACAAAATAAATTCCAATAAATTAAAGTAACACTTGGCGGGATTACATTATTTCTGTCATTTTCCTTTGAATAGGGCAGAGCAGAATTATCATGAGTAGGTTAAGAATGTAATTTTTAGTTGTACATCTTTCCAGGCTGAAATCAGTGACATAATTTTTTATGATTTTTTTTATATATATATATATATTTTACAAGAAAGGTAGCCATGAAAGCTTGTTTCTAGTTTTATATTGGGTGATAGATCTGTGTGGGATATCCCATTTTAGATCTCTGCAATGGTTTTCTTCTTATGACACACATGCTCTTGTTTAGCCATAAAACTCGTTTTACAGGGAAAATCCCTAGTGTGAGGGTATCAGAGCTTTTTCTCTGTTTCCCTTGGGAGCAGGATTCCTATCTTAGCAAAGGGGTCTCAGGCCTGTGCTTTAATGAAGAGTGTGATAGAGAAGGCCTCCTCTGGAGGCCTTGAGGCCTCTGGGCAAACTCAATTCCCCTCCCATCACTTCTTATCACACCTAGGATTGTAAATAAACCACTTTCCCCTCCTGGGCTGAATTCTCTCTCACAGGAGGTGTCCCCCAGCTGGGAGGAAGGGTGTGCTGCACTCACAGGTGAGCCCAGGAGAGATGGGATGTGGGTGCTCCCAAGGACAGGGTGCCTGCGAGTTGCCCACGGGGCAGGGGTTGCACTTCTGCTGCAGAAGCAAAAAAGTGCAAGGAGTCAGTACAGTCTAGGTACAAGCCAGATGTGGTGAGGAACCTGTCAGCTAAAGCAAAAAGAAAACACAGACTTAAAAATACTACTTTAAAGATTACTGTTGCTGCCATCTTTTAAAGCGAGATGCGGTTGTGCTGTTGAGTCATGCATTCTAAGACCGCGCTCCTCTGCTGAAGGGTCAGTTGCACCTTCTCCCTCGTCCCCAGCTTCCTATCCCATCCCTTAGACCAGCTCTTGGAGCTCATGGAGTGGTGGGAAGAATCGCAGAGTTTATCTGGCTGAAACTTCTCCTGGGCAAGGAACACCTAAACTTCAGGTGGCTTAGTGGCTCTCGCAAGTGGTGGGCCCAGAGGAAGAGGAGGGACAGGGTCAGAGGTGGTGAGAGGAGGAGGGTGGGACAGGGTCCTCTGTCAGGCCCTTGAGCACCCTCAGGGCTTGCTGCTTCAACCTGCAGGCAGGAGCCCAGCCAAGGACTTGAGAGTGGCTCTGAGATACAAACCTGCCCCAATCCAGCTGCAGCGCTGCGGATGTGAAATCTCAAGCACTGTTGTCTACATTGGGAGTGCAGGCTGCCACCATGGCACGGATTAATGCCACTCAGAACTTCTCTGCTGTCAAAGAGATGTGGGTCAGTGGACTGGAGTTCGTGGCTGTATGGTGTGGGGAAGGAGGTGTTTCCTGCTTTTTACTGGTTTCGTTGTTTCACAGGCATTGGTCAAGATCAGAAATCTCAATTCCAGCCTTTCTGGAGCCTAAACTTGCCTTGAATTGCTGGTCTGGCAGAGGATGAGGTACTTCTTCCTCCTCTAGAAAACACACAGGAAGACTGAGCTTCATGTTGCTCCTTCTCTCTGTCTTTCTCTTTCCCTCCCTTCTTTTCAAATTAATTAAAAAACAAAAGGACATAGTGGCTCCATTGTGCAATACTTAGCCTCACAGAGCTGCAGTGGAAATGGTTCTCAGTCAAGTTAAAGAGTATTTTGACATCAGTAACTCCTTTTACATCATCCCTGGGAAATGCAAAGCACTGTGCTAGAGTTGCTATAGGGGAAAGGAACTGCAGCCAGACAGTGCTGCAGAGACCACTGAGTTATTCCAGGCATGCAAAAAATGCACTATCTTGGAGAATAGCATTAATTTAATTTTTTTCTGAAGTGCAAAGCACCTCAAAAGGTGGTATCTGCATCTGGAAAAGCTACTCACAGGCTCCCTTTTTATTCAGTGAAAAGAGATGGGTATTTCTGTGCCACCTTGATACAGCCTACATGTGCCTTTCTTTGAAGGACAGTCCCTTTTGAAGGGCTGGTATAGGCCCTATAGGAAGGGCCTGTTTTTTCTTTCCCTTGCTATTTACAAGGGAGCCTAAATAAGGCAACCAAATATGGTAGCCCTCCAAGTCTGGTGGAATGAATCCCACCCTGAGGGTCTAGTAAAACAGAAAATGGATGGTGAATCATCAACACAGGTTTCCAGCTCCTAGGAAAAATGAAACTTTTCCAGAGGCCTTAACATTATTGTGTTATTCCCTGGGTTCCTAGGTGAACCTGGGACTAGTGGTGCTGGAAGAGTCAGTGTTTCTCCTGGGGGCTTCAGGAGATGGCACAGTCAGCTCTCTGAGAAATACAGGCTTTTTGCAAAGTGAGGGGGAGACACTGCCTGGTCAGGAATTTCACTTTTCTTGTTGTTTGACTGGTTGGTTGGTTTGTCTTTAAGTTGGATTTCTTTATTCACTGAAAACTCTGTTTCCAGATGATGTGAAAGTGTTCATGAACAGGACTGTGATTTAGTTAGTTTTTTTCAGTGACTTAAAAATTTATATAGGATTTATGAAAGCAACCTAATTTGGGCATTTTCTATATATAGCAGGGAGGGGGCTTGTATTAATTCCCATGTGGCTCTGGCAAATGGAGACAGGCAGATAAAATCTTCCTTTTGAAAGACGGGTGTTAATCCTCTTTCTTCTTCTGAGAAAGTAAATGTCTGCACTGGAGTTTTAGGGTCAAAGACAGAAGAGAGTAGGAAAAAGGGAGGAGGAAAGAGGGCCCACTTACCTCTTAAATTGCTGTTAGGAGGGGTGAAAGTGTGTGCAGGTGAGAGGAGTGTCTCCAGCTGGGTGGTTGTCACACTCTCTGGGTGAGGACTTCCCAGACTCTGTGCACTCTTCTAATGATTATTCAGACTTTTAAATAAAAGATAATAACTTTTAACAGTGTCTCTTTTGAATGAAGGGGACGTGAATAGACATTTCAACCACCATTTCCTTTTGCTCTATTCCATTTCCCTTTGTCTACTTCCAACCGTAGCCGTGGGCTTTAATTAAAAAAAAAAAAAAATTAAAATGGGCCTGGCAAAAAAAAAAAGCATGTGCTAAAAAAAAAAAAATTTCAATATGGGAAAAAGATCAGAAAATATCTTGCCCCATCCTACCAAACAATGAGCAGCCCCTTTCTCTTTCCTGTGCATGTGCTGGGGGCCCTGGATGCTGCTCTCCAGAAGAGTTTGAGTCTGGGCAGCACACAAGTGTGCAGCCGTGGGGCCTCGTGCCCTCACAAAGATGAGGAGAGGAGGGGGAGCACAGACGTGCCAGGGCCACGCAGGAACTGGGCAAGGTACTGACCCCAGCCCAGCTCTCTAAGCATGGCAGATGAGGTGCTCCTTGCAGTCAGGGCCATCCCCAGCTCTGGCCAGATGGAGCTCTGCCAAGCTGAACCACCTGTGCTCAGACCAGACACAGAAACCACAGCTTCCAACCAGGAATCACTGATAGACGAGTCCCTGCTCCAGTGCTTCACCTCCCTGGTCAGGAAGGATGATTTAATACTGTCATCTTAATAGAAATCCAAATTTTATCTGCTTTGGAAAAGGACTGATGACCGACCAAGGTATCCTTTAGAGTATATATAATATATACAATATATATAACATATATATTCTTAAATCATTGTGAGAAAAGACCATGTGAGCTCTGATTACTATCATCAACTTCACAGAGGTGAATTAGAGACACCATTAAAAAATAAAGGAAGGAGAGAATGAAAAAGAAGAGAAGGAGAGATAGAAAGACAAAGAAAGATGAGAAAAAGAGAGAAGGTGAGAAAGAATGAAAGAAAAATAAAGAAAGAAGGAAAGAAAGAAAGAGAAAGGAGAAAAGAAAGAAACAGTTCTGACTGAAAAGCACTTTATCATGCAGAAAATAACAAATGCACATGGTAACCTGCCAAGCAGGGTTACTGCAGTAAAAACACTCGAGGGCAAGAATTGTATGACCACTTTGGGGAGATGGAGTGTTGACCATGGAAGCAGCATCTGGCTTTTCTCCTAAAAAAAGGTTTAAAAGGGTGAAATGCTGAACAAACTCTTCCTTTCACCCACAGGCTATTTCTGTAGCTCCCAACAGCAGCTAAGGGTTGCCAGCTGCAATTTTGCCCAGGGTGGTATCAACATTGTGTAGTTGTGGCCTTATTTCTGATTGCAGAGAGAGCTGGAGCCCTGAAAGAGCTCAGAGTTGCAAGAAGGCTCTTCTGAAATATTCCTTAAAATACCCACAAAAAGCCCTGGCTCCAGTACTATGAGCCATTTTTCAGTCTGTGAAAAAATTAGTAAAACTGAAAGAAAAAAAGAGAGCTCTGGAGTAATGGCCTCATCCCACTGGGGCTGTCAGTGGGTGATTGTTATTTTGGAGGAACCTATTGCTTCTAACTCTGACAGTGACAAGCAAGTGGTGCGACCTGGGGAGCTGGGAGGCTCCTCTGTCTGAGGAGCAACAAAGCTAATTAAAAAAATACGGAAAGAAAGAGGGAGAGAGAGAAAGCTTGCAATGCAAAGTGAACGCTGTTTTCCCATGTCTGCCACTGACAGAGAAGTTTCTGAATCTTCAAGTTTTCCCATCCTTGAAGAGTCAAGATTTGTAGCTGGAAACATTCAGAATACGTGTGTTGGAGTAGAGCAAGGTCCAGAGAACCCAGCAGGTGTGATGAGGCCCTGCTGTCTTGTGTGTCTTGTCCTCTGCCCCACTCTAAGTAATTCTGTCTGATCCTGGTTCTAGTGAGGGCTGTGAAAATATGTGTGAGTTTTGAGCTTTGCTGCAATGACATTGCTACACAAGTGCTGGGACAGGGTCATACTGCCTTCTGTTCTGCTTTTCTTCTGCTTTTAGGACTCCTTTATTCTGCCTTGTGCACTAGCCAAGACTGAAGAAGTCATTTTCAATATGTCCCTTCTTCTTCAAATCTGGTGATTTGAGCAATACTCCTGGGATATACCAGGCATATTTAAACTCTGAGTATCTATCATCTAGTTCTCCCATTCCAGTTGTCAGTGAGAGGGACCTAGGGCAGTGCAGCAGCTGCACAGCACTCATCAATGGACCACACATGGTTTTCAGGTCCTACCTTCCTCAAGCCTCTCCCATTTTCTTTTATCCCTCCACCTGGGAAGGGGATGCTCAGCCTGGATCATGCAGTGCCAGGGCCTGTGCTGCAGGCTGTGTCTGCCCGGGGAGTTCTGGAGCATGGGGGCTGCAGGGCTGTGCTTTTGGGAGTGGTTTTCTTACAGCTGCAGTGGCTCCATAAGGGCTACACCTGTCAGGTTGGGATTTGTGCCTGAGCAGGGCTTGGAGGTCAGGGAGGCAGAAGTCTTCACTACACCGAGCCTGGCTGCTGGACTGCATTCTGTGGGGTGGGGAGGTGGTGTGTGCATGTCTCTCCCACAGCCCATGACAGCTGAGGTTAGCTGGTGCCTTGCCCCAAGGACACCTGAAAATGGTGCTGCCCAGCACTCGGGATCTGTGTGGAGGTTTCCATGCCCTGGGACCCTTGGAGGGTTGCTCAGCACTGAAGATTAAATTGCCTGAGCTGTTTTGGCTTTGGCACTGAGACTCCAATGCCCCAAGGGTTGGAGCATGTGGGTACAGCCCGTGGTGTTTTAAGGCACAGGGAGCTTGGGAGAGCTTCATATGACCTGTGCCAACACCATATTTTGTGCTGGGAATAAATAGAAAGCCTCGTACTCTGAGGCAGCCCTTTGGACACATTCAGACTCACCAAAGGAGATTTTCCCTGGGAGAGCCAGACAAGCTGATCCAGGAGGCTTAGGAAAGCAGCAGTGTTACTGCTGCAAAATGAGCCCTTGCTAGCTGGTACCAGAAACTTCTGTTTCACTCCTCTTGCAGAATAATGGGAAAGTGCCAAGGGGAGGGGCTGAAAAGAAATTAAGGATTCCAGAGAAACCTCCGTTTTGGCAGGGGAAATTCATCACTCCTGCCCCTGCCCACACAGAGACATCCAATTGTCACTTCAGGTAAGCCCTGAGAAATGGAGATTGTCTCACATCCTCCTGGGATGTGGCAGGGCAGTGCTCAGCTCCCTGCTACAAGAGCTATGCCTGTGGTGCGTGTCCTGTTTGTGGTTGTTCTGGGAGTCTCAGTTTTATTTAGTATTTCTCTGCTCTGCCCCTTGGTCCCACTGATCTTCACATGCACATGGACTGTAGGATCTGCCTTGTGCACGAACGAGGGAGCAGCAGCCTGCACTCCCCGTGAGGAGAGCTGTTCAGAAGATTTTTGGTTTAATATTCAAACTAGCCTCAGGCAATTTTCTACTCTGTGTTTTAAGGGAGTGGGTAGGAAGAACATGTTGTTGTTGTTTCCTCTGGTATCAAGGGATTAGCTTAAGTCCATGGATAAGGAGCATGAGGGATGCAGATGGCAGTGGAAGAATAAAAGTAACCATAGGAGACTGGGAAGACAGAAAGCCCCATCATCCCTTAATAGAATAATTAGCAATACAATCCCCATCATAACAGAAAAGATTTTTAAAAAAATCTTCCATGACCATTTTTCCTTCAAGCAAGTGAGCAATACCCCATGTCGATTCTGATCAATCCCCACCCAGTGGATTGGGACAGAACTGAGTGCAGTATAAAGCAAGGAAATAAATTTGGGCACCAGATACGATAAAACCATGCTATTAAGGTTTGTATGCCATGTTCTGCTACAACAAAGCTCATATCACAATGGTAAAATGTGGATAACTTCTGCCTAATTCCAGACATTTGCCACAACATGCACAATAAACCACAGTGAATCCCTCAAAACTAAAAGGAGCAGTATAGGATCAGACTTTCCGGGTCATGATTTGTGTTTACAACTTAAGTACCATCCTCCCTCTTATTTTTTTTCTTAATACTGATTTTTTCTATAAACTTGTCTAGGCTCAGCAAGGTGGGCATTTCTCTACAGTGCTGCCTATTACAAAAGGGTAGCAAACACTTCTGCATGTCCATTGTAGGACTAGGTTTGGACTCAAGGTCAAAAGCCAAAAGCTGACTAGGGCTGACCCACAGATTTACGTTTACCTCTGAAAAAACCTTAAGAGTTTTCTTAGATGGGAGGGAGAGAGAAAAAGAAAACATGAACCCTAGTCATGATACTTTTGCCACTTGCTGCCCTTCTTTGTAGGCATTTTGGTGGATTTGCCAGTCTCCTTGACTGCTGTGGAGACAGCCCTCACCTGCAGCAAGCACCCCTGCACCCTCACTGCAGCTGTGAGGAGCACACCCAGCCTCCAGCACCAGCATCAGCTGCACACAGCCCTGTGTGGCTGCAGCAGGAGCGATGCTGACCCTTCCACAGGGCCCTGGGACTCACTGCTATCTCTGCACCCTGGATCTCCCTCTCTCCGTGGCTCTGATCCCCTCTTTGGCACATCCCTCACTGCCTGGAAGCTCTGTGCGGGACAAGACTCTGTGCAAGGAGGAAGGTGGGCAGGGCATGAGCCCCAGGATTTTTGCATCCTCATCTCAGAGTGGCCATGCCCCCAGCTCTCACTGCCAACCCACAGGCTTTGCTGGGTGACCCTGTCAGCTCCAGTGACTGGAGAAACCTTTGTAGAGCAGGGATGAGATTATACTGTGAGCATTAGCATCTTACACTCAGAACTTCTTATGTTTGTTTCCAGTGACCCAGCAGGGAACGTTGTTTATTTGGCAGGCCTGTGCAAACACACTAGCAGGGCAGCTGGAGCAGACCTTTCTGCTCTGAAAGTTTATGCTCACTACACAATTGTGTTAATGTAAACCCATTATATGGGCATCAACAAGAACCATGCTGAATAGCTTAATTCTTCCACCCAGCAAACAGGCTGCTGGGCTAAGTTCCTCAAGGCTGGAGCCAAAACCCCACCAACCTTGTCCCCTGTGAATGTTCACTGTAGATGTTCAGTGAGGAGGGAGACAGGAAAAAAAGGCTTTTCTTGAAACACATCCATACAGATCTTTCCTTTCAGCTTTATAATTTTATTCAGTAAACTATGATAGAAGTCACATAGCAAGGTCAGCAGAAAACTCAAATATCTATTGCATGTCAGAGCCTGTGGACTTTTTCTTTAAAGCATGACAGTTTTGGACCACGTTCCCACAAAGGGATTAACCAGAGAAAGAGTCTCATTGCCCAGCTCTCCCTGCCAGTCTGGGTGCTAAGCTACCTTTCATGTTCCCTGAACATTACACCCTTGTAGATACAGCAGAACAGAAATTAGCTTTGTTTGCGGGATCTTCTCTAAGGGCATTAAGTTCTGTTTCACTTTCTCCTCTTGTTGTCACATATTTAACACCAAGGCCACTCTGGAGTGAATACTGAATGCCTGAGCTGCCAAAGAAAGTCTGTTTGGGGATTTGTGTTAACAGGATGGCACTGCAAGCCAGAACTGACTCATGTAATACTGACCATTTCACTTGGCTGAATGCAAGAGCTGTCATTTGGAGAACTGACATTTCAGCTGCCAGGAGAACAAGTATAAAGCAAGTGTGTATGCTGTGACAGAGGCATACAGAATCAGTGGCAAGGCCTTTGTGTGTTTTGAGGCAGTGTCTGAAGTGCTTGGTGGTGTTATAAGCGCAGTGTCCCGAGAAATGTCCTCATGGCTCACATCTAAGGTAATCAGTGCCCATCAGAATGACTTTCCTTTATTTTAGGCATCTGTTCCTGGATATTATAGGGGCATATAAGGACATTGCACATTTTATCACAGGACAAACCCTTGCACGGCCCCAGGGGTGGCTGGGATGCTTTCCTAGTGTTTTGGAAGAGCAGCTGGGGAAAAGCAACACTAGCCCTCCTTTCAGCTCATCTTTCATCCCAAGCAGAAGATGGGCCACATCCTAGTGCCTATTCTCAGAGGAAGGAGCAATCCGAAAATGTTTCTCAGTGATTACCTCAGTATTGCATGATAGATGCTCAGCAAAGTGAATGAGGTGGGCTCAGATGAACACCCTGTGATGTGATGAAGTAGTTTAGAAAGTACTTCTTATACCATAAACTTCCAGGCAGCATGAAGTAAAAATTCACAAAGTTCCCTTTCAGAATTTTTGTTAGCTAATATTACTGCCTTAGCTACCCAAAATGTTTGGGTTTTACCTTATTTGTCTCTCAAGACACCATCTAATAAGGAAAGGTCCCATCTTTGGTAGCATCCCAACTGTGCTGCTATCCCTAATTGTGCTGTGGTGTCTTGGGTATCATTTGGGATAGCTGAATTGTTCTCTCAAGGTCGGGGAAGGCTACCTTATCCAGAGCCCTGGGATGATGGAAGCATCCGCACAGTTCCCCAGATCTCTCCTTTTGGAAGCTCTGTCTAGGAAAGAAGATTGGGTTGCTGTTCTTCATTAGTGGTTCCTGAGGCCTCCACTATCATGGAAGACAAGAGCACATATGGGAGAACACGCAGTAGAGCACAGGGTTCAGCTTCAGCCTTGCTGATCCCATCACCTTCTGTCTTAGCCAAGGAGGGTGTTACCCGGCATATTTTGCAATGTAAAATGTCAGGGTGAGTATTCCAAAGCAGTTCATTACCATGTCAGGAAGCCCTAGGATTTTAAAGAAGATGATGAGCTGTGGCTTTCAGTCAGGCTGTGATTTCATCCAGGTTTTGTACTGGCCAGCAAAACTCTATCAAAAGGAATAAAGCCTTGAAGACTTGAGTAGTCTGTTAGTACTGCTAAGAGAGAATGTAGCAGAATGTGTGAATATTAATCACAGCTAGATTTCATCTGGGATAAAGGAAGGAAAAGAGATTCCCAGTAAGCTGCTCAAATCCTGGCATTTTCAAGGGGTGGTCCCCTAAGTAATGTTAAGTCTTCTGAGCACATGGAGGTATGAACAGATCTAAACAGTTTTTTGGTAACACCTGAAGTCTGGATAGGCAAAGTATGGCCTCTGTTGCTTCAGCTTTTCCTTGCAGACAAGAAGCTGTGCAAGCAGTTAGTTTTTTTGTGACTTCTACTTGCAGGTCGTTAGTTGCCTTGCCCATGTGGAAGTCTCCACCCAGAGTGGCTGGGGTCTCTCCACACACAGTTACTGTGATGGTGATGTGACAGGCACAGTGAGACCCTGCTGGTTTTGCTGTGATGGAAAGGGAGAGTCCAATGGATGAGGAACACAATGTGAGGGACAAGGCATAGCTTCAGGTCCCTCACTTTGTGCAGACCTGTGAGGGGAAGTGGGGCCTTGGTCCTTCATGGATGGTGCTTGAGATGCTGCCTAAGCTTTGTCTCTCACAGGCTGGCTGGGAGCCAAGTGCTAAATTGTTTTTGGCTCTGTGAGAGGACAGTGTGGAGCTGGGTGAAAAATAGACTGTCCTGTTCCAGCCAGGAACAACTGCGCCTGGTGAGGACTGAGGGGAGAGCAGAGAGCACTCACAGCACAGTTCAGTGGGAAGGACCTCCCAGATCATCGGGTCCAAACCCCTGCCCAAAGCAGGGCCAGCTTAACAGAGCAGCTTGCTCTGAATCTCATCAAGTTTTAGACAGGGATGTCAAAACTTCTCTGGGCAACCTGTCCCATCAACTGTCATGACGGGAAAGTTTTTGCTTCATATTTTGTCAGGACTTTCCTTGCTCCAGCTTGTCACCATTTTCATCCTGTTGCTGTGCATCTGTGGAAGTGTCTGTATTTCTACAGAGCCAGGTAACAGAGGGGAATCACGGCTGTGTATTCAACCCCTGACTGCACAGGTCAGAAGGGGAAATGCCACCTTCTGAAGGGAGTCTTGCTACTGCATAGAAGAACCACTGCAAAAACAAAGGTAACAAAAAACAAGCCTCAACAATTCTATGAGCCATCACTGCTTATTTATCACAGTCTTTGTGACTATGTGAGTGAAAATGACCACTCTTCCTTCTTTTTGTAGTTGCTGAATACCAAACCTCATACTGCATTGACTATATATATATATATACTCTTTTTTTTTTTCCTCTGCAGTAGTTACTTGTGCCTTGTGACTCTCTAGAACCCCAAGCACTATCTGAGGTGATCATCACACTGTAGTCATGGGACACTGAGAACACAAGAGAAATCTTGCTCAGCTGTTGCTCCTCTTTCTTAAGATCCTCTTTAACTCAGACTTTTTCAACATAGCACTTTATTAGCAGTTGTCCCTAAGAAGCTATTTTTTAATAGTGGGTGTCTAGGGCTCAAGAGAGAGGAGATGCTTCCAGGAGACGTCATTAGGGATAATTGGGGTATACCCAGATTATGAAATGGAGAACTGGGAAAAAACCTCACTCTTGTAGATCTATGAGACAGAGCACAGTTATATGCCGAAATACTAGATCAGATCCAGCTTGTATACTGGTATACTGTCAGGTACAATGTCAGAAGATCTGCCTTTTTAATCAGTTGTTTAAAATCTACAGTGTTCACACAGTATAATGATGGGATAACTACACCACCACTGGTTCCGCAGCTGGCTACAGCAGTTTGGAGATTTTTGTATTGCACACCATTTTGTGCCTTGGGCATACCTATGCTTAACCTACTTGGAAAAACCACCATTTTAATTTTTTTTTCAGAGCCTATACCTATCAAAGGAATCTTTGCTTGCCTTCTTTCATTCCACAAATTTTTTCTTTCTACAAAGTCTCTGGGACTCCCACTCAGAAACTGGGTATCAGTGCTTAAGATCCTGCAGCAACTGAAGGCCTTCTGTATTGTGTTTTCCAGCTTAATCTGTCTTGGCTAAAGGATAATCCAGTGACTTTTTGCTGCCCTGACTGACAGTGGCACATGTGTTCATGACAGGGAGTCCCAGAACCCCTCACTGATGCAGCCAGACACAGGAATGGTAACAAATGCTTTGCTGATGAAATCCAGTCTTTCCAGAAGATCCCTTGTTTCAGTACTGAGTTGCACAGAAAGCTGCTGGGCAGGAGGTTAAGTCCTTTTCTCTACTAATTTTGTGTCAATGCCCACCCCACCCCGCCCTTGGGACTGGTGTTAGAGGAAATTGCCTCCCTCCCTACAACTCCTCCTGTTGTGCTATGGACAGTTGCTGCAGCCTTTGTTTGGTATTTCCATCCATCTGTTCTGCTCACAAAATTGTTTATGAAAGAATCCTTGTTTTCTGTGTTGTGTATATTTTTGTTTTTCTGTTCTGTCTTGTATGCTTCATGCTTTCCATTGCTCTACATTTCTCAGCCATGAATTCCCAAGAAGCTTTCACACTGCTCAGCATGGAGTTGGCACAGGGCCACCCTGTGCTCAGCGCAGTGAAATGAGGATGGTGAGTTGCAAGGTAAGGGGTTTATCTGAGTCAGGATCTACAGTACATAGATGTGTCACTGCTGTGAGGGACAGGAATGGAATATGAATATTTTTTCTACTCAGGGAACAGAGAGGAGAAGGACTGGTTTCCTTTTCTGCTATCCATCTGCCTCTGGAGCTGCTCTCCTCTGAGCCCATTTTAAGAAATCCCACCTAGAGGGTCTATATTACCTTTCTTACTCTCTAAAGCAATGTACTAGACTGACTTGGCAAGATCAGTAACACTCTCAGACTCGGGATATTAGTTGCAGATTTATTTTCTGGAACTGTATAAAAAGTTCTCGTTAAAGATATTAAATATGAAGGGTTCTTTATTAGGACCAAAAAAAATTTTATTTACTAGATGGAAAAACTATTCTGACTCAAGACATAAATGCTCTTATGGAGTGCTGCTTTTGTATAGGCAAGCCTGGAGGGATGGGCTGACAGATTCTTTTTAATCCCCTTGGAAACGGGGCTGGGGAGAGGGATTATTTCCTTCAAGGAAAAATGGAGATTTGGCATCCTAAAGCTATGTGTCTGAACTTGCTGGGTAGCATGCATTCTGTTGTTTTACTCTAGATGAATAGAAGGGAGTCAGGCATCTCTGTAATTTGCTCAATAGCCAGTCCAGCAGGAATGTGGAAGACCAAGTTTTCACAATTTTCTCTTCCTGAGCAGAAGTTTCAACTCCTTCCCCTCCTCCTCCCATCCCAGTTTTTTTTGAGGACAGGTTATGAAATGCAAGGCTAAAGGGTATTTGCAGGCAGATTGTCCTCAGGGTGACCTGGTAGTGCTACGCCATCCAATATTTATGTGCAGGTATTGGAAAAAAGTAGGCAAGAGGACATGCACTGAGAGGTGAGACATGCTGGGAGTGTGAGACATAATCCAATTCCTCCTCCAGGCAGTAGCCCAGTATTTTCCACAAAGCTCTGTGGTGTGAGCAAGAGATTGAGGGAACTGTGCCCAGACAACCCTTATCACTTGAAGAACAAGGCATGTAGAAGGTGTATGATAAAAATTAAATAACCTTTCAAAGAGAATGAGATTTAACCCACATTTTCCATGCCTCAGGTGAAAGTCCTGACCATTTGACTGAAGGGGGGTGTATTTGGGGGTGCAGCAGCGCAGACTGAAATTTTTGGTTTAGGTCCTGAATGGTCCTTTGGAGTGAAATGTGGGATTACTTCCAAGAAAACAAAACCAAAATTTACAGCGATATGTTGTTTGGTTTTTTTTTTTTTCCTAAAGGCCAGCTCTTGAACTGGAAAAACTCATTCCAGGGCACATGATGCTGCCTAGCAGCAAAGTGGTCATTCAGATGCAGGACAGATAAAAGCAATAGTGTGGTCCTTCAGGCTGCTGTGACAGGGTTGCCCAGGTGTCTTCAGGATGACAGAGTTGCTGGTTATGGCTTGCACAAGAAATAATTTCTTGCAAGTAAATAAAAATATTTTCTTTCTCTTTCTTTTCCCTATCTCAGATGTTTTGGACCATGCTGAGTTCTTGGTCCTAGAGGCATAACCATCCGGTGAATTCTGAATTGGTTCCTTGCTAAATAATCTGAAAGAACTCAAGAAAGCAGAAAAGCATGACCCTAGGTGGAGTAAGAGCTTGTATTCCTCTTGTTAGTTCTCATGGTCCCTTACTGCACACAACAAGTCAAAATATACATCAGTTACTTTGCATGCTTGGCTTACTGCACTCATTGTGGTGTCTGAAGATTTATACATAATACGTAAGAAATCTCAGGGGACAATGAAATGTTTTGGTTTTTTGGAGTGGAAACAACTGAAATCCCTCTAGGATTTTTGGAACAAGACCATGTGAAACACTAGGCTATAATTTGCAATGTTGGCCATGTAAATTTGTGCTGAAAACTGAGACTTTCTTCCAGGTGTGTCTTTAACCTGTTTTTCTATTGTAACATTAAAATCTGGCCCTCACAGGCAGGAGAGCAATGGTTAAGAAATTTGTATTTACTGAAAACATACAAGACACTGAATATGTTCAGTCCTCCTTGCAGTGAACTTGTCGGCCTTCAGAGCTAACTGTGAGCACCAGTGTGAATTCAGGTGGGAGCACCTGCAGGTATAAAGAAATCATATTAAAGTCATTAGTGATCCTTGAAAATAGATGTTTTATACAATGAAACTTTAGCAGAAAAAAAATCTAGTGTATTAATAGGAGTAAACAACTGTTATTTGCAAGAGAAAATTTCCAAATATGATTAGTATATGTCTGTAGGTAAGTAAAGGTTGGGGTGGGAATGAGGGAATAACCAAAGTGTCAGTTCTTTGACCTGATGAGATTTTATCTTATCCTTTAACTTTTTCAACTGATTTAAATATTACCAGTTTAAAAGCTCTTGGAGACAGGTGTGTGTGCATTTCTGTAAGCCCCACTTAATAACCTTTGTATTGTCAAGGATGAAAGTTCTACTTAAATGAATAGCTCAGATTCTATCTGCAGCAAATGGACGTTAAAAATCTCAAAATACATCTTTTAAGGCTGGGAACTTTGCCTTGGTAGTCAGCCTGAGCATCTGCTCTTTCCTTACCTCCATGCAGTGTAGCCCATGCACCACTCGACACTCTTCTTGCCACAAGGGTAAAGCTTCAAGTGTGCTCACGTGAAACCTGCCTGCGCACATGCACATACAACATCAGAAAAAAACCTGCTACCCTGCACCTGGAAAAATCATTTTCAGGTCTCTGGCTAAGTGAAAGGAGTGGATACTGCCCTAGAGCCTGCTGCCCTTGCCTGCCCAGGGACTTTTTGTTAGCTCAGGGCAATGGTGAACAGTGTCTGTCAGCTGGGAGGTTTAATGCTCCTCTTCTGATCACCTTCCACTATGGGTTTCTGGCTCAGGAAAGCCTTTTTTTTCATTTTTCCTCAGTTCATGCTGAAGGCACAGCTAACCAGACTGAACACTCTCTGAGACATATGACCCTTAAATAGCTCATGTATATTTTACATTGCATTTCCCATAACAGGTTTTTTATTATTTAGTTATGCTTTCCAGTGAATATATAGGTACAATACAAAATGTATAGAATTACTTTAAAGGGATGCATTATTTTCTCTTACTATACTGTCAGAGTACTCTCACAATCAGGATTAGATCCTTTCTTCCTTTCTTCCTTTCTAATGTTCTGTTTATTTTTTCCCCTCTTAGGTTGTTAAGAATAGTCCACAAGAGTTTGCTCTTCTGGAAGATAAGCACAGGAATAATCCAACTTTCCTCTCTTTAGTAATTGACTGTATTTCTAAACTTAAGTGACTGGGAATTTCTGAGCAAATGAGAATTTGTTCAATGATCTGGGAAAACACTTTGAACTTCAAGAACGCATGCATTTAGTGAAGGATTGATTAGTTTATTTGGGTCCTTGGACACAATTTGGGTTCTCAGAGAAAAGACACCCTGAAGGTGTGCTTGACCACTGCATAAATTTTCCTTTTATGAGGACTGACTTTATGAAGGATTATAAGGGTAGGAAAAGAAAAGGAAAAAAAAAACCGGTGCCTATCTGGGTGCTTTGATGAAGTGGAAGGTGTCCACAATAGAAGACAAACTCTACCATATACCTCTGGACCAATTTCATTAGGTACTCTCTGTTTTATTGCCTTGTGCAAGATGAGGTTTATGCAGCTTTTAAACTGACAAAAATCACATTAAGTATGGGTTTTAAAGGTAACAAGAAAAGAGGTTTTTGTTGTTTTGCATAATAATAATAATAAATCAAAACCAAATTTTTTGAGATGCTCTGTCAAGTTGTTTTTCCTATGAAGTAATCTATGCTCCAATAATTGATTTCAAGGAAAAAAAATAAAATCATGCTCAGCAGTGGGAATACTGGTGCAAGTCCCTGTTTGTCATGGCTAATAAAAAATTTTCTGGTGCTCTCAGACCTTTCATATTTCCTGACTGCTTGGAAATTTAGTGCTAGAGGAGTTCTTAAGCTGTATAAAACAAAAATACATGTCCCCATCTCTCCCTATAAGTCTTGTGGTTCTTATCAAGATGAAGGAACAGGATTCTCTGAAAACCCACCTTGAGTACTTTGTCCAGCTCTGGGGCCCTGACAGAAGAAGGATGTGGACCAGTTGGACCAAGTTCAGGCGTGGGCTATGAAGATGGTAAGAGAGCTGGAGCACCTCTCCTGTGAGGACTGGCGAGGAGCTGAGACTGTTCTGCGTGGAGAAGTCTCTGGGATGACCCTTAGCACCTTCCAGACCTGAAGGGGACCTAGGAGAAGGTGGATGTGGACTTGTGACAAGGGCATTCAGAGGTTAGACAAGGGCAGAATGGTTTAAAGTGAAAGAGAGTAGATTTAGACTAGATATAAGGAAGAACTTGTTTACAATGAAGGCACCAGAACAGGTTGCCCGGAGAAATTGTGGATGCCCCATCCCTGTGAGTGTTCAGAGCCAGGCTGAATGGGGCTTTGAGCAACCTGCTCTAGTGGAAGGTGTCCCTGCTCATGGCAGGGGGGCTAGACTAGATGATCTTTAAAGGTCCCTTCCAAACAAAACCGTTCGATGACTCTGTGCCTCTGTTGTATGGCAAAGCCCTGTGCTGGCTTGCATGGTGCTCACAGCCTGTGTAGCTAATATCCTTTCAGCTGGCTAACTGCTAAAGAGACTGACTGACACTCAGTATTTTTCTTCCAAACCTTAAAATTTTGGGGTGAAAATACTTGGACAGAACCTGTAAAATGAGGAAACAAAAATAGACAATGTGGCTTGATATCTGCCCGAGGACTTTTTGTAGCAACCCTCAGGATATTGTCACAGGCTGCGGGAGCAGTCACAATCAGTGTCCCTCAGAATTTTCAAAGAGGTGTCTCTGGTTCTTATGGAAATCAGCAACGAAATCATTTCAGATAAGTGTGATGCCACTCATTCCCATTTTCCCCCTTTCTTTGACTGCTGACACTTTAGGCTTCTGAGACTTTTGAATTAAATATTTTCTAAGCAGTCAGAGTACCTCTCCTTCATTTTGGATGCTTGGCTTGGAGACAATATCTGACTTTTTTTCCATCTTTTATTATTCTAAGGACATGATCAGCATTATGTCTTTTATCCTCAGTGCTGATAATAACAAATACATAAGGAGTAAACAACTTTTTTCTATGTCACAGTAGAACAGGAGTGTTGCTGTAAAGCACAGGGCCAAGGAAAACCTAAGACTCAGTGCGGAGATAAGTGAATGAACCCTGAATATAATCCTATTAAGAAATTGATTACAAAAATCTGAAATGAAATTGCAAACAAGGCTCTCTGTATGACATATCTCAACCCATCCAGATTAAGAACCAGCTGAATCCTACAACCAATTTAGAGAAAAGCAATTGCAAAGCCCTTCAGAAGATAACTGCATATCCTATTTGCAGTTTAAATTAAAGACAGAGACCTAGTCAAGCAGATAGGCATAAGCAAATTCTTGGAGCTGATATGAGTTACTCTGTTGAATTACTTTAACCAGAGGATTATATAGATTATTTATTCTATGGATTTTTACACTCGTTTGGCTCTACTACAATAACAAAGTCTCAACTGTTTAATTTTCATTTAAGTATCTATATTTCATTTGTAAAGCAAACATAGCATAGCTTCTGCATTGTAACCCTGTGTGGTTTTATATTTCTATATACACACACAGAGCGGAAGAAGCCAAACTTACCTTTGGCATCCACAGAGAGGGGGCTTCAGTATTTTATTCACTAAATGTGAATCCACTGACTTTTTCTTCTTCCTGTAGACCATTTGCAAATGGTCATTGTGGTAAATTCTTCCTCCCCAAATCATATTCACAAACACTCAATGCAGCTGAATTTTTAGATGGCCTGAAATGGGGATGTAAGCAGTCTGTGTGAACCTAATCACCATGCTGGGGGGTTAGAAGGAGAGAGATGATAGGAAAAAGACTTAATAAGGCTCAAAGAGGTTTTTTCCATATGGTGTGTGACTTTTGTATGCAATGCTATTTGCCCCCTACTGTCTTGGAATTTCTAAACTTTTATTTCTGCTTCCTTAAATAGGGTCCAGTCAGAGTACAGATACCTCCTTGTTCTGGCATATCTATTCAGGTCCACAATCATTTTCCTAATTAGATTGTCTTTGGAGTTCATTCAGTAATCCACCTTGGGTATCTGAGAGATTCAGAGCATGGAAAACAAGGTCCACTTTGGAGCCTTCACAGAAATAAGGTGCTGCTTCTTCCTTCCTGCAGGGGAGCTGAACTAGCACTGAAACATCTGGGACTTATGCACAGAGGTAAGAGATAGAATGGCTTTTCTCTAAAATCTTTTTATTGTTTCCAGTTTGCTTGCTCAAAGAGGTGGAGAGAGGGAAGGCCTGTGGTAGTGACTTTTGGGAAACTTATAGAAGAGCCAAAGATCTGTTCCGTAAAGCTACATAGCCTAAAAATCTGCAGGGAAAATAGACTCACTCTATTTTGCTTTGACTCACTATTCCCTCTGTCTTGAGGGGCAGTATTGCCCCTCATAGCAGAGAAATCATGTTATGCTAATCAAAACCGCTAACAGGGAAATGTTTCCTTTTCCCAAACAAGAGAAAAAAATAAGAGAAATCATTTTTTTAGCATCCTGGCAGTTGTATTGCCACCTTCGTAAGAGAAATCGATACAAATCCCTGGGGCTGATTCTGTCAGTCACCAATTTCCCAAACAACCTCAACCTCAGAATTTCAGTAATGCTTAGAATGATGCAATAGAAGCAACACACTCGTCATCTCTCACTCCCTGTAGCATCCTTACTTTATATGCTACAATGTCAAATCAACACATTGATTGACATCTTTGCTCTAAGTACCATGGAAATGAGAGATAGAGAGAGAGATAGATAGATAGAAAGAAAGAAGGCAGGAAGGAAGGAAGGAAGGAAGGAGTCCATCTTTGCTCCATACTGCTTATGTAAGGATGGTCTGCATTACAATTGAATTATTTTTATTTATAGAATGCAAGAGGGAGGGAAAAAGACCACAAACATGGTCATACAGAAACTTGAAATAATCTATCTGGAATGTAGCATGCTACAGACCATTTTCATCGATAAAAATTTTCAAACTTCTACCTTTAAAAACTATGTAATTTTTAACTTGGTAAAAAATTTTCAGAGAAGATTCTCGAAGGAAAAGTTTCAAAATGGCATTTTAGAACAGCTGACAATGCAAAATCATTTACACATAACTTCATTGTTAAAGCGTTTTTATTATTAGATTTCTGTTTTGATTTTATTATTGGGCAGTAGCAGATTCTTGATATTTCTGTAAAATTGAGTCAGTCTCATCAGGTTTCAGCAAACTCTTTTGTTCTTTGGTCAGAGAAATTCAGCATTAGCTAACCTCTTCAGGGTGGTTTTTCCTCCAGTAGGATGTATACACTGATGATAACAGTGTAAGTAGTATAAAAGATACATGAAATCTTTGCATGGTAGCCAAACTTCTGAAATGGCAAAGTTCATAGCCCTGCCACAGGTGAACGGGTTTGGTAAAAAAACAACAGCCTCAGGGTTTGCAAAAAAGTGAAAGATCAACTCCAAAATGTTAATGATTAAAAAAGAACCACCCCCGACTCCCCCTCAACATTTGCACTTTAATTCTTCTCTGATGCTAAGACCATTTAAAATCTCTAGAGCTTCTTCTTTTGTTAAGGCTTTAGGCCCTGTAACAGACTGGTCTTTATTCCAGATGAGGACACAGATTTCTTGAATTGACCCAAATTTTCAGGGATTAAACAGACCTCAAAAACTTGTGAGATGCTTGAGGTTTTCCAGGATGCTTGAGGGAGCCAGCTCCCTCCCTTTGACGCTGTCTGGGTCAGAGGGAAAACAGACACGAATGTGCCTTACAGTGGAGAGGTCCTGTGGAGAAGGATGCCCCACCTACCCAAACCTGAAGAGCCAGGAGGAAGCCTGTGGGCCCTTGGCAGCCCTTCAGTGCTTGACATTTAATTGCTGATGCTCATACCCACCTGTCTAAAAGAGTGCTGGAAACTGTCACTCACACAGCTTCAGCAAAAACCCTACACTTTTAACACTGCGAGTTTTATTGTTGGAGTGCCTCAAATTACTCAAAGCATTCATTGTCTGACCAAGGCTGAAATTTGCTCTATAGTTTCAATAGAAAAATATTAATTGTATTCAAGTGCAAAGTTGTTTTAAACCAAAACGGAGTGTGATTTCAGCAGAGAGTGTAGGTGAACATTGTCCCCACTCAGCTCCTTGAGCTCCATGCAAGTCTGAGTAAGTGCAAAATTAATGTCTACAGCTACTGTTACCTGTGTGGGGTCTGAGCTTGTAGCCACTCTGTTACAGCGTAACAGCCTTTGGAAAGAGGGCTGAAACAATAGCCAAAGCTCATGCCCAAAGTATTTTTGATCGAAAGTGATTTTTTTTGAATTGTTTAGCTGACTTTGAGGCTTGTAGATTGATTTTTTTTAAAAGACTGTTCTGCTAGATCTTGAGGAAAAATGCATTTACTAAGCTACTCTCTCCTTAGAGCTGGAAGTAAGTTCAGTTCTTTAATATATGTTTCTTTTAATCACACTTTTTTTGGTAAACCAGCTTGGAAGAGGAGGGGGAAATAAAGGGGATCATTGTTTGCTTCTGAGCCCCAGTGTCTGCTAGAAATTATTACTGTTTGTTTCACAATGGGGTGTGAATTACTTGGTTGCAGTCAACCATTGTTTGGAAATATATTTTGGAATGTTTCCTTTATGAAAGGTTTTTATTTGCTTAGGATTCATGGTTCTGTATTTCTTTCAGCTGTTCACATATTCTGTTGCTACAGAATTGCTCACTTTTATAATAATGGATTCAACTAATAACCAGACATTTGTTTCAAACTACATCTTGAAGCGTGGTGTAAAATCTAACTCCTGAAAGCTGCATTAAGCCAAGATCTCCTAAATTGTGCACTCTGCTAACAGTGGTCCTGGGATTTAACTTTTAATAGAAATCTTCCATTATTTCCTGGAAATAATTAAATATAAGTTGGTCCTAAATTTTTTGCAAGTGTGGTGAACGTATTTTCAAATGTGATGATTTGGATTGAACTGTTTTGGATCTTTTTAAAACATTGGAAGACAGCAGTTGTTTTTCCCATTTTGTCAGGCCATACGTGAATTAGCTACATAAAATGTATCTGAGTTCATTAGTGCTGGATGATCTGGGAGACTAAGGCCTAATTTTGGCAGTGGGAGGGAAAATGGGGTTTTCTTTTAAGTGTTGATTGGAACTGGATCACTTCCAGATTAATCAGTTTAATGCAAATATTGCCATTGCCCCTCCTCTCTTCCATTTGTCAGAGGGAGGAAGGTGCCTTTGGGAAGGACAGACACGTGGCTATAGTGGTAAAGGCAGCAGAATTGGAGTGCCATTCTCACGCAGTGACAGGGTTTGAGGGACCAAGCTGAACACCGAAATTCAGACTCCAGCTTCTGGCTCAAAGTTACCATGCTGGATACCCAGAATGTACTGCTCATGGGGCTGCATTTGTTGCTTCGTAAGCACTTTTGAAGACAGATTTTGGCTCTGGGACTTAACGAATTTTGGCATTCTGGAAACTAGGTTCATGAATGAAAATTAAACTTTGCTAACCACGTAACTATTTTTGAGCAAAATTTTGAGGTTTCAACTCACTCTCATTATTTTGCTGTAGGTTTGTAGGAACTACCTTATTTTATTTTGGATCTACTTTATCTACCTAGATGAAAGTGAGCAGGTTACCTCAGCAGAAAAAAATCAGTGGTCTTTGTGTCATAGTTGCCATATTTCATTGTGTTCATTATGTGGAGACATACAGATACGGATAGGAAAGGACCTCAATCACCTTATCCAGCCCACTGCTAGCTTAGACTGCCATATGATACCTACACCTGTGAAATTTGTCTTTACAGACTCAATTTCTAGTCCTACTGCTCTTTTTGAAAGGGTGCTCCTCAGCTTTGCTTTGTAGATGATTAGAGGCCTTTTTCCAATGGCATGTGAATGTTCTCCATCAGAATTGTCCTTACAGCTGGTTTGCACCATCTGTAGCTTCTTCCCCCTGGGCAGAAGAGGTGATTTTTCTGATCTGAAGGCTCTTTGTACCCTTTATCTTCTGTATAAAAGCTGGGTCCAGACATCTGCAGCTGCAAAACAGGATCTAGATTTGCTTCGTTCTTTCCCCATTTTCCAGACTGCTGCTATGTTCTGCCTATAAAAAAATGATAGGATTTAGAGCTGGTTTGTCAGGATGATATTCCTGTAGAAGGATTTTTTTTTCCCCACAATGTTTCTAACTTGTAAATTACTGATCTTAAGTTTATTTTTAATTTTTCTTTTCCTCATTAGTTTTGTTTGGTTTAGATTTTGAAAAGTAGGTGTAGACCTTTGTGTTTGCAGCCTCAGTAAAGATGATAGTAGACAAGTAGAGCACTACAGCAGGAGCCCACAGCATTGTTTATATCCTACTGTGCAAACTGGAAGTCTTTTTCTCCTTCCTCTCACCTCTTCACACTCTCAGGTAGATGAGGTAGATCAGGGAGGAAGGGGATTACTGCATTCCTCTGACCGTCCTGGTATTTTAACTACACTGAGTGGTTCTTTTAGCAAATACCATCATGTTTTTGCTGCAAGTCATTCTGTTAAACATTTCATATGAAATTCAGTAGAAGACAAGCCCTGGGCAGTCCTGAAATCCTATTCAACCCCCAGGCACTTGGATCATCTGTCAGGGCTCCTGCATGTTCTGCAGTGCCATGGCTCACTTTCCTGTTGGCTGTTTGCTCACGTGGGTTGGTCTGAGGTGCTTCTTCTCTCTCCAGAGGAATTTGCCTTTATATTATTTGGCATCTCCTGTACAAGATTTTATTTTCTCACTTTGCTTCATGTTCTGACTTCTGATTCATATGGGCTGTTCCAAGGTCAAACAGAAGTGTTGTGTATCCCTTTTCCTGCTTCCTGTGATTATCATCTCTAACAAGACAATTTTAATTGGTGCCACTGAGACAGTGCAGGGACAATTATTTAATATTAGAGATTGCATTCGGAGTTTATAGTTTCACTTCCAGTTTCTGGTTTGTAGGAAAAAGCCATTTTTAGAAATACTTTGCTTTCTGATCCTGGAACATTTTGCACTGGATGTAATTTGGGACTGTTTACATATACATAAGATTGCCAGGTCTCAATTGAAATTGGTATTTCAGAAGCATGGAGAGAACTGGCAGGCATGAGGTACCACAAATCTTACATGTACAGCATTTCTCAGTTTTTTCTTTGGAGACTGAGCCAAATGTTGCTTTGCTGCCTGGTGATACTGCAGTTTTATATGAATAACCTCTGTGAATTAAATACAGTTATGCTTATGCCTGTGGGTTTTGGTGAATATATATTTTATAGGTTGTTTTCTGAAAGACCTGATTCTGTTGCTTTTGAAGTCAGTTGGAATTTCACATCTTCTGTGCCCCAAACACACAGCATGCTTGCCTAGTCAGTCAATGAGTTACTCTGCTCAACTAAGGTGCATATTGGATTCTCTTTTTTCCTTGGTTGGACTTTATCTATTCTAGTTTTGTCTGGCATTGGAACATAAATTGATTTTTTTCGTTTGAGTTCCTCTGGGAGATGTTTAAAAATAAATCAGAAATTTACCATAAGAAAAGCAGAGCTAATAAACACTGCATACCCAGCTACTGAACATATATCCTTGCTACGTTTTGGGAAGCCTTGGGGTGTATTGGGTTGGAGCTGAACAACTTTTTTTTTTCTCCCCTTGTTTATTATCATCTAGCACAGTAATTCTTATCAGCCATGTACAGCACTGGGCAAAGGAACCATCAGCTGCCAATGGTCTCATGATTTTCAGTACAGATGGCAGCATTCCTAAAGCTGAATTAGTTGGGATCATTTCCTGACACTGTCCATGGGGGCAAATGGAGCTGGGTATGCTCTGAAACAATTCCCTTCCCAGACCCACTCCCTGCAGGCAATGGTTGGGAGGAAAGGAATTTGATGGGCACTGGAGCTATTTCCCATTAGGGGGCAAACCTAAACAGCAAGATTTTGGAACGAAGCGTGTGTTATTTGGACTGCTCAAAGTTGTTAAACTGGGGAGAGAAGCAGCCAGTGTGACTGTTCCATTTTTTATATGATGGGATCAGTTTTCAGAGAGGAGAATGATTATGGGTGCCCTATGCAGTAATTGCTGTCAGGACCTCCAAAGCTTTTCAGTCTCTCTGGATGCTCAGAGGTACAGTGAGAATGGAAGGCCCATGTCAACAAACAGGCTTCCTGTGCCCTAGATTTCATCGTCTCTCCTTCATAAAGACAAAATTCAGGTATGTTCAGCTTGTAAATTAGGTCACCTACAATTAGATGTCTATGTGTAGGTGTCACATTTTGGGTAAAGTGAGCTCAGCAGTCCAGGAGATCATTACAGAGTTTTCAGTTAAGGCAATTTGAACATGGTGGGACCTGAAGCCCCATCCTGACACTGGGTCACATACATATGACTTTGTGTAGGTGACTTTAGCTGAATCCTACCCTTTATGTCTCTTGTCTGCTTTGCTGTTTTGTTTTTGTTTTTCCTTTTCGTGGAGGGCAGAAATACTTACATTCTCCCATCAGAAGCTGAAGAGGACTCCAACCAAAATCACTAAATCCTCATACCAGATCATGCAAAGGTAGATGGACCTTTCACGTCCCTTGGAGAACTTGGCTTTGTGTTGCAAACTGGTTGGGGTGGTGGTCAAAGAAGAGAAAATGCATCAACATTTTTCAATACTAAATCCTAGCACAAGGAAAGTGGGAGCATCTCTGGGGCCATGTCTCCAAATAGCTTGGGATCCACCCACCT
This sequence comes from Vireo altiloquus, assembly GCA_013396875.1. Lineage (NCBI taxonomy): Eukaryota > Metazoa > Chordata > Aves > Passeriformes > Vireonidae > Vireo > Vireo altiloquus. The sequence goes on from VZRF01013451.1 coordinate 62,734, forward strand.
TGATGAAGATAAGCTACTTCCTGTGTTTCTAATTACTCAGAAGTAATTACTTTTAGTAGTATTATTTCTCCAGCAAGATTTTACTTTGAGAAATGTCCTGTTGCCTGTACAGCTGATGTTAATGAACATGCCAAGCGAGATGAACTGAGTCAATATCTGTACCAGTGAAATGAATCCAGTAACATTTAGATCAGATGTTTTCCCCCTCAGTCCCCTTTGCAATCATGCCGTGTTTCACCAGTGTATTCTAGTGGCACCTGAATAAACACTTGCAAATATTTATAATTCCCCACCTTCTCATAGGGGGCTTTCTGAGATCTTTCCCACAACTCTCACATATAAAACAGTTGAATCCCTCTTCTTTCTTAATATAAACACGAAGGTAATGTGCCCCTTGTCACAGCAGACGTCTGTTATATGTATAGTAGTTATTCTGTAGCTAACAGATTAATCATTGTTCTCCCTCTCATTTTGCACTGCAATCTGAAAATTACAATGATTCCTCGAAGAGATGGAAATCATGTTTATTCATTGTATTATTAATAAACTTTAAATCACTCCCATATTCATAATTGGGTTTTGGAGTTTTGTTGCAGTCTCCAGATGACAAATATTGACTGCTAAAGACACTTTACTACAATCGGCTTTGCTAATTGCCATGAATGAATTGAATTGAACATTAATTAACTATTTCTGTAAAGGGCTCATCACAGGAAAACCTTCTACACTTGTGTAAATTTATATTTAACATCCCATGACAAATGCACGCCTTTCAGCAATTGGTTTGCAACTCCTGACAAATGTTTCTATTTCATTTTATAAGCTATGAGTTCAGTCACTGCATCAAAAATAGCCATGTCTTAGATTTGCATTAAGACAAATTACTCTTGAAATGCATTTCCAGTCTTTTGGGAATCAGCAGGCTCTCTATAAAATGAGGATCTTCCTCCCATTTTTCCTGAATGTTTATGTTTTATATAACAAGAGAATTAAAAATATCCATGAGGGCGCTGCAATAATTCATATGTTGGGAGTGATGCAGTACAGGAATTTGTTCCAAACCAGATTCTCTATACTTTTTTTTGGATTAGGCTTAAAGTTTCCATCACTGGAAAATAATTATATATTAATAGTTATACTAGTTATACTTGGGACCCATCCTTGTATTGCCACCCTCTAGAGAAGGGCTTGGAGGAATGCTGGGTCAGCCCTTTTGTGATCATTTTTCATTCTTTAGGACAGAAATTTGTTGTTCCCAATATAATCCTAAATGGTTTATTTTGCGATTGCAGCAGCAATGGCAAACCTTGAATTGTGCTACAAAGACTGTTTTGCTATGGCTGAGCAGCTGAGCATATTGTACAGTCTCCTGCTATGTGTTAGGATTTTATTTTCCATATGCACAACCAAGTGGTTCCTGCTGAAAATATTTGAAAGCTAAGCAGAAAGATGTGGTGAGCACTCAACCCAATTGCTGGTATGCAGCTAAATGATGTTTTAAGCTATTTTGATGTTGAATAAATGCTAGGAGGACAAGGCACCCATCTAGCAGGAGTGGGAAAGGACTGAAAATAAAATCACAACTACCCGTAATGTCAAATACTACATGTGAGTTCTTTGGATTTTTTTCAAAGCATAGTTTTTTAGAAGTCTTGACTTCAAAACTTCCTTATCCTGGAAAGAAGACTTTAAGAGTGATTTCCAGGAGATGTCTCTAGAGTATTCATTTGAATACATATATACATGTGTGTGTGTGTGTGTGTGTATGTTTATTTATTGTTTTCTATAGGCCTTTGTCACACAATTTCCCTTTGCATTTGGTTTGCATTACAGCATGGACTCAAGCAATTGCTCTTGGAGAAGACTTGTACAAATATACATCAATTTAATCTATTTGTGCTAATAGAAAGGATTCTCTGTGATTTTCTTGGCTCTGTTGAGTTTATGCCACATACATCCACTTTACAGTAATGTCCATGGTTTATCTTCATTAGTCTCAGGTTTTATAATTCTTTGTCCTCCATATGGCTTGAATTTTGTGCAGAGTTTTGGGACTGCATACACTGGGAAATAGCCTGGAGATGAGGAGAACCAGGGTCACTTTTCTTCTCTGTGATTTTGGGCCTTTTTGAGGCCACAAAGTTCTTTGTGCCTCTGACTCCTCCTGCATTTCTGTCTGGTTAGAATCTGAGACCAAGCCCTTCAGGGACTCTGGTTTGTACTCACATGGTGACTTGAGAAATCTGTGGGTATCTAGGTGTTGCCATGGCTCCCAAAGGATGTTTGCTTTAGGAAAAAATTTTCATCAGAAATAAAATATATTTTCAGTACTTTCTTATGACCCATTAAGTCCATCTACAGGCCTATTGTTCGGCTGCAAATGTTTTTGCAGCCACACAGAGGGAGATATTCATCCTTCTTCCTGGAATGGAGTCTTACATAGATTTTATTTCTTTGGGAGTATTTGCATGCTCTCTTCCCTTCAGGGCTGTCTCATATATTGTCAGTGCTGTCTGTCTGTCTGCAAACCTGAATCTTGCTGTGTAGCTGCAAAGACTCTGACTCCTTGTTCTGGATGGAGGAAACCAATGCCATCCTGTTCTGCCTTGGGCTCTGCAGAGTGCCAGGTTGGGACCAGTCAGCACTGCCTTCAGGAGCTGGATCAGATGGATCTTGAGCTGCAAGCTCACTATGCCCACTGCTTGAAGCAGCTTTGATGGGTAACCCTGTACTTTTCACCACCACTGGACTGTTTAACCCAACATCCTTAACCTTACAGGTTAGGCTGGCTGAAACTAGTGACTGATCCCTCTGCTGAGCTCTGCTCTGGTGTGATGAAAGGGTGGGTGAGGTTGGCTAATACTATTTGTGCTCTGCAATTGAGCATCTGCTTGTTAGGTGTATTTTTGGGGTGTCATTGCTTAGGCATCTGGCTGCTAAGAAAGCTGCCTCGAATGTGCAGTGGTTTGTAATCAGAGCCAGGCAGATATAGGCAGTTAAAATTTAATTCCAGGTTTGTCGTTTACCCTTGAAAAGCTTTCTTCCATCTAACAGCAGCACCGAGCTCTCATCTGGACCAAAGCTGAGTCAGCTGTCTGTTTTCCAGGTACTTATCTTCTGAAGTGCTGAAACATCTTATGCATTTCACTGCCTCCTGTGTCATGGGAACCCCAGTAAAAGCAAATGACTGGAGGAGAGCTTGCCTTTCTAGCATTTCCAGGCACAGAAATGAGACAAGTTCATGGAAGAACTCTCCTCCCAGGCCTATTAAATCCTAAGATGATGATGCGACCACTGGCTCAGAAAGTCTTGGATTGTGCAGGGCCAGGAATAAGTAGAATATACAAAGGAAAGAAGTCTCTCTGCTTTCCCTTGTCTCTTACTCTGTTCCAAAATATTCCCTGCTCTCAGATCATCTTCTGAATTGAATGGATCTTCGGTGTGGTCCTGTAGAGCTGGGTTTCTCTTCCTAACTTCTTGGAGTGTTTCTCAGCTATTTGAAAGCACTGTGTGGTCTCCACAGAAAGTTGTCAAGGGACCCAGATCACAAGCTGGACAAAATTTATGCATTGTATGACCTTTAAATGAATGTTTTAGTAATCTCTAGTGGACCAAAGGAGTGATCTGCACTGAGTGGAGGCAGACATCAGGGCTGACTAAAGAGAGTTGTCTTAAACATGCAAGTTTACCAGTCCCATCAGTGTTCATATTTGGATCATGTGTTCCTGGATGGCTATGAGCAAAGTGGGGCTGGAGAAATCCTGCTGAATAGTCTGAAAAACTGATCTAGGTAGATTGTCAGGGGGCACTTGAATTAGCAGGAAAACTTGACTCCAGAAGAAAGGGAGCAGCTGGGGAGGTAGGAATGTGTCTGAATTCAAGGTCCCAGGACCTACAGCAAGAAGAGGCAAGGTAGAAGTTCTGGCAGAGTGGAGCTGAAGCAGCTATGCAGGAGCTTAAGTATGGCTGAGGATTTAATTCAAGTTATGGTTTAGTCATTTATCTTTTCTTTCTGTGCTTGTATCTAAAACCTCGTCTTTAAATCTTGCAAAGTAGACGCTCCTGCTAAAAATGCTTATGCATTTGTCATTAAAATTAGGCTGAAGTAGTAGAAGGTGATGCTGGTAAACCTAAGGCATGTTGTTCCCATGGTGGTGGTAGATCAGAGTAAAGAAGGGTACAGTTAATGTAAAGGGTTGCTCAAAGAAAGTTAGGCACTGTAGTCTGCTTCCACTAAATCAGAAAAATATGGGCTTAGTTCTGACAGATGCTCCTCCTTCCTTCAAGAAGGGAAGTAGCAGGGGGACACCAAGACTATTCCAAAGTACTGAGAAGTGTTGCCCATTAGCATCTGGCATCTGACAGGGCTTTTTATATATTCTGGATTATGCTATAGTTTGGGATACATCACAAGTAACATAGGGGGCAAATCATGGTTTTTTTTCTTGGCCCATCCCTATGTGTAATAGGGGTAAAACAATATCCCTATTTAGGCAAGTTAAAAGGGAAATATACTAAAATAAGGTGAGCTGGTCAGAGGAAAAATGGCAACAATAACAATAGAGCTATTTTAGCTAATTATAGAGGGGAAAGCAAAACTAACATAAGGTTTTACCCTGCTATTTGGCTTTGTGGCAGAATTTAGTCCTGCCTTGCTTCTGCCATCTGAGAAGCTGTAGGACTCACTGATCAACCAGCAACAATTCATGGTTGTCAGAGAGGATCAAATTGATAGTTTATTAATAAATATAACTAATTTATGTTATAGTCTATTCATTATTGCCTGTTTGCAGCTCTTTCATAAATTAAAAACCCCACACAGATATTAAGCCTGGTAAGAGTTTTTCTTTAGAGTGTGTAGTGTATACTCCATATTACAGTATGTGCTTAGCTACAGCTCTTACCAATATGCTGCAGTAATACAGGGAACATTTTCAATAATATCAACTCACATACTGGGTAGTCCTGCTGTGTGCATGGACATGAATTTGAATAAGTTATCATTAAATATGAGTAGCAATCAGCGACAGACTCTGCCTCTGAGATACTGAGCCTTTTCCTTAAGTAACTGATATTACTGAATGCTTGACAGTTCCACTGTATGATTGTTTTCATGAATTTCCTGCCTTTGAAATTCCAAATGGACCACTTCAACCTCTACAGAGACATTAATTTTACATCTGCTTTTTTTTTTTCCCCTTAGAGCTGAATTTTTTAATTAACACTAAATAAATATTCTTTACAAAGTGTTATTAACAATAGCCATGAAATCCAGTGGGTAACTGGTCTGAACCACAGCTGTCCTATTTCCTTTTTTACATCACTGGGGGCGACCCTGCCTGTGCTTTGTCCTTGTGACTCTTCTGCCCATACACCTCTCTCCTCACATTCAGACCATGGTGATCCCAGTCGAATGGCAGCCTATTAGGTCCCAGTCTTTCAAAGCATACAGTGATTTCCCATCAACATCAAAGCAAATTTCTCTGATTTAGTTTCTCTTTAGAAAAGGAAGTGGTCCTATATTTTCCCACTGCAACTTGTTCATCCTTGCTAAGTGCTGCTGCAGATGTCTCTCCCTCCTTGTGACTTCCTTTTTCTTGTTTCTCCCTTCAGTCTGATTATTTGCCATTTTAATTATTTGCCATTTTAAAGGAATGTATTTTGCCATCGCAGCTCTCACTGTTGTGCTTTTCTGATGTAATTGGAATAAGCTGATTTGTCCACATAGTTTTCAAAAATTTGGAAGGGCTATTACAGGGCAAACAAATTTAACATATTTTTGTATCATTTGCAAATCATTTTCATATCAAAACACATAGTTTCTGAAATACTAATTTCAGAGTTTTAAATTGGTTTTTGTACACTTCAATTGAACTTCTTCATGAAGGGGCAAATCTCCCCCTTCATGCATTGCAAGACACCAATTCACAGATGATCTTTAAATGCCACTAACTTTTCATGGAAAGAAGTCATAATACTACTAAATGAAAACCCATCTCCCTCCAGATGAGTTCATTTTCAATTCAAGTTGAAAAGTGAGATTTCTACAAACTTCTAAAATTTCTCTCTGAGATTTCTAGATTACTCTTAAAATTGGAGATGAAGAGGGTGAAAAAGAGGAATTGGCAGAGTCATTAGAAATAATCAACAATTTTGAAAAAATTTCCATTGTATAATTGTGCATTTTCATCTGATCTTTTCTCTCTTTCTAAAAATTAGCTTGCATTTATGCTTTCAAGACCTTCTTAACTTCTGTAGAGAAGAGGTTTAATGAGGCTGATGATTTAATGCCAGCCATCAATGGCAATGTTTGTTAATGCCATTTTCATAGGCAGTAATGTCCAGTTGTGAAACGTACCCAGCCTGACTGCAAAACTCATTCCAGCTATCATCCTGCATGGTCTGATGCTAATCTCGTAGATTATTGATGCAAAATGTGAGTTCAAAGTACACATTTAGATGAAAACTGGTAATTTCCAAAGGTTAGGTCACTGGGGTTTTCTAAGGAGCTAAGAGCAAGGCCCAGTGTGGAACTCTGAGCTTCTCACTACAAGTGAGGACTTTGGTTCATATCCAGCAGAGATGGGAGTGAGAGACCATGAAATGCAATTTTAATTAGATTATCCAAAACTAATGAAAAAATGAATTGATGCATATTTTGGGGTTTGATCTGGAGAGATTTCTGTGTGGATTTGTCTTTAGTGTTTTGAATTAATTTTGTCTTCCAAATTCTTTCAATAAAAACTAAGTACAAGAGCATTCATTGTGGTTTTATTTATTCTCACTTTTAATAAATAGAAATGAAAGCTGGGAGGGGACAGAGTGCAGAGGGTTTGGTTTGTTTTTCTCAATATACCTGGTATTACAGATTTAAGATACAAGCTATGAAGAAATAATTAAAATTCCCAGCATTTTTTTTTCCAGTGTACATGACCAATTAATTATTTTTAAAGGTAAATATAATGTTGGCTGCTTCTTCTATTTAATTTATTGGCCAAAATTTTCAATATAAGCGTGATTTCTCCCACAATTAATTATTTAGAAAACTAATAGCAAAGTGTTTCTCAGATTCATTATTTTGGAATAAAATCTCAAAGTAATAATTTTTGGGGTAATTGCTGTGGAAAAAAGGGTTTTAGCCAGGAATAATATGTCAAATAGGAATAACATGTCAAAACCCAAAATCACAGTTTGCCTAGGGTTTTTTTTTAACTACCCCATCAGAATGTACAGAGTTCTGCATTCCTGTGCCTGTGGAGCAGCCAGCCGTGGGGATTTTGCTGGCTATCCCCAGGCTTACAGAGACAGGCACGTAGCAGCTCATTCTGTGTGTGAGAAAGGACACATAAGAAGTTGTTACAAAGTCTTTTGCAGATAATGACCCTTTTTTCTAATTCACATCTTAATAGGCTGGTTTGGTTTGCATTAATCTTGACAATGAAAAATCTTTACTGAAGTGCAGTGTGAAAAGCAAATAACAATCTGCAATTCTTTCGGGTTTTTTTACCATTACTGCTAGAACAGTTAAAGTACTTAAAGAGGGCACCAGGAACAGTTGGGGTTTCTTCATATACCTATTATGTGGTTTGGTATACATCTTTTAATCTGCTTTGCAAGAAAAAATTGGGAACCGGAAAAGTGTAGAGCAAACCTTCCTTGTCACTACACTTCCTTCTGCCACTGCCACTCCCCCTCAGCTGGATGAGATCATGGCTGAGGTACCAGTTGCAGTCCAAGCTCAGAGAAGATGCCTGGGCTTAGATGATCCTGATCATGCCCTTTTTCCTGTCATCTTAGGGGCAATCTTCATGACTAAGCAGAGAAGAAATATTCCTCCTGCTAATACAGAGCATTCACCCTTGATTTTTCTGGCTTTATAGCTACTGTGCATCCACACTTACATGCTGTAATGTTGTAAAAGGAACATAATCACAATAAAAAAGGCGGTTTTGTTACAGAGACGCATGATTCTCAGGTACACACTGAAAAGGACTTGAAGTGTGAGTCCCACACGGCTCTGCTTGAGTTTTGCAGTGCTGAGCAGGGCTTGACAGCTCACCCTGGCATCCAGTGCCAGATGCTAGGGAGTTGGGACTATGGGTGTTTGTTAGGGTGCACTGATGGTGGATACCATTCCACCAGGCACCATCCCACTGCGGTGTGAGGTGGGCTGCCACTCTTCTCACAGTGGGAACAGATGACTTTTCCAGAGGGCAGGAACTTGGAGAGAGTGGTTTGTACGACCAGATGGAGCCACTGCGATAATCTGGTGTGAGTTTCCAGATAATTTAATAAGAATTGGCAAGAGCAGGCTATTAGTTCCTTGATGATTTTTGAAGAGGGGAGAGAGTGGTGAGGTGTTAATTAAGAGGGAATTAGCTCTGGTTTACTCTGGATATACAAGCTCAATGATGTGCTTTCCTCTCTTTTTTCTAGACAGGGAACACCGTACTAGAATGCTACTGACCTTTATTTATAAATATTTCAGGCCCTGAGAAGGTCAGGGGAGGGAAGCAGATGACTGGGTGTCAGCCCATCTAGATTTGGTCACTGGAGAACTCGGTCTGGCGGCCTGACCCCCAGGCAGTGACAGAATAACAGCTCAACACCACGGAGTGCCAAGGTCCCGTGTTAGTGAGGCTGCTGTCTTCTATTTTGGATCGTGGTGAAGCTGATAAGGTTTAAACAGGAAGTCACAGTACAAGTGTCTGGGGCATGCTGGTGTTGGCTTTTTAAAATAGATGTCCACAGCTGAAACACAGCGCTAACCTCTCTGAAATCCCTCCTTGGGGTGCATTCATGCCCCTGACATTCGTTCTACTAAATATATAGCAGGGGTGCCAGAGAGATGAGGGTTTGAACTGCAGAAAGCAAGGGCGAGTGAAGGTCATTGAGGATTTGATGGATAAGAGCAGATTCCTGAGCTCCTTGTTCAGGGGCTTGCTGCTGGAGCAGGGCTGTGCCACTCTGCCGCAGTGGCTGCCAGTGAGAGATGCTCAAAGAAGACACTTTTCTTTGGGCATTATCAAAAATAATGAGAAAAACAAAAGCAAATGTCTGGATGAGGAGCAGACTAAGAGTTCACTTCCTTATAATAAAATTATCTCTTCATCTGTGTAGGCATTTCTGCTAGACTGCCATTTCTTTACAGAGCAGACAGCCAAATGAGCAGTTGAGTACTCACTTGCTCCCTCAGCACTCACACACCGAAGAACATGTGTGCTAAATACTTTTTTTTTTTTAACTCCTGAGCCAGTTTAAACTAGTAAAATTCTTCAATATATTTTTTGTTTGGTAAAGAGGTGGTCATATAAAATTATTAAAATTACAGTAATTAGCAAATTGAAGAGAAATGTCTTTAGGACTTAAAGCTCCAATGTCTAGGCAATAGAACTGTAATTTATAAGCTGACACACCAATTCAGCTATAGGCAACTCCAGCAGCTGCTTTGCTACTCTTTAAAGTAAGTGCACGGCTATCAGACTAATTATAGAATGGAACTATGTAGAACACTGAACCCAGACAGTAAGACAGGACATTTTCTGACAGAAGTACTCCACAGCCCACTGCAGCCTGGAAATCCTGCTGCATTTAAAGCTGCTGTCTCCCTGGACATGTTTGAAATACTGCTTATTTTGTACATATTCCTTTGTCTTTCTCTCCTCTGCCTCAAGGTCCTCAAAGATACCATTGAGCCTCAGAAGGGGAAAGGTGTGTGGGATGCAACAGTTGCTGGTTTTTTTTTCTTTCTTTGAGAATGCAAACCCATCCTGGTGACTCCAGCTTTTTTATTATTAGAGCAGACTTCAGCAGCTGCCTCACCATGAGGGCAAAAAAAGAATTGTTATTTTCTCCCTCATACCCTCTCATAAAAGGAAAGACTGGATCCAGTTTCACATATCTGCTTCTGTGTTAAGTTTGTGATTGGGATAGTATGTCAAATTGGTTTAGGTATAGATGGAATAGATAGCTCAGGTGATCCTAATACTTTCCTGGAAATGTCAGGTTTTGTAAAAGGTGTCCAACTTCTGACTTTTCTTGCATGTCAGTGGGTTAATTTGTCTGCCAACCTGTGTTCATGTTTATGTTCTTGTAAACAGTGGTCAGGTACTAATGCTCATTTTAACTAAGCATGAATATAAAATAGCCAACACTTTTGTCTCAAAGCCATTTTTGATCAATGAGGCTTAACGAAGCTTTTGGGAAAAGTGCTGTATTTTATTGTGTTGTGGCAGCCAGCGTGTGGCAGGCAGGCCTGGTGGGCTCTGCTCTGCTCCTTAGCTGCAGCACTGGCATCAGCAAGCAACTCCAAACTTCTTCAGGACAGGCTGTACATGTTCAGCATTCAGAAGGATTTATTCTAAGAAAAGAAGCCAGCTGGCCTTCAGCTCCCTCTGTGATGGTGGGCTCATCTTAGTGTCACACAAGCATCCTCACTTCAAGATGCAAGCTAGGCTTGCTAAATTTTGGAGTCTTAAGCTGAATTTCACAGTCTTTCATTTACATCTTCACCATATCTTGATTTGTACATTTTCTTAGAGAAGGTATATCAAAAGATAAAATAGATTTGGCAGCAAAAGAAAAAAAAATAAAGGAATCCTCCTAAAATCATATGCATCTGGAAAAAACTTTCTAATCTGTCTTGACACATCTGTTGCTTTAGAAGAATTTTTAGAATTTTTTTCAGAAGAAAAAATTCCCTGGCTGCACTGTGGCCCTGCAGCTATGGGTGTTGGGGGCCTGGGTGTATAATTTGTGGAGCGTAATAATTCTATAATTATATTGCTAATTGTGTGCTACCTCTTTTTTTATAATAACAGAGTGAAGTGATTTATAACTTAACAGTTTTACAGGAGCTTAGACAGACTGTTAACTGAAAATGAGCTCTCGCAAGGTAGCTCATAAGAATTGTTATTGTTAAGGGCACGCTATCAAGCTGCACAAATGCCTGGCTGGAAGGTGTAGTCCTGCAGAAATGTTTCAGATTTAAAATCTCATCCTTTGTGCCTTTGTGGTCTTGCCTGTGTGAAAAATAATAGGAGAGGGAATGGAAGAAAGGTTAAGAATAAGAAAAAAGTAGGTCTAAGCAATATGCACAAAGAAGTTCAAAAGGCTGCACATGGTAGGAAGAATTCGAATTGCAAAATGGGAGAGCTGTTTGTAGTGAAAAGGATAGGAACTGGATTTTGCAAAGGCTAAAAGACTTTTCAGTTCAGTAGTGAAGAAGTATTGGTTGTTTGGAGATTAGACAGGATGTCCTCTCACAATACTTAGAAGATCTAGAATTTGCAAACTGGATTGCAGAGACAAAGTTATTTATCTTATTTTCATTGATGCTTTGGTTATCTGCTTTCTTTAAGCAGAATTTGGCTTTTTGGGGGGCCACATCTGCTTTCTCTTTCTGTAGATATATTCTTTCTGGGTGCTGCCCAAGCTGCTGTTGCTTCCCAAGGCAGATTTACCTTGGTTGTAACAGAAAGGAGTAGCTGTTCTGAATCATTTAGGCAACCATTTGGTGGTTTTGTTCCTCCAAATTGTATAAGATGGAAACATACAGCAATTTACAGAAATAAAGGGATAAAAGAAAAAAAATTGCTTAGTTTCCTGGAAACTCTACATGTAAAAAGCAGCATATTTTTATTCCCCTAAAAGCAGAATATTCAAGTATCTGAGCTCGTGTGTTAAGGACATAACAACAACTACCTTTTGTGATTCTTGACTGCATGCTGTTTCCGCTGGAAGTATTTTAAATTGTTAAAATTGAAGTTACATCATGAAAAGAACAATTTTTCTTTCATACTTGGAGTATTAGAAGATGAAACACATCTGATATTCTTCCCGCATTTCTGCAATTGTCATTTTATGGCAATGGTCCATTCAAGATTTCAGCTTTTAGAACAGATGATTTACTACCTTTGACTTAGATTTTTTTACTGCTTTGCCCATATAATTTAAAATATAACATGGCTTATCATTTCAGATATAGCATGACTTAGGTTATGAAATCATTGTGAAAGATTCTTCATTAAGAGTCATACTGGATTCTTAGAATTATTTTATTTCAAAGGATTTTTTTCCTCATGTATCCCTAGAGAAATTTTCAAGACAGCTGGTTCTGATATGATACAGACTATATACAATACTCATTTTGTTCTCGTCGTTGCTTGACATAAAGATCAGTAGATTAAAGGACATGATTTTTTTTGGAAAATATTTGAATTTGAAAGCCATATTAAAGTGAATATATCTCAAAAAATTAGCTCACAGTGTGTGTGTGTTTACACATGTGTAACTTAAGTATTCTGCAAAATACGACACCAGACACATTATCTGACTCAATCTGTATGAGTCATTTTGACATGTTCAGAATTTACCTCACAGACTGAAGTCAATAAACAGGAATCACTTGTTCAGAATTTCCAGACCAAGCCGTTATAAAAGAAAGATTAGAAAAATTAAAGCAGTGGAAACAGTTTCAATAAAGGGACAGGAATTTGGAATACAAGAAGTAAAACATAATACACTAATATGAGGGATAGTTTGGTATTCATTCTTTTTTGCTAAAACAGTTCAGTTCTGCTTCTGCCTCTCTCAAAATCTGAGGCAAGGTCTCTGTATTCACTAGCAGGTTGTGACTGTGCAACCTCTAGTATACATATCCAGCCTATGAGCAGTTATTTTTTCTCTTTTCCATGTGACAAAGCCATTGACTTTGGGCTTTAATTTGTGATAATTGCTCAGTCTCTGATGAACATATGCCATTGCTATTCCTAGAGAAGCATGTAAAGTTCTGTTGTTAGGAAGGTAGGAATTTATTTTCTGATAGCATGACTTTGATTCTTTTCATTTCACTCACTGATAAAAATATTAAGGTAGGCACAATCTTTTAGAGCTCTAATTAAGTGCACTGCGTGAAATCATAGCATTTGTCTTAGATTCTCATAATGTCATCCTGCTAATAATAATTTCCTTTAGAGCTTGTCATCCACAGTGTTCCCTTGCATGCTTTAATGTAGAATTTCCATTCATAATCTTCACCGTTTCACACTATTTAATCTGCTTTAATATTTGAATTTCCTGTGTGCTGTTCTGTAGACCCTACAGGTACGTGTTAGAGTACACATCCAAGCAGAAATCCAGTGGAAAGGTAATAAAAACCTTAGCAAATAGACTAATTCTCTTTTTTCTTGATTATGAATTTCTCCATCTGTAAAATGTATATATTACTACTTGCTTTGGATGTCTGGGTGAATTTTTTTATGTGAAAAATTACCATTATTGCCTTTTACTCCATATCTTTTCTCACAATTCTGATTTCTACTTCAAAGTAACATGAGATGTCTCTGGAGGTAATTTTTGGTAGATGTCTTTTCAAGCAACTGAAGAAATTATTAGAAATTTGTCTGCACTAAGTATGTACATAAAATTGATCAACTTCTTTTCTTGGTGACATATATAGTACGTTACAGGGTATATTTCTGTAAAATCTACACATCTCACACTATTAGGACTTTTTCTGTTATCTGGCTTTGTTCTGTAAATGCATCTAGGCTTCCTCTTTCAAGTAAGTGTTCAGTAAAGACAGGCATATAAAATTTTCAATATTGTTAGTCTGTTAATGTATTTCACTCTTAGATGAATACATAAGATGTATACCTAAGAGGATGTATCACACTTAGATGAATACATCAATTTGATATGAACATTCAAAGGGATTTGGTGGAGAAAAATAATTCCAAGAGATTATAAGAACATTAATGGAATAAAATTCGATTTCTTTCTTGAGGTGAAATCCACAAAAAGAGAAAAATACATGTATCAATACTGAATAGCCACAGCAAACCCTCCTGAAACTCTACAATTTATTTACGCTTCTCAGAGATTCACACACAACCTGGGCATGTTATGGTCCTGCAGAAACACTTAAATGCAGCAAGACATAGGGGTCTTTTGCAAAGGCTTGAGTCTAATCAATAGGCTAAGCTTCTGCAGCCTGGGGAAGCTCGTGGCAGCCAGCAGAGTGTGTTCCAGGGGAGTAAATTAAGTCCCTGTTGGGAACAAATGCCACTCTTCTGTATTTGCACTTATAGTCAGCAAAGGGACGCAGGACATGAAGTCAGCTTAGAGGAACTCCTGTAATTTGGGCAGGATCACCTTTCATCCACAATGTCCATCTTCAGCTCGGGCTGTGTGTGAAGGTTGGCCCATTTCACATCAGTCAGGAACCTTCCCCAGCCACGGAGCCTCTCAGGTATGTGTAAGGTGTCCTCTAGATCCCAGCTCAGCTGAGCTCCACTGTGCACAGGTGTGGTGGATGGGCCTGGCTTTTTTGCTGCATCATTTAGAATTTACTGAATCCATACTTTTGTGACAACTCAAACATCCTTCAGGAAAAAAAAGAGATGAAAGATTCTTTTGCATCACTATACTGAATATGAAATATCTGCAGCTTTTAAATATACATTGTGCAGGTATCTACCTAGATAATGTGTCAGAGCAGAGAGCTGTTTTTTCTGAAATTATTTTTGGAGTTGTTTTCAAAGTGGAACCTTTCTGCAGTGCACAGGCCCTTTAAAGTCCTCTTTAAATCCCCTTTAAAAGCTGAACTGTAGTTCAGAAATATGTCAGACATATGGGATATGGGGCTGTTACAAGTAACTAGGATTATCTACTGTCTTTCTCCTTAGCGAAATTTCTAATGTTGGTTTTAAAGTACATTTTTACAACATAATTTTTAACTGGAAAACATGGCCACAAAACTGGACAGTGAATATATTTATTCATTTGGATACGCTCTCTGCACCTTAAGAAAATACATCACAGTGAGTTAATAATTACTATTTTTATACTGTGTTATTTTATGGAAAGTATCTCTCACCAGCAGGAAAGTACAAGGACTTCTAGGAATCACTAGGGTATAATGAAAGTTGCCAAAAATGTAAACCAATACAGATTTTCTTATGAACCATGAAAATATTATGTTTAAATTAAAACCCTAACCTTTAGCCTTTGTATGAGAACAGCAAAAAACTATGGACAGGAATTTTTTAAAAAAGTGCATAGATAGACATCTGAGGTCTCAGGTCCTATTTATTTAATAGAAGAAATGGCCTGAGACCTTAGAAAATACCAGCCAACTAAACTAACATCAGAAGATCAATGAACGACCTGTGAGTAAGTGGAAAATTTCTTGTCGGACTAAACCTGCAAAAAGAATCTGAACAGTGGGGTCCCTTCTTTTTGCTTCTCAAGTGCTTTAGTGTGCATTTAACTGCAGCAAGATAACTTTTCACCTCCATAAGGGCATTTTTTCCTGAGATTTTTCCATTCTGTTCATACTTCCATCACTTACTAAGTCTGCAGGCTTCAGCCAGCATGCCAGCAATACTCCAATAAAAGAAGTGATCTACCTGGCAAGCAGCACCCAGCAAGACAATATCAGGACTAAAGAATTATTCCACCTGAAGAGACAAAAAGAATAAGTTTCCAGGATGCTACTTGCTAAGGTGTCAGTGTTGAAGTATAGGAGAGGATTTCAACTTCCTAGCTTGAAGATCAACTATGGGGGCACGCAATCAAAGAAGGAAGCCTATGAAGATATTTTAAAAAAGGAGATGGATTTTTTCAGCAGTTTACTTTCTTGTCAAATTCAGTTGTGGATCAATTGAAGTAATTTATTGAATCCATATTAATAAGTACTCTTGGCAGCAACATGGGAAACAAAATTAGTTTTCTCATTTTGAAGTTTGACCATAAAAATAATGATTTATGAGCATCAGAAATAAAATCCAGAACACAGCTGAATATCTTCAAAATGGAATGGTTGCAAAACTTGCTTCCCTATCAGAACAGAACAAGATTTTTTTTCTTTCTGTCTTTGGTTTATTTGGTGTTTTTATTTTTTCTTTTGCTAAAGAGAATACAAGGGTTAAATAACCTTAAAGAAAATAAAAATGAAATGAAAGTTCTGCCTGACCCCAAGTGTTTTTTACAGCTCTGGTTCAATAACCCAAATGAAATATCCCTTGTTAACACGGTTCTAAGTACAAGGTACCTTAACAACAGTTCCCAGGAGATGTTGTAACACCTTTGTCAAATTCATTTTAATGTCAAAGTAGCTGAGAACATGTTCATTCTCTGAAATAAGAGGTATTTCAACATTTCCATTCTAATTTTGGAAGAAAACAAATGGCGAAATATTAGAATTTCCCCCAGGATGAAAATTCTAATATTTTGCTCGGCTCTGGTTTCCAATAACTCTTACACTTTAATTTTGTAATATTTAACTTAATGTTTCCCATGTGAGTATTATAGCACTAGTGGGTGAAACTTTAGTCACCTCACAGATTAGGCATGCAAAGGAAAACAGTTCATGTATGCAGGGGGACAGATTTCTCCCTTCACAAGTACCTTCCTCTTGTTTCCCCTGCTGATGAGATGTCAGTTTATTACAGACTTGATGAATGGAGTTTCCTTTCTCAGGAAACAGTAGTCAGGCCTATGGAAGCATTTATGTAACAGCATACATTCCCTCTGTGGAAATCTCCTTATTATCCCTTCCCTGGGAGGTGTTGGACCGCAGTCAGGGACTGCCTGAAGGGAAAGAGTGAGATGCTGCTGCTGGGATTTTGGTGGGAAACAAAACTCAGCAGTCCTGGTCTTCGGAGTTGTGAAGCCATGCTCCACCCCTGCTTGCACCTCTGTGGAGCTGAGAGACCCTCTGTGGTGCTGAGAGAGATCCTCTGTGGAGCTGAGACCCTCTGTGGTACTGAGAGACCCTCTGTGGTACTGAGTGAGAGACCCTCTGTGGTGCTGAGAGACCCTCTATGGTACTGAGTGAGAGACTCTCTGTGGTGCTGAGAGAGATCCTCTATGGAGCTGAGAGACTCTCTGTGGTGCTGAGAGAGAGACCCTCTGTGGTGCTGGGTGAGAGACCCTCTGTGGTGCTGGGTGAGAGACCCTCTGTGGTGCTGGGTGAGAGACTCTGTGGTGCTGAGTGAGAGACCCTCTGTGGTGCTGAGAGACCCTCTGTGGTGCTGAGAGAGAACCTCTGTGGAGCTGAGTGAGAGAACCTCTGTGGAGCTGAGTGAGAGAACCTCTGTGGAGCTGAGTGAGAGACTCTCTGTGGTGCTGAGTGAGAGAACCTCTGAGCTGCTCATCCCACCAGACCAGGAAGGATGCTGCTCTCTGTGCCTGGGTAGGGAAACTTCACACACACGTACACCACACCAGATCTCATAATGTAAAATCTCTCTAAAGCAGGTAAGTTTACCCCTACCAGCTCAGGTCCCAAACAGCCCAGGCCTGCCATGACTTTTGCCGTCGGGTGCCTCCAAACCAGCCAACCCAAATGAATTGCAACATGAGTTAGATCCAGTTCCCATTCAAAGCAGGTTCAAAATAATGTGAGCTTCTCCACAGCATACACCTCCCTAGATATCAAAATACTTTATAGATTAGCTTGATTGAACAATCTCAATTTCACAGGTTTGAAAAGTGAGGTGTTCACACAGTTATAATTACCAAATCATCCATTGTGTTCAGTAGCAGAATTAGTCTTGAAGCCTGTGGCACCAGACTCCAGGTCATACACTCTGTCTTGGACCATGGTCTTCAGCAGGTGTTTCACAGGGTGTGTTGGCAGGCCTTGGTCTTAATTCTGTTTTCCTTCCTCAAATGCAGCACATCAGTGCCCGTCCCAATACATGCCTTTTATTCTGATCCATGTGAAGGATGGATAGTGATCAGTCTGTCTCTCTCCCTGACCAAGGAATGCCTGGTTAAGACTGTCTCTGGCAAAATTTGAGTTGTGGCTTAAAGAAGCTCAAATGGAGCTCTAACCATGTCTTGCAATGAGTTAGATGCAACTACTGTTGACTTTATTGCAACAATGTAAGTACTATTAAGGGGAAAGCCAATGCTCTCATGCCTAAAGTCATGAGCTCAGTTCTTGCTGGAATTTCAGGCCGTGGTCTCACATGTGCCTGAGAAAAGGAAAGGTCAACCTCCACAATGGTTGGTTTGTAAATATTACTCCTAAGAATCAATTTCTTCCTGCTTCCTTTAGGCTCTAAGTACCTAAATTAACTCTGTCACATGTAGCCCAGGAACCAAAACTACTGATATAGCATGGGCTGAGGTGTCCTTCCACAGAAATGGACCACAGCTTCCACACAGACTGTACTCTGAGAAACATTCTTTACTGGCACTCTTAAGGAGGGCTGCTTTATGGAGGAGTTAAATTAAGTACAACTTAAAATAGAGACAATTAAAAAAAAATACAAAAGCTCAAATGAACAGGCTTTGGTACAGTTATGATTACCTGGACAAGGCTACTGAAGGTAGGTGCTGAAATATGTACATCAGTTTATACAAACTGACACATTGTGCGTGCTAATATTTATTATGTGATAGGATACAATGATGATCCTAAAACAAAGGACTGTAACAGCAAACCTAGAAATACCTTAAAACATTTATAACCAAAACGGAAAATTATGTCATTGCTGGATAAAGGTTTCTTGATTTTTAAATTACTCTTCCAGTGCATTATGCTCCTTGGTAAATTTAGCCAGAGACAGATCCAAGAAGTTCAGATTTCTAATAAAATAATGAGTTTTTCCACCCTCCCAGCATTCAATTCAGCAAACTACTTTTCAGGAAAATATATTCCTAGGGTGCACATAGCTAGGAAGGACTCTAAACTGATGTTGCTGGTGAAGCAGAGCAAAGTCAAGGTTGTTTCTTTCACTTCAATACACACTTCAGAATATTTCTGGTTATCTTATTTCAGACCTTTCCATATGTCCTATTAACAGCTCTTCAATTCTTGCTATTTTATTTTTGTTTTCAAAGCTTTTTGTCTGCAAGTTCTTTATTACCTGTGCACAATTCATCATTATCTCTCTGTGTTTGGTTTTTAGTACACTTTATCACAATTAATCTATCAAATATGGTTCTTAAAATAATAAGCCATTTCTAAGAAGAACTTAAAGATTTGAAAGTGTATTTCTGTTTTCTAGAAAAGAAATGCAGCTGAGTTGACCTCTAATATAAGTCAGTGTGAAAATCAAAGCCTTCCTCTAACTGACCATTTTTCTTTTGCAGAAAAAGTAAGGGGAAGCATAGGATCTGAAAAAATACCAAACAATTCTTCTTAATGACTTGATATTAGGTAGTTTTATGAGTCCATTTGATAAAATCTGAAAAATTTATTTTCAATCATTTAAGATTCTAATGTTGCACAAAGCCCTAAAGGAGATTTTTAATTCTTTGTTCCTTCAAGTTTCCTTGTAAAATCCAAGTTCTGCATTTCCCTATTCCATCACATGTGACATATAACATTACCACAGTTAGATCATGAAGTGATCAGTAGAAGTCTCCTGAGATTTCTTTTGTGATGTCAAGATGATGGTAGAGGGAATATTTTTGTAAGTTCAGCTGCCATAGTTGAAAGAAATAAAACTTGATTTAAATGATATTTCATTTGAAACAATCCACCAGCACCAAAGAATTTCTGGGTTATCTCTAGAAACCGACCTATGTCTGCTAGCCCATTATTTTAAATTCCACTAGTGAACATGAGAACGGGTGCTGAAACTCCTGAATTGTTGGCTTTGCTATAGATTTGTTAAAGGCTGTAATGAAACAATTTTTCTGCTGTTTTCTTATTTGTCAAATAAGAAAGGAAGCTGCATAAATGCAAGCACACGTTACGTGTTTCTTACAGATACTAAATACTCTGTAATTCAAAATTGGTATCACTGCTGTGATAACACAGAACAGTGATCTGCACTGAATAGATGATTTGCTCCTTGCTGAGCCAAGGAAGGCTAGGTGGATATATTATATGTGTCTTGTCAAATTTATCTAGATTGTTCTCAGGAATTACAGTGATAGAAATCTCTGACTTTCCTCAGGCAATCTTTCTCAAGTGCTTCACAGGACCTACCATCAAATATGAACCTCTTTGCTTCAGTTTAAAACCATTTACTTCTGGTTCTGTGCACAATGAACTTGATAAACAGTTTATTTTTTTAAATAGATTTTTTTTAGATAAACAGTTTATATATTTTTTTTAAGATTTAACCAAAGACTTTTACAAAGAAATACTTATATCTTGCACATTGAGTTGAAATTACAAACCGTGTTTATATCAATTATGGCTGTCACATATCTACCTATTTTATTTCTATTTGAACAATCTGAGGTAAAACAATCTTTGTTAAACTTTTTATTTTGTTTCCTCTGTAGGATTTAGTAACACAGGTTTCAGAAGGGGTTTTTTTCTGATTAAACTTAGTTTTGCTAGAATGCAGATACATGTTTATGCAAAAAGATTAGTATCTCTTTTGCCTGGGAGATGATGTGTGATAATTGACCAATCCAATAGAAAGGTGTTCATAATCACGGACCAGATTCCAAAGTCCCTCTCTTCTTTACACTTGAATGCTTCATTTAAGGCATTCAGAGTTACACATTCAGAGTTACACCGTGGTTTTGAAGGGAGGATTTCCGAGAGGGCCTCACTCCCCAATAGCATTCAAATAGTTCCATATTTACCCAGTCAATATGAGTGAACCAAATTGCTTTACAATATTGAGCATAAAGTCCATCTGCTCCCCCTTTGTGATAGGAATGATCATATTCAGAATAAAAATACTCCTGTAGTAAGAACTGGAATGCTCCTTAAAACTAGCAAGTTAAAGGAATAGATGTCCCATTTAAAACCCCGTGCTAAGGACTGGAACACATGGGTTTTGTTGTGACACTTTAGATTCTCAGTACATCTCAGCAAAGACTTTCTTTGAACTTTATTCCCAGTAGGAGCTGGT
This sequence comes from Vireo altiloquus, assembly GCA_013396875.1. Classification (NCBI taxonomy): domain Eukaryota; kingdom Metazoa; phylum Chordata; class Aves; order Passeriformes; family Vireonidae; genus Vireo; species Vireo altiloquus. The sequence continues at coordinate 83,568 of VZRF01013451.1, forward strand.
TTGTTTGCAGTTTAGCTCTGGAGGAGGCTCACAGTGTGGGTAAGCAAACAGGGCTGTAGGGATTGACGTAGGCAGAGGTTCCTCCAGACATGCCACTGCTCTTTTCTCAGAGATAAAACTCAAGAGATTACAGAACAACAGTAAACTTCCTTAAGGTGAGGCTGGTGGTCTAATGACTCTTTTTTGCTTTACAAGGCTCCAGGTGTGCTTGGGAAGGGAAGCTATCAAGGCAGATGAGGTGATATATTGTATTTGATGCTCTCATGGGACAAAGGGATCCTTTGATTCCTACTCACTTATATCCCCTCAGTTGCATTGAAGAGGCCATGCTACGAACTCATTAGAGGATGAGATGCACTTAAAATCCTTTCCAAATAATTTTGTTGTTGCTGGTGCTGGATCTTAAAAGCTGGGTCTGTTCTGGGGCCTCCAAGCAGCAGTTTTTCGTGGCTGGGAAGGCTCAGGGGAGAGGTGTCTGGGTGGCCAGGGGCTCAGTGAGTTGCTGGGAAAAGGAGTAGGTGGAAGTAAAACTGTAGGGCTCGCTAAATGATGTGATTGCCTAAGGCAGCTGTCTACAGAGATGAAGGGGAATGAGGAAATGGTGACTGCTGGCCCCCTGTGGTGTTCCTGCTGAAGAATGACTTTTGGAGGAGAATCTGTTCACCAAATGCTTTGTGATGCTGGTGCTGCTACAGGAGGAAGCCCCAGGGGAGCTGGGCACTGCAGGGAGTGTGGTGACTGGTGCCCATCCTTGGTAGGGTAGCAGGATCCACAGGTCCAGCCTATGGCATCCTCCTGACTCTGGCTTCCTTCTCGCCATGGAACAAGGAGAACATTTCCCACAGCCTCCCTCCCAGTTGTGTCAGTGCTGCTGGAAGTACAGGGGTGTAGGCAGGGGTGGTGTGAGGGGTAACCAAGGGAAGGAAGGGGACTCTTACTGGAAGAAGGAAATGCTTTGTTTGGTGAGGCTGGGGAGGATGGTGAGGAGCAGAGATAGGGAATCAGGATGTCTGATCTGTGTGTGGGTGTAGGGGCAGTCTGGTTAGGGCACAAAGGATTTTCTGGCTATAGCAGAGGTGAGAGAAGTTCTTGTGCTGGAATAAAGTGGAATTTTTTGTTGGGTGGTTGGGTTGGCTTTCAGTGGGGAGAGATGGAGGTCTCTGTCCCCAGTATTCACCACTGCTGGAAAACTTCCTTTCCATGACCTGAATACCCACTGAGATTACCCTGGCTCCTATCCTATAAAGCCTTACTGATATTTCCCAAAGCCACTAAGTGATGCAGAAGCTTGTGAGCAGTTTCCAGCTGTTCCTGTTCAGCCAATCATCTGTCTTCCATGTTCACACACATGTAGTTTTGCTGGACAAGTGGAAAATAAAAGAAATTCCCCTGGTCCATATGAAGTAGGTGTGTGTTTCAGCTTGTTCCCCATACTGCAGAACTCCACTTGGAACAACTTGCTGTTGTCAGACAGGTCTTGGGAGGCACAGCTGGGCAGGCACAGGTCCAGGTTGGGAGCATCTTTTTGGAGCCTGGAGGTGGGAGTGCTTATTGGGCTACCTGCTGTGAATGGGGAGGAGCAGCCCCTTCCCACCTCTTCTGTGATCCCCTTGACTACAACTCCTAGGGCAAGTTCTCCCTAACACATCCTACCTAAGGGCTGAGCTCTCCTGAAAGATGGTAAGACATGCAGCTATCAGCCTTTTGCCCTCTTCAATGTCTCCACTGAGTAAAGTGTTGCTGTGATGGATACAGCCTCTTTGTTATTGGTATTTATTTGTTGGGTGCTGGTGTTGTAGAGAGAAGGATATAGAAGGGACAATGCCTGTGTACTTTGTTTTGATCCTGTGACCTGTATCTCAACCAACATATACCTTGTGCAATTTTTTTCGTGCCTGAGTGAATTGAGAGTGCTTACTGTTTTAATGAAATGCTCAGGTGACCCCTGGTCTGAGCACTTGGGGCAGGTCTGCTCAGTGTCTGCTGACACAGCGAGGAGCAGTAATGTTTCTCTAGTGTGAAACACCAAGGCATGGCCACTACGAGCAGCTGTATTAACAGTTCTCTGAGGTGTATCTAGCAAATGAACTGTAGTCTGGGAGTGCATGCTAAGGCATCCAGACACTTGTCCAGAGCCTGCACAAGTTCTGCATTTGGATAACACTGCATCATGCTGTGAAATTATCCCCATCCTTTCACAAGGAAGAAAGATGGTTTGAAGAAAAGAAAAGGTTAACAAGTGGCGGAGCAAGTATTAAAGAAAAGTTTGGAGAAGAATAAAGAAATTGAGACATAATAGGTAAGCAAACCACAGAAAAGTTACAGAAAAGTTATGAAAGTATTGAAATCATAGACTGACATGGAGACTGAAATTTGCAAAAGGAGGAAATAGGTGTTCTTTAGATGTCCTGCAGCTTAGAGTACATCAGGAGGAATAGGACTTATGTGTGATTTCTAGGGTACCTTACATAGTATTGGACATATCCCACATACATATTGCACAGCATCTTGGATTACTGGAATGGTGTTTGTAGCCCAACTGTTGATGTCTTCTGGGCTCTCCTTGCCCTGTCAGCCCATATTTGAGGTTACTTCTGCATATGCTGTCCATGAACAGGTGGCAGCCTTCATCCTTATGCTCCACACATGTGAAAAGTGATTCCCTCCTTGCAATTTTGAATTTATTCACAAAACGAACAAGAAATTAAGCGAGAAACCAGACCAGACTTCTCTGCAGTTCACAAATCTCTCTTCCAAATATAGCTGAAAATGGGGGTTAGACTAACACTCGCTTTTTCCAAGCAATTTGTAACAGAGCAAGAAAACTCACAACATTTTAATCAGGATTATCATATGGCATCTTGTTAGTTTTCTGGACAAATGCTTTCAACTAGTGCAATATAATTTGGACAGATACTGCCTATAATAACGAAAAAAATCCTAACCAGAAGTGATGGTTACCATAAGCACAGAGTGTGGCTGCCCATCTCTAGGGAAAATTAACAATTGGACCAGATGGCTAAAAGATAAATAATAATTCAGGAATGCTGAGAAAGAAATCAAATACATTAATAACCATGCTTGAGTCTTCTCCAAGGGCAAAATGATACACTGTGAATGTGTTTGTCTAATCTTCTGTAGTAATAATAATTTTCAGTCCAGGCATTCTTTCTATTAACCATATGGTTTATCAGGCTTTTCTTCCCAGCAGCAGCAGTCCCCAGTGGAGGGACTGTGTTGCAGTGCAGTACTAATACAAACATCCAAGTCTGAGGAGAATGAGAAAACTGTATTTGGAGTAGTTGGAGACAGGTGCTGACAAGCATTGTCAATCATATTCCCATCTTTAGTTCTTCGTATAATGAATATTTTTTCTTTTAAAAATTACTTAATTATTAGGGTTACAAATGTGTATCTGACTGTAGAGAGTTCTGGCAATTGTTACTTGGGATAAAGGTACAAATACAGTACATTGAGTTTCTGTGAGCAGAACTATTTGCACCAAATTATCCTTCATCTTACGGCTCTTCATGTATGATAACTGTGAACAACTAGGAAAACCAGTCCTCTTATCATGAAAGAACATAGGAACTTTTTTTCTCCCATTGATTGTTAGGAACAGAATTAAGTAGTCATTTTAGTTCAATATTGGATTTTTTTTGCTGAAGTTTTACCCCTTTACCTTGACTAATTATAATTTTCCTCTTATATTAATCTGGAAGATGAGAAACCGAAGTTTTGGTACAAGCAGGATTTACTTGATTATTTTTTTCCCTCGATGTTTTCAGCTTGGGCTTTTGTGCAGAGCCTGAGGAGAAGGGCTGAGCAGGTAATGGAAACAGCTCAATGTTTTGTGTTCCTCATGAGCAAATTAATCACAGTTACAATTAAATATGCAATGACATTTGCAAAGATGTTCGCTAAAGGTGAATTGAACCTAAGTCATTCTCAGCAGGCTTGTTCTACATGGAATATAAGTACTAAAAGAGAATACGACTTCTTTTTCCTTCTGGTGTCCCTCAAGACTACTTGCTAAAGTCATCTCCATCATACTGTGGGCCTTATCCTGGGATGCTTATGTGAAATTGATTATTATACTCTCTCAGTTAAAAAAGAAGCATGAAATGCTAACATAAGTAACTAAGGCCAATATTAAGCAATGTTGTGATGCCAAAGCTGTGTTAAGAGGCCTCTGTGTAAATGAAAATCAGACTTTATGTTTATGTGAATTACACATCTGCAATATATCTATAATATAGAACATAGCAGTTGTTTAATTTTTACCTAATTAGAGAGGCTTGAAAACATCTGGCATTTGACACCAATCCACTTTTTCATTGTATCCTCTCTTGGTAAGTTGGGAATGCAATATAATATATCCCATGAGATGCGCTTTAGTTTATGACAGGTGTGCATTTCCTAGCTGATCATTCATTGTATGACACTATTTGTTTCCCACTATATGTTTCCCACATACAGCTGGAAATACATTTATTTGGCAGTGAGGAATTTGCAAGGGGAAAAAAAAAATGGTTTAGGAGGAAACTTACGTCAGAGATGTAGATATATAATGTTTGCACAGAAATCTCAATGTGGCATTTCGTAACTTTCACAGACATTTGCTTTGTCAACCAAAATACAATAAATTTAATAAAGAGTTGGTGCAAAATTATAAATTTATAAAGAGTAAAATGAAATGTGTGTTGTCAAACTATAATCACTCCCGTAGCATATGTAACTTTTTATTTAAGCAGCGAGCAAGTCGTTCCTGTTGTGCTTTCTCCTGCTAGGAATAAGGGGATGAGTGGATTTGGCCGACTGTCGGCCGAGGGGTGGTTTGGGCTCTGTGTGGGGTCTGTGGGCGAGGAAGAGGGAGCAGAGCTTTCCTCTCCTTCCTCATCCTAGAGGATGTGGGAGGCGCTGGGACTGCATGACAGAGATTGTAGGGAAAGCTTGGCACGGCTCGTTATGGAGACTTGCTCTCTGAAGACAGAAAGAGCAGCTGAGGGTGCACTGGTCACCGAGTGTGGCTTGCTTAGGAGCAGCCCAGTCTGGCATGTGGTCCAGCCACTGCCCAGCCCCGAGGCAGGGTATGTGCAGCAGCTCTTGGCTCTGCTGCTTCACTCCCACCCTGCAAAGCAGCCGTGCAGACCACCTGTTAGCAATGGACCCAAGCTGACTCCCAAATTACGCCTGGAAGTGTTCTGCGAGCGTTCCCCATGGTGTAAGACAAAACCACGCCAGAAGCAAAGGGTGCACGTGGCCAAATTGTAGTGCCTGGGAGCATTGCCTTGTGTCATTCACTCATATAGGCATACCCCAAATGTCCCTGCTTAATTTATTGCTCTTGACTTGGAGTTTCCCTAGAAAAGCCTATGAGGATATATACAGACTTGTGAAAATTTCTTGTTTAACTAAACTTCATGGCATAAAAAAGGCCGCTTCCTTCATTCAGGATTTTTTAAAAATTTTAACACTTCTGATTTTTTGTTGCTAGCTTTTTTCATTTTAAAGGAAGGTAATCTTTATAAAATCTTCTAAAAATATTTTAGAATGGAAAGTGTCATGTATCCCCTTGCCAGATAAAAATATGTACAATATGTGTGTTTTAACTCCATATGAATATCTTATGAAGCCTATGCACTCACACCACAGATATCCTGAACTTACTGCTTTGTATTGCAGGCTCCCTCCTTGTCCTCAGCCAAAGGAAAAGAGTACATTTCAAGTGTTTCCCCTCAGATGAATGAAGGAAGGTGACTCATTTTCTGTGTTGGATTTGGCACAAAAAACCCCACAAACCAAACCAAACCAAAAAAAGCAATAAAAAAACCCAACCCAAAACAACAACAAACATCCCCCCCCAAACAATAAAAAACCCCGCCAAAAACCCCCAAAAAGCAAAACAAAAAAACCCCAAAACTAAAAATAATCCATCATAGCTGTGTAACTGGGAAGGGATTTTTTACCCAGTATGGAAAACCTTCACTCCTGGTGGAAAGAAGCCCAATTCAAATTCTGCTGGATATAGAGAAATGAGGTTGGTGCGGGTTTTAATAATTATTTTTCTCTGACCTGTTCATTGTTTCTCTCACTTAATTTAAAAAAAATTTTCATCTTCTGTTATTCCTCTGAAGTTGTTTCTGGTCCTGTCATGCCTCCCACCCTCAAAAAGCCAGTGTTTGATCTGATGACATTGTCAAAATGGATTTATGGATTTGTTTACTAACCAGGATGCAGAATGGGATGGAACAAGCTTGCCCTTAGAAATGGATATGACAGACGCTGCTTTCTGACAGTTGATTCTTGTCATAATTTTTAAAAATATATTGCTAATAGAAAATGATTCATAACTAATGAAAATTGAGGCTAAAAAGTGTTCTTATATAAGTTCTGAAAATGGCAGCCTGGCACTTCTAAAGCTGAGAGGTGAAATGTAACTGCTCTGTGAAAAGCATTTCCTCTTTGCTTTTTGGCATGTTTTCACTTATATCCAGGGTGGTCCTGAGGATTTGTGGGCTCAGTGAGAGCAGGAAAGATTTCTCATCATATATTCCTTTCCCTCACATTTTCCTCTTCTTTCTTTGTTTGTTCTTTTGTGTATATATACATATATATATACGTATTTTTTTCCCTTTTTTTTTTCTTGTGTTTTTCCACTCTCTCCTGTCGTGCTTGGGTCCAAAGAGTGGTATCTCAAATGCTTGGATACAAATATGTCCTGTATCCTTAAGGGGCACCATGTGCAACCCTCAACCCCTTCAGAAAACACACAGTTGGCATGAATTTCCTAGGCTAATGTGTGGAGCAGAGTGTGTGTGCTCCCCGGGGGCTCCCGGACTTGCTGGGGTGTTGCTGCTGCTTTTCCCCATGTGCTCCCTCTGCCTGTCCTGAGGGAAAGGGACATTTTGCATTGTGCTGCCCTGCAGGAAGCCCAGGACAGAGATGAGGCTTGTTTTCCCTCTGCCTCATTCCTTGCAACTCCATTGATAGTTGGTTATTTTGGTTATTTTGTTTGGTTGGTTCATCACTTTTCAGAATTGCATTTACAGCTTTGGCATCGTTGTGTTTTCAAGTCTCTGAATCTTCTCCGAACTGCTTTTCTCAATCACTGTAATCTAATATTCGCTGGTTTTTACATAGAAAATTTCAGGTCTTGTTTCTTCCAAAACACACATATTAATGCTATTAAACACTCCTAGACCTTAAACCCTGCTCAGTCACTTCAGAAAATCAGGATTTTTTAGCCACTGTGGAAGGAAAAAAAATCTTGCCACTTCCATTTAATAGTATCACAGCCAAACTAAATGATGTGAGAGAGCACACTGGCATTGAAATAGCCCTTGCTGAGGAGAAGCACATTCCAGAGGAAATTGATTTTCATGTCACCAACTCACACATATTTTGAAAATTAGGTTCTGAGCCACAGGTTTCACTGCTGATTTATTTATCTTTATTTTTTGCTAGACTTTTCAAATGAATTTTTAGTGAACTAACAAGTTGCCTCTGACACGGGCTGAGGAAAGGTTCATGCAAAGAATGCAGAGTGCAGACCACCAGTACATGGAGGTCAAGCCAGCCTTGTGAAATGCAAAAAAATGGTTGATGGCAGAGTCTACCAAGTCCACCAAAAAACTCGGGGATTCACAAAGCCCAAAGCTGGAAGGCGATAATGTGGTCTGCTCTCTGTATCTCGCAAGCTGCTACACTTCATCCCGTTATCCATGTTGAACACATTGCTTCCTGTTTAAGTTAAACATGCCTTCCAAAAAGGCATCCGGTTTTGATCTGAAATTAGGGAAGGTTTGCTTTGATAGCTTTTTGTTGATGATTGACGAAGTCCAAACAAACGATTACTTTCAATTTAACTTTATCTGGCATCAGCTTCTGACCACTGAGGACTGTGCTCCTCAATTAATGAGCCTGCTGTTTATCTCCATGACATAACTGTATGCAGCCATGTCGTCTGTCAGTCTTCTCCTTGTTAAAATCAGTCTTTATGTCTGCCTCTTGAAGATATTTTCTATGCCTCAGATCATTTCTTTCCTACCTTTCACAATATTTTCAATAGTCTTTCAGAGATTCAAACTGTGGATTGTAGCCAGCATCTTAATATGTTACTGTGTGCCTCCTGGAAGTTATGGCAATTAAGAAAATAGGTTCTTTGACATAACATATAAAAGTTGAACGCATTCAATTAATTATCCCCATGTACATTAATTTAGAGTTATGAGTCCAGTCAGTGCCTTCAAGCTGGTGACAGCTTGCCTCCTGTCACATCAGTACGTAGATGGCTGGTATTGGTTTTCAGGATCCTGTAACCATTTTAGCCTATGCCAGAAGAAATTTTTTCTCATGAAACTGCTACATGCTTTAAATTAAAAATTTATGTTTGCCACATACTGTGAAATGTTCTCTTCATGTTCTCATCACCAGTCATAAGATGTTTGAAATTCTGCTGGTTCCCTTTTGAAGAAAAAAGAAAAAACAGAAAAATGAAAGCTTCTTCTAATCTAAATTGGCTTTTGTTTGTGTTTTCATTGATAACATGCTCTAGTGAAGGAGTGAGAGAAGGGGAGAAAAGCTTAGGAGAAGGCACAGATAACTCCCTAGCTGGTAGGGTGGTTTCCTCTCAGGCTGAAGACTGGTGATAGTAAAGGTGTGTCATTCCCATACTGAGGACCTTCTCTCATCTCAGATGACTTCAGCCTTGTGGAATCTCCTGCACCTCCTGGCAGCCCGAGGGAGATAACTCACCAGAGAACTTCTTTGCCATGCTTTGCTTTCCTTAGCTGCCACAGCTTAGCTTATCAGAACCATTTCACTTAAGAAAGTGTGCATCCATGGGACATAACCTTGGCAATGGTTTTGATAATTGCTGTTTGTATTGCACAGGGTCAGTGCTTTTCCCTGTCATTAATGGCCTCCTAATGTGTCTGGAATTCTGCAAATGTCAGGAATTCAGGCAAGACATGGCTCGGATTTTTCAGGGCAGATGCACTTTGACCCTTTTTAGGAGATGATTGAGGGAGACTGCTGGAGTTATTAGTTTTCTTTACCTCTCCCCACCCCTCTTCTCCAAATTAGCAGTCCTAAATTATTCAGTGCTAGATGTCTGCTTGCAAAGCTAGGGCTAGGAGAGCATGCTAGTGACTCTTGTGGGTAATCTATTCATCCCAGCTATTGAAGAAAAGAGATGTTTTTGGGAAAGAGCTATTTTAGAGTTAGGAATGTTGTACTGCATTTCTTATATGAGGATGGGTAGGAGAGGGATTTTATCAGCAGTTCATGCCTGTCTCCCCAGTCCCACTTGGAGGTTTATCTTTGTCAGCATACAATATTTTGAGTATGCCAAATTGCTCTTTCTTTATCACTTGCAAGTTCGATCTTCTGGTGATTTGTGTATTGCAGCTTTTATGGGAATGTTTGTAAAACTTGTTCGCTTGGGTTTTGAATCTTTTCCATGGCTGAGGTCATGAATTAGGCAGATGTTCACAACACACATCCCATGATGATCTCAGTGATACTACCTGGGGAGCCACAGGGGTGGTGTCTGACCTGTTTAGAATAATATGTGCCTGAAACCTAGGAAAAGGTGTTCAGGATATTTGTATCCTAACATATTGGGTCCATTACTTCCTAAATTATGTGACAACTTAGATTGTAATTTCAGCAATTAAGAAACTATTTCTATCATATTTAGTTAGATGTGACTTCTAGAATTGTGCTTGATGTGGCTGAGGAAATCTCACAATTTGACATAATTTCTGAATTTTCATTAATACTCAGTTTCAGTTTCACTGATCTGATTTGCCAAGGGCTGATGTGTGAAGTGACCCTGATTCTGCAGAGGCTGGAGAAACACAGGAGATGCTTGGTACTCCCAATTTCCTTGTACTTGAATGAGCTTTGTGTTCTCTACCTTTCACCTTGTGGTTTTCAGCATGAGAGCTAAAAGAAACCTATTTTTTTTATTAAAGTCATATGTTAGTGGGACTTTGTAGTTTTCTTCTGTGAAATGATTATTGAAACAAAAATGATTAAATTGGTATAACCTCGTGCGGTCCTCATTTGGTATAGCAGTGGTCTGAGTGGATTACCTGTGAGGGCTGAGTAATCCTTGCCTCAAACTGAGATAATATAGCTGGTAATAAACAGCGTCATAAAACTGACATCGCTCAGCCAATGTTTTTCTTTAGACTTAAATGATGGTTTGTATACACTTCAAAGAGAAAATTCCTCCTATTAGAAAGGCTGGGAGAAGCCACCTGGAAAATACACTCATCTACACATGCAAGCTTTGAGCCTAGGGTAGTCAAATAAGTCAAAAAGACAGAGAGAGAAACAGAGTAGAAGAAAAAAAATGTGTACAATTCCTCTGTCTTGCACATTTTGCAACCAATAGCCAGAGGGATGGCTTTGACCTTAAAGTAAGGTTCACTTACAGCACCTTGGATTTATCTTGCCTAATAATTAATACTGTTAATATTTATGAAGAGTGTGTTGCTTATCCAGAACATTTGTTTTCTTTCTAAATAAATCATAGTACTAAGGAGACAGTCTTTCAGCATGCAAAGAGATGGTGTGTTGTACATCATACAATACAATTTCTTTTTCTTTCCATAGCTGAAAAGTAAAGGCATTTTCAGCTTGACCCTGATCTCAGCATTTGAAATCTTAGAATCATACTAAACACAATTTAAATATTTCATATGTAATTAGTTAAATTCTGGTAGCAGGCAATCACAAATGACTCTACATATGTACATAAAGAATAGTGAAATATTTTACCCAAAGTTGTAAAGTAATGAGCCATTGAGCTCTCAGACCTTTAGATTTATTATCTGGTCCTTTGCACCTAGACTCAGTTGCTCATAGACTGATGTTATAAATTATACACCTCTATGGGAGAGTTTTTGACGAATTTTTTCTCTGAGATCCAGACTGCAAAAGCTGAAAGGGACATTTTCTACTTACATCCAAACACGTACATAAAGTATTAAAAATGCAAGCCATGAGTTACATCTTTGGAATTTCATGCAGTTCACTGAGATCTCAGAAAACACAACTTTAATAGGGGGCTTACTGCTGCATAGCCTCAGGAGTGAATACCCAAGCACTCCATATCTATCTCTAATAGTGTTCCCTTTTAAGATATCGACTAGTTTATTTATAGTTACTTTGCTTTTTGTAACAGGGCTAATGTCAATGACAAATGAATGTTGTAAGAAAACCCCACTTTAGAACTTTTTAAAGATAGACTTTATATTCAGTGATTGGAGTTACATGTAGCAAGTTGCTATATGCTGGGGAGGATTTACTTTGCATAAACATTTTTTAATACATTGACTAGAAATGTTTTTGGTTTTGCATCTAGTTTAGAATGAAAATGGCAAGAGGAGAAATGTAATGGAAAGGAGTAATGAGAGCAGAGGAGAAAGATGAAGGAATGACAGCAGCAACTTTTGGATAGGAACAAACCTACATCAACTAGAAAATTGTATCTACCTATCTATATATCTATGCATATATATGTATCTGTCTATCTATCTATCTATCTGAAAACTGCATACTCTTCATAAGCACAGCGTAAGTCAGAGGAGAAATGTCAGAGGTTAAATGAAATGAATTTTCAGTCTATATCTGGGCAATACACCATTGTTTCCTCATTCTTTTCCTAGATCAAGACCTACGTACTAAAAGTAAACAGAGACACTACAAGGAAGAAGCAGCAAGGAAGAAGCAGCAAGGAAGAAACAGCAAGGAAGAAACAGCAAGGTTTGCTTGTACAGTCTGCACCATCTGGGTAGTGTGTGCTCTTCTCTTGTGCTTGGCCTTCTTGCTGCAGCATACATCACAGCTTTCTCCCTTGCTGGAAAACTAATGTTTGTATTGGATGGAACTCAGGACAGGGAACTGTGTGTATAGGAATTAATTACAGGAATCAGGTTCGTAAACTTGCCCTGTTAGAAAATTAAACATAGGTTTCAATTTTACAAAGCTGATATTTCCTCCACACCTATTTTCTTATTGAAAGAGATTTGTACCAATTTTCTGTGGATTAATGGTGGTCAGTCGACATTTAACAGCAATATAAGTCAGACCTTTTAAAGAAGTCCTTGTTTATTTCCACAGCTTCAAGAGTGGCTCCTAAAATTCTCTGAAATGAAGCAGGAACAGCTATCTCATCCTAGAATTCACTGCAAAGTTCGTTGATGCTTCAACACAGAAAGTCTGAACACAGAAACTGGTTTAGGAGAGTGGGCAGGATGGAGTTACACCAAATACCATCTCAAATGGGAAAGGCAGCAGTGGGAGCTGGGGCTTGTGCTCCTGCAGAGAACTGCATTCATAGCTGTGTGGGGGAGGCTTGGGACAATGCAGAATGAAGGAGAAATAATGCTGTGTTTGGATAAGTTGTCAGCACATCCCTGGCCAGTTCAAGCTTGTGCAGAGATGAGTTCTGTGCGACTTTGTCAGGTTAATATAGCAAAAGGAGGGCAAACACTGGGGGCTTTGGATGAGTGTGGCTTAAACCCTGAAAGGAAAGCTGCTGGCAACTTGTGGTTTACTTTGGACATCTTCTCCAATGAGAAGAGGCAAAGATCTTTAGTTTCTCAATTCTTCCAGTGTGTAGTGGAGAGGTGGTTGTGGTGGGGATGCACTTTAGCCAGCAATATTATCTGGTGTGCGGCAATCTCTACAATAAAGTGCACTGCTGTAGAAAAGTTGATATGTGACCTGAGGAAAATATGTCACTATGGTAATAAAACTAAGCCTGCCAGCCCTTGCTTTTCCAACATAATCCATTTGTCACTGTAAATATGGAAACAATAAATTTAGATTTGAAAATATCCACACAACGGACTTTTTCTTCCTTTCGTAAACTGTCAGAATCAATTCTAGTCACAGAGATGTGTAATTCATCTTCCTTTTAATCAAGAGCAAATTATAAAATGAAAGTCAATGTATTAAGCTCTTTTCTCAAACTGCTGAGATGATTAGGCTCCGGTTTGATGTTTTAATTTCCTATCACAGGAGTTTTACTGTTTGCCTTAGGAGAAATGCCGTAAGAGAGTTAGCTCTATAATTCCCTAGACTCTCATAACACATTCACAAGTCTGAATAACCCCAGACACTATACTGGCTTACAGCTCTTGCTTTTGAAAGCTATTTTTAGTCTGTCATATTTCTGCCTTTGAACACTATACCAGTTAAGATACAGACTGAAAAAGCTGAAGCTGCTAATCAGTATTTTGCCTCACATCAGTGCAGATGAGCCATTCACTGTTACTGGCTTTGTGTCTCCCCAGGGATGGAGCCTGAGGCTGGTGTGCAGTGCTCATTGTCAGCCTTTTCTGGAGATCCCTTTCTCTCAGGGTGTTGTCAGGGTGCCACCGTGTCTGCCAGCACTGTCACCTCCAACATCTTGTGTCTTGTTCACCCAAGGGAGGTGTGTGACTTGTGCCTCCCACGACAGGCATTCTCACCATTGCTCCTCAGTCACTTTCACCAGCTTGGTACACTTTGGTGAAGTTTAAGGCTGAGACCCTTTAATTGGAATGAGTGATGGTTGTAAACACCTTTCAGCACTTCCCAAATCTAGTAATTATGTTCAGTTTGTTTCCAGAATTACACCATAGAGTCTCGAGCCAACTTTATGCCTCATCATCAAAAAGAGAAATCTTACCAGGAAGGGGGCAGCTTTCCCCTTTCACCACTCTCTAACCATAACTACTGTTTTGCTGCCCCATCTGCATGGCCATCTGTGAAAAAAGATGTTGGACTTCATGGAACCCCAGGAGGAATGCTGACCTTCCATCAACCTGGGAAGGTAGAGGGTCAACTTAAAAACTTAAGAACTGGGTAAACTATTTAGAACTAAATGAACTGTTGACGTCTCCATGTGCTCATACATACACACAGACAGAGCCAGGGGACATTATGTAGGAGAAGTAATGGGTTCTTACAGCTCTGGTGTCTGTAGGGAAAGTCACGAGTCCCCATGACTCAGAGCAGAGTAGTAGATCTCCTTAGGACTGCAGGATGCCTTGGAAAGTGGCCAGTCTCTATTCCAGGAGCAAATCAGCCAAATTCACAACCAAGTATATTGTTTCCAATTTGGAAGGAGCTGGGTTGATGCTGGACTAGGGCATCACACACCATAACCCACCCTGCTGTGCAAACACGTCCTTCAGGTACTGATCCTTTCAGGAGCACCACCACCCTCAGTCGCTCTGCTGAACCTGCACTTGGACTGAAATAGCAGAGATCTGTGGGTCCACACCAAAATTCACTGAAAGTCCCAGGTCAGAAGTGAAGTAAAGCATCGGGATTGAACTGATATAGCTGACGCTGTGGTGGAGCTCTGCAGGTGAGCTCCTTAATGGAAAAAAGAGCGCAGGGCCACGTGTGCACCCAGTTACAGTGGGTCACTGAGTTATGAGGCATATTGGCAATCTGTCTCATCACATCTTGGGCACCTTGTTGAAGTTATCAAAGACTTTTATAGTGGGGCATAGATGTTTGTAGATGTAAAGTATACTGCTGTGTTTGTGAAGAGCGGCAACCTTGCACCACCCAAGACAAATGCTGACTGTGTACTGCTGTGTGTGCTCAGCAAATAGCTAAGATTCCTTCGGGGTTTTAGGGGATGGATCCATTCCCCAGTGCTTTTGACAATAGTATGGTAACAAAGGGAATAAAAAAGAAAAATAAGAGGCTTAAAACTGTCATTTACGGACTAGAAGCGTCACAGATTTTCCTGTAAGGCTTTCACATCTTTATTCAAATTTCATATTGGCCATACAAAATTAAACAAAAAGGAAATAAAGTTTCAAAGGAAGCCTTTTTGCAGTACTTTGTGCTGAATGTTCTTCTGAATGGAAAGACCTTTCCTCTCTACTGTTGTAATTTAGCATGGGAAAATTTGATATTCCTGCACTTAGTCCTGTGAATAAATTGGATAGCCTGTAGCTAGAAATCTTGAAATGGAACTTTGCAGCAAAACAAATCATTAAACCAATGTATCCAGAATATTTGTTCTGGAAACGATATTGATTTGACTAAAGCTCACTAAATCTGCCTTAGATTTCTAAGGATACTATTTCTATATTTCTGTTAGTTTTATTTTAATACACACATGTGCATTTTGAGCAGATGTCTTTGAGGTTTTTGACTCATTGTTCAGCAAAAGTAACTTTTTCTGTGATAATGTTAGTGGTGTCTCTGACAAAGTCATTTTCTCTGAGCTGCTATAAATGTGATCCATGAAAATTTTTTTTGTTCCATCACTATCCAAATTAGGTACTGAATTACACATATTTATAAACAATGCATATAGATAAGGGAGGCATTAAAATATCTTTCAGGGGCCAGACAAAAGAAAAGAGTCTTTTTCACCTTAATGTGTTGAAATGATGTTGTCAGCAACCCTATAACTTCAGATGTAATAGGGTTACAATGACACAGGACACAGAAACAACGAGTAAAAATGAAAGAAAACTGTGAATAGGAGCTCTAATTTTGAAATTTTCAAGCATAATCTCATTTGACAAGCAGAGAAAAGAGACAGTTTTAAGTGATTATGACATTATTTGTTGCACAGTGCTATAATACTTTCCACTCATCCTTTTGGTAGTTTCTCCTTTTTTTCTTCCATCTGTTTCCAAGACTGAAGAGGAAGTATAGCAAGATCTTAAATATTTCAGCATAATGAAATAATATTATGATTTGAAAGTTGAAACTCATGTGGTTTTGAATTCGGAAATCCTGGGGACCCAAAACTGTGGTTTGTGAAGTTTTCTTAAATGCTACACTGAGTTAATATTGAAGCTTCTATTTTTCTTTAATATTACATTTCACTGATTAAGGGATTCCTTCACTTGATATGTTAAAGAAGGGATAAAATTAAATTAGCTTAGCTTACTGAATTTAGGGATGTACCTATTATGATGCGAGTGCTCCAGATTTTTCCAACTTACTTTTTCAGTGACTATAAAGTGGGTATGGATGAATTTTTCAAGTGTTGCTAGGCATGTCTTTGCTTGAGGGAGGTTTCTTCCTGCAGAGCCCCATTCTGAGAGGCTGGGTTTTGTGACAAGCTGATATTGGGGAAACTCACTTTTGATGGGCACTTCAGACATTATAAACCAAATGAATTTTTGTCAATTAGTTTCTACTAATATTCCAAAGCTGTGTTCAACTTTTCTGCTGGGGCATATTGTGCATGCCCTGGGGTTCTGGTCCATGCATCACTTGCATCTTGTCTGACCCCTGTATTTGGGTTTCCTTTCTGTGGAAAGTGGGGAATGATGTTGTGTATTCAAGTTCTGTCCTTATAAGAAATAGTCTGGGGCAGGGAGACAAATGTAAAACAGGGAAACATTCTCAAGTTCCCTGGTGAGATATAACCTGAGACCTCACCTATGAGAGCAAGTGTTTACCACAAATAAATACACCTCTTTGGTGTGAGGTCATTGGTGAGCAGCAGTGGATTATACTGTCTGGCATTTCTGTCTTTTTTGTGCATTGTTAGAAATCCTGAGATAGCATGTCCTTTAAATTACCCCAAATTGCCTAATGTGTTTGATATTTAAGTGACCATGATCATAGCTTTTTAGATACCATGTTACTTGTCTGAAATAAAATAAAATTAAATTAAAGCTGCTTTTCTCGCTTCTAAATCATGTGGCATGTCTAACACACTTCTGCTTTCTTATAAAACATTGGTCATTTCATTAAAAAGTTATGATATGAATAGGCTGAATGGAAACATTAGATAAGATTTTCCTGTAAAGTTTTCCAAGAGGCCAGAATCCCCTGCCTGTGAAGAAGATGGTGTCCTTACTGTTACTGCAGGCATTAAAAAAGAGCATAGTTATTCATTGCACTTACAGCTCTACTGCCTGTTCTCTCTTGCTGGGGATCAAAAGTGAATTTTTTGAGCCTCTTAGGCCAGGGTGGAAAAGTTGTGCCAATTTTTGTGGTTCAGAATAGATTATGGTTTTACAAGGCAGTATGTTTTATAGAGAAATGTCATGCCAAGGATCACATGTGGCCCTCAACCTCTCAACTCAAATCAGTAAGTCCCCTTTAAAGCTGAATTATTTGGAGAAGGCTCTAGCATGAATCTAAAATGAGAATTTAATTACCTTTCCTCTACTGTGATAAACATAAATTCTGACACGCTTCCAATCAAGGTGTATATTACATAAAAACCATTGTTTTGATACTTCCATGAAAAGTTTCTTTCTATTTTTACTGTTGGATTTCTCAGTGGGTGAAATCCTGGATGATTCTGTGATTTAAAACTATTGGAAGTTCTCTGTGACATCTGTGAATTTATTCCTTGTGAAACAATTTTGTCAAATTTAGTTGGAACTAAACCATGAGAATTGTGTGTAGTCTTACTTTAGTTTACATACTATAGAACATGAAAAGACAATCAGGGGAGCATAATTCTAAGTCCTGAGTAACTAAAGAGGAGAGCAGACAGTTCATCTGATTCTGCACATTCAAAGTGATGTCATCATCCCACCATTTCATCCATACATTCTATTGAGTAATTTACAGCTATAAATTCATACTGTGAAGTCTTCGTCTTACAGTGTTCTTATAACCTGTGAGGCTGCCACAATCTGTGAGACCCCTAGTTCTCTTACTCCTTGCTGTCTGTCTGTCAGCCAACAAACCTGCACAGAGTCTCAGCTGGATTGCCTTACATTTCAGGTGCTTCAATTAAACCAATAATTCTGATGCCTCTTGTTCTCACTTGCCAAGCAGCATTTGAGATGAATCTTGGTGGACAATGGAAACATATTCTGTGAAAAATCCCCATCCAGTACCTGCCTAGCCTATCTTAAGCCTAAACGTGATGCACATTTTCTCTTGCTGTCTTCCCCCTGAGCAACTCAATTAAGTCTTTCTTACCTAATCCTGCTTAAGATACAGAATCTTAAAATACTAAGCTACATGGCACCTGATGGCCCTCAGGCATTTTAGAAGAATCTCTTGCTACTGCCACCTGGGTGGAGCACTGCACAAAAATTGCAGTTGTAGCCAGCTTTTGAACATTGGGCTGGCAGGGTGGGCAGTGTCTCTTTCAGGTAGTGGCTAGACTATACACATGGAAAATGAGGGACCTGTGCTCTGGTCCTGCCTTTGCCAAGAGAATATCCAAGATACGGAGCCTCTCTCAGGGATAACCTGGTTGTGGGACTACATGGGAAGTCATGTGGGCAGGCAGGGGAAGCCAGCACTGCCTCTGCTGCTGAGGGGCCAGGGTGACTCTTCTTGCAGTAGGAGAGTCAGTCCTTGCTCAGAACTGCTTTCTTGGAGGCAGAAGAGAGAAAAAAGACTGTTATGATGGGGTAATTGTGCAGCTCTTCTGCCTTTGATATCTGTCTTCCATTATTCAAAAAGATCTTGGCCACTGTGCATGGCATTGCATAGGCTATAAGGACAGTTTAGGTCCTCAACAAGGCTGGTACAGAAATATTTTATGGCCATGACTTTGCTTGGTTATATATAGGTGGCTTGTTATACAAAATGGTTTATTTTTGTCTCAACCTCTGGTATCCTTTTGTCCCAGGGATTCTTTAAGGCCAGGGGCAGCCTGTGTCCTAGCTTGGGACTTTCAATGACTTACTGGAGACGAATTCCCCGAGAGGTTAGGACTCCACAGCAATTAAATGTTAGGCACAAAAGCAGTTTACTGGCTTATGCTTTCTCTTGAAGCCACTCTGTAGTATCCTGGTAGATGCTGTTTACAACTGACCCAGCCTATTTGGACTCATTTCCTTCAAAATTCTGTTTCCAGAACCCTTCCAGAAGAGGTATATGAGCAGGCCCAAGTAAACTAATGTTGTACTTTTCAGCAATGAAAATGTGCAGCATTATGGGCAAATATTATTTCTCCAAACCAGTCTTAAGAAAGTTTCAGCAGGACTGCCTTAAATACTGTGTCAATCATATCTTAAATGTAAATACTTCCTTTAAAAGATAAATTCATCTCTGTTCTTTTAATTCTGTTTTCATTGATGGTTAGGTATACAGGATTAATTTGTTTAAGTAATTTTCCTCTTACAATGGTATAATCTAATGCAGGTAAAGACACACAACTGTTCAAGGATTTTAACATTTGTTTTCAATGTTAACTCTGCAGCCATGGTTAGAAAAATAATTCTTTCAGAAATCTGGTCTGCATTGCTTCCTTTTGTAGTGATTTGGCTTCTTTCAGCTGTCTTTCAAACCTGCCGTAATGGCATTCCTCTATTATTCATATTTGCTTGCACAAATCCTAGCTGAAGAATGCAAGCAAGTGAGCAAGCTGTCTTCTAAATGAGCTGGGATTTGAACTGAATGGACCAAAAATACCATTCTGCTAGGGTCTTTCACAGTACTTTAATTTAGCTCTTGTTAATTAAGATCATAAAACTTCTGTAGTTGTGCTTGTGTCGAAACTGTGATTCTCCTTCATTACATATAATTAAGAATAACCTTCAAGAATAAGAAAAACAGTAAATTATGCATTCTAAGTGGCATGGTTTATTTTGTTTAACATAGGAAAGTAGTTCTAGTGTTTTGCCTCGTCAGTCTGTAAAGGAAATGTTTTTCAGTCAAAATCCCCTTTTTACCAGTTACACTAATAACCTCCTCTCGCACATTATTTCAAAACAAGTTTAAACAGGATAGAACAGTGCATTAAATGCATCACAGCTGTTACATATACTCTTGAGTTTTGATTTACTTCTGTCACAGTAAAAATAGATTTTTATAAATGGATGTTTCATGCTTTTGACTCTAATGTATGACATACAGTGAGACTCACATTTCCCTTAAGTAATGGTTGAGCCACTGTGAATCCCCATCACAGCTGTTGAACAGTGACTCCAGAGAAGATGATTTAACAACGACAACAAAAAGTCTGTGAAAACTCCATATTCAAACGGAATCCTTGTTCAGAGGCTTCTAAAACAAAGACTTTACACTTTTTCATCAAAAAATACAGGACTTTGGTGTTCTAAACTTTTGTTTTTGGTTATTTTGATAAATGTCAACACAAACGGGCTTTGGGAAGAGGGCATTTTAAAATGATGCTACCATGTGTAGCTGCTCTTAGGAGAGAAAAATAAAGTACAAGCTGCAAGATTCAAGGCTTGCTAATTTGCTCTGAAATAAATAAATCTAAAAAACTTAAGAAAATGTGACATAAATTTATTTCAAGAAAATGGGAATGACCAAATACTGAGGATCAGTTTGTATTATATAGTTTCTTTCTGTTAGAGATACTGGTTTATTGTCCTCTAGAATTGCTTTATTGCCACAGGACAATAAATTAAAAAATGCCCTTAGACATCTCTTTGGAAAACTCTTTATTTAAGTTCTTTGTCCCCTTCTTTTAAATTTTAATTTTAAGAAGAAAAATAAAGGCCTTTAGTAAAGCTCTGGGCTAGGTCCAAATCTAAAAAGATTTTGTGTAGCAGGTTATGACTTCTATGGCATTCAGAAATTTCTATTAGGTAAGGCAAAAATATTATATGGTCAAGTTAATGGTTTTATGGTTATTGTTGGTTTTATTTCTTTCTTATTATGGTCTTGAAAAAATACAAAAGCCCAATTTGGATTAAAATTTTTTTTAAAATGCTAACAGTTGAAAATCAGCAAAAAATTTGGAAAATATGTATTACTGTCAGTGTCAGAAAGTGTCCTATGCCATCTTTGAAATTATTTTTTTAAATAGTATATAAGGATGAAAATTTCATATATCTGTATACAAAGGTATTTGAAAATATTGATGTGGATAAAAATGGTCTGATTTTGTTATGTTTGCTTCCATATTGAGGATTTACTTTCTCCTGTGTTTTGTTCTTCCAATACCAGGGGGAATTTTTTGAGGGCTGGAATATTATTCAGTATAATGTGACACTTGAGAGGTCATGAAAAATAATTTAAAAACCTTAAACCAGAAATAAACTCTTAACTTTTTAGGAAAAAAAGGTTGCCACACATTTGTACTAACCAGGATTATAAGTATGGGGATGCATTTTACTGAAATTATCTCTTATAAGTACCTTTGTAAGTTTCTCTGTGCCTTCCATATCTTGATTCTAAGGCACAGAAGGTCCTGTCAATTGAGACATTCATTACATTTTAATATACCCATTTGAGAGAAATTTCATTTCTCTTTCCTAGTGTCTTCTTATACTATTAAAGAGAAACATCTGTGTATAACAACAGAAAAGAAATATAGGCTGTATTTTACAAAGACTGCACTTGAAGACAGTGGGACTACTGATTAAAATAAAGTTAAACATGCGTCTAATATTCTGCAGTAATAACTTTAAAGGAAAACATTTCCTTGGAAGGCATGCTATTGTAGCAGCTAATATCATAACAAATTGCTTTTCATTGTGTCTGAAACCCTCTGTTGTATAGTAATCTGTGCTTCATCAGGAAGGAGAATGTGTGCCCCAGTGTGCACTCCAGAAGAGAAGAAAGGTCACATAAAATCCAGTATTTCACAATGTCTGAAACATGTAGCTTGTTGCTTTCTTTTTTTTTTTTTTGGTTATTTCGAAAGCTGAAGTATCTTATTTTCTGCTCTAGGAAATGCACCAATCTAACACTTCAAGTGAATAAGTATTTCTCATATGTCCCAAGGCTAAGCTCTGGAGTGGAAGGTTATGAAAGAGGTAATGGAGTAATATTTTAAATTGAAAGAGCAGGATTTTGTGCAAGATTTTAAAAGGCTTACGATGCTTACTACTATTATGATGAGTATCTCAGTTGTATCTAAAATAATATCCCAGATAAAAGTACCATTGTTAGGCTGTGCAAATTTATAGGGTGAGGAGTTTGAGAAGAGATGAGACAAGATGAAAACTGTCATGAGGATAAGGTTATTCCAGCAAGTAGATGAGATGAAGTGGTTAAGGCATAAAATTTTTAGATTAAAAATGTACTTTAAAAATTATTTTGTGAGAATGTGTACTTGTAGCCAAACATGATGTCCTAGAGAGTTGCTTTTAAAATTCTGATATTTTCAAATAATTACATTAAAAATATATATTTGTCTTTTCCACCAGCAGCCATGGTTTTATAAATCAAACTTTGACAAATATTATGAAAACTTTGGAAAGATAACTGAGAAAAAAAAATCCTTTTTGAAAAAAGAAAACAAGTTTATATTTAATGATAATAACTTTTCACCAGTCACTAGATGTTTGACTCAATTCAGGCCTTGGATTTAAACAGCTCACATGCCTGAGAGCCAGACCTAGATCTGACAGATATATGTGGAGCTGTGAGAACTTCTCTTTGAAATAGACAGGAAAATGTACAAAAATATAAAGAAGTGCACTGGGTTAATGCACTGTGCTGTAAATCCCCCAGTCATGCACTTCCTTATGCTATCGTAAGTATGAAGTAAGTCAGTAGAATTAAATTATTGTTTAAAAACTCCTACTGCAGAAAAATACTTTTGTCTTGTTTTTGGTTTTCTACCATTTTTTTCCTGTTTCAAATCCTAAAATATTTGTCCTGGGGCTTAATTTCTATGCTATTCACACATAAGTAAAAAGGCCTTCCAGAATAACCATCCCTCCCTGGTATTTCATGTGACAGGAGGGAAAGAAAAGACCCTCTATACAATGCTGAGCTTAAAAACAAACTTTTCGGGTTTGCAAATAAGTGAAAGCACAATGGAATCCTGTGTTTTAATCTCGTGTGTGTATTCATCATGGATGCCTAATTATGAAGCATAGAACTAAAGCTGAGCTGTGTACCCCTGGTTACAGGACCCAGGGGATGACTGGATTCACTGATTGTAACTTGTTCCTCAGGGGCCAATTAAAAGCACGCCAGGTAAAGTTAAATAAAAAAATATATAACTCCTGTTTACTACAGATTTTACTCATTGCTGAAAACTGGCATCAAGAGAACCTTGGTAAACTGCACTTTTTATTAACTGCTTTATACGAAACCTTTAGCAATACCCGTAAATTCCCATTAATGTCACCATTTATTGTCAGAAATAAAACTGGAGGAAATTTTTAGATACACAGTTCTTCTGCTACCCTTGCGAAAGAAGAAGAGGTATGATATTTGCTGAGAAACTGCCTCTGCACTCTTGCAGCCCCTATGAGAAAATATTCCTTTCTCTGCTGATGTTCATGTAGAGCACTGTATGAAGGAATTTCAGATTCTGTTTATGTCAGTAATTTAATCTTAGAGTCATAAGAGTGTGTTTATTTTAGCTCTGCTGGTGATGAATTCTTTCTGCTTTCAGATAAATCATAGTTAAGAGAGTTGTTGAATAATTCATCAATGTAATTTTGAATACTTCAGTGTATCAGATCTCAGAAAATATACCTAGAAAATGAACAGGAAAAGCATAAAGCACCCATAATGTATGGAAAATATTTATGCATTAAAAATATGGGCTTTGTCGGTTTTTTCATTTTTATCTATTGTTACACTGGTATGATTGCTTGAGTTTAATGGGAGTAGCTCCCAGTCTGCAATGACTCAAATGGTAAAAGAAACAGGAATATGATCTGATATGCCTGGATGAAACGGAAAACACAGGAGCAGATATACCCATTGCAGTAAAGTGTTGGCTCATGTTTAAACATAAATGTCTGTGTCAACAAGCCAACAGCCATTAATAAACAGCTGCTAACCCTGCTGGAGATTTTATCATATGCATGAGTACTTTTTGCTAATGAGAAAATGCTTCATTTATCAAAGTAACGTCAGTTTCATAGAGATGTAATTCAAAGTTTCTTATGCTGTACTGGGAATACCAAAAGAATACCAAAGGACTGAATAAATTGGTATTAGTGTACTGGAACAGATTTAGAAAAAATAATTTGTGAAGAAATCTGCACTCTAATAAGACTGGAAAAGTCTTTAGCTGAGAAACTTATTGTTTGTAGAGGGTTTGTTAACAAACTTGTAGGAAAAACCAACAAATATTCAAGGCAAAGAAAAGTCAGGAACACTGAACACCTGGAAACCCCTATCATTTACAGTTTTGGTCAATAAAAATAGTCTGAACCACATAGTTAAATACACTCTATAGGTAACTGGAAAAAACAAGCATTCCCAAAGGTCCCTACATCCTATCTTGGACACAGGTATTTAATGCAAGTGATATGAACTACTGTCTGCAAGTTCTCCTGTCTCTCTGAAGTGCAGCAGAGTTGCTTCCATGAGGGTCCCTCATCCCTGCAGCACACACATACACTTGTATGTATTAACAGAAAGTAACTTAGGATACTACAAAGCACACAAGAGACAAGTAACAAAGAATTTGAAAATTATGACTAAATTAATAAGCAGATATCAAAATGACATTAATATTAAATGGACTTCCAACAGTCCTAATTTACAAATATTAAACTGTGTCAGTTGTTGCACATAAGACACTCATTAGAGGCATTTTTATTTTCCCAGGAACAAAGCAGTGCTATATGAAAGTTGTTTCCCTTTAAGGCCTTATAAATCTGATGGTCTGAGACATCTGGACACTCAGGAAAATTCCTGAGCCTATAAACTGTGATGATCAAGGTGAAAAATTATCCCCAGAAATTGTGGTGAATCTGGAAATAAAAAACTATGCAATTAATTTTTAAAAGGTTAATTTTTTACTTTTATTTAACTGTTACTTCAGTTTGTTGGCAGAACTCTAAGTTTAGAGTTCTATATCTAAACATAGATATAGAAGCTATTAACCAGCCTTTGTTTTGAAGCAAAATTGGAAATATGTGAATATGTGAATACTTGAAATAATCTTGTGGGAGTCAATAGTTGTTGTAATTCCCTAATTCTTTATTACAGCCTGCAGCTGGCATTTTGCTATGTGTGTTATATTCATTCTTGACTTCTTGAAGTCAGTCGGCTCTAAAGCTTTTGAAAAGAAGTGTTGAGTTTGGAAAGGGTCTTTATTAAAGAAAGTTTCATCAAAGACTTATAGAAGCCTGTGGAATCATGAGGGAATGAGAGCTCATCTTTGCAAAAGTCAGACAAGCTTGGGCTAGAAGTACAGGACAATTACTTTATCAAATCACAGCGACTGTTGAGGACACCCATTAAACTGCATGTAAATTGCCAATCCTTAAATATTTTTATCATGTGTAAAGGAGCAACAGGGGGTTTATATGAGCTATAAATACTGAGTAAGAAAGCCTCTCCTAAAGCGGCTCATACTCAGAGCAGTGGAGCAAAAGAGAGGAATGTGGCTCATGAGCAGACTGAACAGAACAGTTGTTTGACAAACATCATGGGAACACAACCATGTTATTTATTAGTTATGTTCTCCTAAGAATTTTAATATTAAGGCAGTGATGCCAAAATTATGATCTTGAGATGATTCACCTTTTGCAAGGCTGCTGGAAATGGCCCCTATGTGGAATCTTTATGGTATAAATATGGCATCTTTATGGTAAGTCAAGAGTGTAAAAGTGTAAAAAAGTGTAAAAGTTCCAGGTAATTTGTCAGAAATTCTCAAGGCTGAAGATTCACAAATTTGAGGATGTATCAGAAGAGAAGCTCCTGGGGGCAGGACTGCTGTGGTCTCATGGCAATGGCACCATGCCCCAGGCACCTCCCTCGCCCTGGCGGGTGGCAGCAGGGAGGGATGTCCTGTGCCAGCCCCACGAG
The DNA here is from genome assembly GCA_013396875.1 of Vireo altiloquus. Classification (NCBI taxonomy): domain Eukaryota; kingdom Metazoa; phylum Chordata; class Aves; order Passeriformes; family Vireonidae; genus Vireo; species Vireo altiloquus. The sequence goes on from VZRF01013451.1 coordinate 109,233, forward strand.
GTCTCTGTGGCTTGGTGCACCCAGCAGGGAATCAGCCACAGAGAATGGGAAAAGGGTCTGGTGGGAAAAGGGGCAGCACGAGAGGATAGCTCACAGCACTGGCCCTACATGTCGTGTGCCTGCTCCATCAGTGCCTGGGGTGTCCTCCCTGAGCTTCTGCCCATCTGCCAGCCACACTGGTTACATCTTCTCCCTCAGCACAAAACTACACAAAGACGGCTTTACCAGAACTTCTCTGTAGAATTTGCTGAAAGAGCACAGTCTGCTGCTTCTGCTTGACTGACAGTGCTACCAAACAATTCCTTTCTGCTGGACTGGGATACAGCTGTTGGAACCTGAAAAAAGATCAAATACAAATATAAAACTTTGCTTTATATTGATCACCACTTTTAGTTAAAGGGCAATGTTATCTGTTGTGTGAGTTCCAAAGAAGCCTTGGTATGATTTTTTTTACCCCTTTTTTTGTGCTGTGTATAGCTACTCACTGAACTACTGACCATCACAGTCCTGGAAAAAAAAAGATGAGAAATACCAGATCATTTCTGCCAAATCTTATTGTTTGGTTCCCTACTAGTTTAAATCTAAATTCACTCTGAAGCATCTCATGTTATCCTTCTGTGAATTTAGACCAAACCTGCAAGGTTGAAAAAGACTTCTTTTTACCTCAAAGAAGACTTCAAGTAAGGTATGGAAAATATTGTACCTCATTTAGTCAAATAACCCTATCAGCATAAACATGTAGGTTTCTATGCATTCTAGCACATACCTAAAAATAGATTTTATTGAGTTAACCAATATGAAATGTTAAACATTTGCAAAACTCTTATCAATAATATGGAAAAATAGGACTCTAGTGTAACTCATTATGTTTTATATATGACTTAAAAACATTGCTAAAATAACTAGTTTCCTAAAAGCTTTGGTATCTAAATGTGGATTGCTTTAGGATAATAATTTGACTTTACTGCTACATGACAGAATTTCTACCAGTGGTTTCATTGATAGGAAAGGAAGTTAACACAAGGTGGAACATGGGAAATCTTGATTATGAGGATACAAATTTTTATCCTGGCAGTGGGTAAACACTTAAACAGGCTGCCTGGACACTCCATGGAAACTTAGTCCCAGAGATACTCACTGACTGAAAAAAGCCTTGAGCAAGCTGATAAGGTTGGATCTCCTTTTTGCAGGGATGTTCAAACACTGGGCCTGACATATGGGCCTGAAAACCCCAAATAATAGCTGCTAGGAAATACTTGTCATAAGACAAATGGTCTGTGACAAGGCTGCTCATGGCTGCCCTGTCAATACATGTAAGATCGTTTTAATAACAAAATTCAACTAGGGAGATAAGTTCTATTTATCGTTAAATGAGCTTTTCTAATGAAAGCCAACTGTTAAAGAGGTAAATCTGGTTCCATGATTTTTGGAAAACAGGATGATTTGGTGAGATATATTGACAGTCCTGGATACAAATGATCAGTTTGGGTATAATTAATTTTCCTACACGCTGTGGGCTCCCTAATGTATTCACAGCCTTATGCAGTTGACAGATATTATACAGGATATATGGGAGTATGGCAGATCCTTGTAATTTGATAGCAGCTGAAAGAGGGGATACCCCAGAGTATATCCCCGTCACAGATGGCACTCGGCACTTTGGGAGTAAATGAACCAAGCTCTTGGCAGTCTTCATTCAGACCATGTCCCAGATCATTCCCAGGGAGTGGAGGTGAGAAACTGTGCTTTGCTGGAAGTGCCTCACAAACACAATGCAAAACAGTAACCATGGGAGTTCAGGGAAAATTGTAACCTGACTTCCCAGAAAACTGGCTTTGAAGTGACAATTGTTGCCATATACATTTTGAAAAAGAAAAAAGAATGCAGTGACCACCCTTGGCATGCCCACAGAGCGAGTCTGTCTTGGAGATGGAGACTGCTCCCTCTGGCTTTTGTGGCACCTGTCACTGTTCTTGGTGAGACATCCTGGTGTGAAGACAGTAGCTGGAGGAAGCAGATAATGGCAGTCCCTGGTCCGTGCTTCCAAGATACCAGTCTCCAAGGAAGAAGCCTGATAATTCTGGTGTTAACTTCGATTCAGCTTCCAGCCCTGCCTAAAAGGCCTTGAAAATCCTGGTTGGAGAAAAATGAGGATTTTTCCAAGAAAACAGTCTACATGTTGTTTGGGTTCTGATTTTCCATTTTTCTTCTCTTTTGATAACACTCATGAAGATTTGAGTTCTGCCTCATTTAAGTTCTGATTTATGTAATGATAAGAATTTATTTCTTTCCTGTGAAGAAATAGCCATATATTTGCCCTAGAAGCAACATCTATAATTTATGTACTTACAACAAAATGCTTGCCATAATATTCACAAGTTTTTAAACTGAATAAAAGGTTAATGACTTCTGCTTACAACAAGTGACTGTTAAAATTCAGCTTGAGGTCACATAGTAGTTCACAGCCTCCTGTAAATTCATGTTTAGTCACAGGACCAGAAATATACCTGTGCAGATGGTGGTGAGGTCCATCTGCCAGCTCAGCCATTTTTATGAAATTTAGCCTTTTGACAGATTTAATTTCTCTTCTCGATCCCTAACTGGTCCAGTTGCATCTCTCTACAGCCTTCTTTTCTATTTCTCCACTCTGTGTTATTTTCCCATAGTTGTGGCAGTTGGATGTGGGTAGTTGTCTTTCACAGCACCACTGAAAAATTACAAATGTGAGCATCCTATTTAAAATAGAATTTTAACTCTGCTTTGTAATGACAAAGGCAAGAAAATCTGAAGCAAGGGCTGCTTTGCTTCATGCCAGTGTACAGGTGCTGGAGTGTAATGCCAGAATCAGTAAGCTCCTGTGTGTGCATGCCTTAAACCTCAGACATTCACAGGATGATGCTTTCAGGTTGGAGGAGTGTTCTCTAAAGAGAGCAATGCAGCATCAGAGATATATCACAAGAAACAGCCAAAGAAAAATCAACTTCATTGAAACACAGGGGTTTTTTAATCCAAACTACATATATATCCTAAGTGTTTTCAAATGAATGGCTAGTTTGGCACTCAAATCACCCAGATCTTGTACTTTTCTAGCAATAATCCTTACGTAATTACACATTTGACATATGAGAACTGCCAATGTGGTTTGACACTGCTTAACAATATGTAATCTTTCATGCTACAATCTGTAATTTTCATAGCTGTATGATAGACTATATGCTGTCAGCTCTCTGCACTCCGGGTTCATTGGAAATGACAGGCTGCATATTTGTTAACTTATTTTTGCTTACTCAACATGGAACTGTATATTGAGTTTAGATTCTAATTAAGTGAAATTGAGAGGTAATTTATAGAGTTAAAATACTGTTAATCCACTCTTGCAGTTGTAAATCTTCAGAATGGATGGACCGAGATTACTGTTGCCTGGGAAAGACAGCCTACTTGTCTCTGATTTGCCATCAAAAGCAGATTACAGCTTCCATTTTTAGACAGCTGTTCTTCAGTTGATTTCCTTATAAGTAATGAGGAAATGTTGCAAGCATTATAAAATAACGGGAGCTTTGAACTAGAGATAATTTCAGAACGTCTGACTCTAAGTCCTAATCAGAAAATTATATGTGAGAGTTTCCAGACTCAAAATCCACTTTGCTTTGATTTGTATATAGTATTATGAACTAGAGTGGGAGAACAAGCGTTTGAGAGATGACTTCAGTTTTCCTTAATCTTTTCCTCACATATGGAAAGGTAACCATCTGACTGAAATAACAGCACAGTCTCTAGAAATGGAGAAGGGGAAAATATTTAAGATCATAATACACAGTGAGATGGGACCATTATGAAAAGTATTTTCAGAGGTTTGTGGACAGCTCTTATAAGTCAAAAAAAGTCATGTCTCAAAACCAAATAGACACACTAAACACCCATTGAGAGATTTGATAGAAAATAATAATTAGCATACCTTACTGCTTCTTCCAACGATGAGTTGCTACAGCTCCCATATTTCTGTACAAACTTGAATCTGGTGTTTTGACTTTTTTTTGAGGGTAAGTTCTTCTAGAGACCAAGTGACACTTTTAACTTCATATGAGCCATCATGATAATTAGATAAACACGCTGAAGGTGTGTCTTTCAGGCTGTACACCATTATTACAGGGCAGTGTGTTTTTCTACTAGTGGCTTCTATAAACTTTTGCAAAATGTCCTCTTCTACTAGTTTTTCTTCTACTCCCTTGAATATTTGTGAAACACTCTTTATGTATTCATTTTATATGTATTCATTTTATATAAAAACTTTATTTTTTCCATATCTTGAGTACTGTGTAGGCATTTAAGCTGCTTCTTTCATGAGGCTGACAAGTTATGGTGGTTAATCTGTGTCTAGGTAGCAGGGAAGTAGAAAATCTTGTTTGACACCTGCATGTAATTTTTGTACAAATAGAGACCTTCTCTATTAATCCATCCAGGTCCAAAACTTGTTTTCACAGAAAAACTAAGCCTCCTTAGAGACATCAATATGTTGTTGTGAATAAAAGACTGGTTAGGAAAATGTCAAATGAAATAATTTGCAATGGTTTCCTGGAAATAAGAGGATTTAAATGAGTAAGAACACTAAATTAAGAAAATTACACTGGAGCTCCGAGTTGAACAGAAGTTAAACTATCTATTCACTTCACTTTACTTTGTTTCTTCTATTTAACTTCATACTACACACTTTGCCGCTAATTCTTTCTCGTCTCATATTCCATTGTTTGCAGAGGGTTAAAAGAAAAGGGAAGTAAGAAATTCAGTTTCATATAGCACTTAAGCTATTCTTTTAGGAATACATTTCAGGATGGGATATGAGTTCTCGACCTTTTTTTCCCTGTGCATTGTTTCTGCTTTACTATTTCATGTTTTATGAATACTTTATATTATATGAGAACATTGAAATCTTCCTCCAATAGTATATTACAAAATTTTCCACCAATTAGTTGTATGAATGAACTATTGCACTTCCATTTCAAGTTTATTGAAATTTAAGCAATTCTTTGGATCAGCCATGGATGCAGTCACTATGGTATAAAATCCCTCATGAACAAATATTCACAGGCTAAATTTCAAACATTTCCTTATGTTGAAGAAAGTTTAATGTATAAATTAATACTGTAGTACAAACAAGACCAATTAGGTTGTGTTATTTTTTGTATCAGATACTTAGGCTTCCTTCCAAGCCCCTCAAGCTGAAGAAATGACACTTTGGGACTGACATCAAATTATACTACTAAATTACCTTTTTGTCATGTCCCCACTGAGGAGCCATCATCCTTCTTACTGTCCTGGCATCTCAATGTTTAAAAAACAACAGTTCAATAAAAATCATTAGTAAGGTGAAGTATGATTGAGTGGCATCTATACTTTATGTACCCACAGGCACACATAGTTTCCTGGCTCTTGGAGCAGTGGTGAAAATGTAATGCTTGAACAGTGCGTTGCTATGGCTGGCTGGTTCTTTGCCAAAGACACATAGAGTTGCATGGATTTCAAGCATGCTGCCACTTTAGGGTTGGAAATGAAGCTGTAAAAATCAATAATTTGGCTTCAGTGTTAGGTTGTGTACAGTAATTTCATTGTGGTTTTATTAGATCAGTAAAATACCCTCTGTGGGACAGCATCACAAGGAACTAATTCATGTACCAAGCTTGAAGCCTAATATATGCCTTAGAGTTTAGAGAAAGGGATTTGAAAGAGGTGAAGGAGCTATATAGAGGCTTTAGTGTTTAAAGGAGTTTTCTAATGAGAAAAGAGTAACAAGAAACTAAAGTGCAATAAAGCAGATATTGTAAGATTTGAAGTTTCACATTACCTTCATTTGCTTTGTAAATTGCTGAGGAAACAAGCTCCTGGGACACTTTCCCTAATATGCCCTCATCAACCTGTGTCTCCTTCCTCCCATCCATGCTGTACACACAGAACTCTGATGTTGGGAATTCTTAAGCTTATTTCAATTAAATTTGAACTAAAATTTGATTAAAACATCAGTGACTGTGTTTGTTCTGGTTGTTAGCATATGTCTGCCACCTTTATACATGCTGAGTAAAGTCTGCTGGCAATTTGTGAGGTTTTGAACAAGTGAATCTTTGTGGTACTCTCTCATCAGCAGTTCAGATTCTGCTCTCGTTTTCATTAGTGTGCAATCTACCGACTGGCTTTACTCTATAGACATGGGATTTGGAATCATCCTGGTGTTTGATATTATACTGGATTCGTGTCACTGTGCTTGGAAATCAGAATTTGAGCCTCAATGAGGAAATTAAAGTCTTGAGCAGAAGTTGTTCCCACAGACCACATTTCTTTCATCATCATAATAATAATCATATTGGTCAAAGAGATGCAGAAGTAAGTTGTGTTGCTGGCGGAGCTGAGTTGGCAGAACTCCCCGAGGTAGTCACAGCTATGCAAGGAACACAGCAGCGATTTTTGCGTGAGAGAAAGGGAAGATTTTTTTAAACTGCTATAAAGTGGAGCTTTGCCTTACAGGGTATCAAAATGCATTTGTATGGCGCATCTGAAAGAAACATTCCTCTAGCAACAAAGTACTTTAAAACAAAAAGAAACCTTAAAAGACAAATTGTTACTAATCTTTCCTGGATGAAATATCAATGCTTTTATAGTACAATAGTAATGGTAACACCTGACATGGAATATGAGGACCAAGTAGAAGGAAGCAATGTGAACAACACTTATTTGGTTTATGTCCATCTATCAAATGAGTTAGTCAAAACTGAAAGAAATTTAACTCTAAATTCTGAGAAATATTTGAAAAGTGTCAAAAGAGACTGTGAGGAATATTTATGAGTAGTTTCACTGTCCTCATGTATTTCATCAAAAACATTTAACACTTCACAGAGTGAAGTGCATAGCATTAATTGCATAGCATTAATCCAACTTTTTCCATAAGGTTTACTTATTTTGTGCTCATAGTCAAAACATACAGAAGAGATACAGAAAGATCAACACACTCTGATGATAGTGAAGTGCAAATTTGTGGCATAAAGTACAATGCCACTGTATGGCAGGTGAGGGAAAGTCTTGAACTCCAGAACAATATGAGTACTATTGTTCTAATGAAAATCATGGTATGATGAAATTGTTGTTCACTTTCTGTGCAGTCACACATCTCAATGTTTTTGTATATTATGAATTTTTTATAATAAGTTAATTTTATGCATACAGAAAACTGAATAATTGTAGACAAATATGCAAATAGCTGTGGAAGCACTATCTGCCCATTCCAGATACAGTCTTTGATATTCATAATTTGTTTTCAATATCTTTCTATTTGCTAGAAAAATCCACAGGGCTTGCTTTTGTCTGTGCCAGATGCCTTTCAGATGAGAGGAAGTAGTTGCCAAATTGCTCACCATGCAGTAGAAATGGCAACTGAAAGTGATTACGCCCAACATATGGTCCAAAGACAGACATCTGCTAACAAAGATTAGGGATACTGTGGCAGATTCTCACTTGTTCTAATGAGCCAAATAATCTTGAACATAAATCCATTAGAACAAATGAGAGTAGCCATCAATGAATTTTGCATCAGACACTTCTATGCTTTGCAAGCCTGGGTGCACAGTGGTATCACGGGAGACACGGGTGTATTTGCCAGAAATATTTCATAAAACCATTTAAATTTGTTACAAAGTAGTGAGAATAGCAAACCTAGCAGTAAGAAAAGTTAACCTAACAGTTTTAGCAAAATGCAGTAAAGCTTTAAGGTGGGAACCTGGAGATGGGAAGTAGTACACAGGGGGGACAACAGTGGATCCATTGTTTCTCCTGTCTGGAGATGAAGTGTGCTCTTTGTTCCCAGTTTCATCACTGGAGAGGCAGCACTCTTCCACAAACATTAGCAATGCAGTCTCTTAATTGTTAAGGGGGAGGGGAAATTATTTGCAATTTCAGAGTTGAGAATTCAAGGCCGTGAGTTCTAGGTGGAAAGAGCTCAGAGCTAAGCACCTACATGGCAAATGCCTGTCTCGAGGTGTCTTGTCTGTCACAAGGTGCCAAATTTACTAAACACTGGGGAACCAGGCATGGAAGCTGCAATCAGTAGCACATAATATTGCATCACCTCATGGGACAGGGATGGCAAAACAGGAGTGCTGGTGGAGAGAATGGCTTGAAGGAAGATTGAGTGCTGGTCACCAAGGAACCGTGCTGACAGGTAGATTTGAGAGTGAATGCCAGGGAAAGGAAGAGACTTTGAAAGCTCTGTGTGCATTTCATAGGGCACAACTTTTACACTAAGAGCAAGAGAAGTAATAGCTGGAGATGGGTAGGCAAGAGGTGCTGGTAAAGAGGAAAGTAAAAAAAAAAAAAACCAACTTGTAAGTTGAGAGTGACAGTAGTGATGAAGCAAGATAATACTGACTGCATTGACCACACCAAGCAAAACTGATCAAAGGAGGAAAATTGGAACCAGGAAGTTTGGTAAGTAGGCTGGTCACTAGCACTTGCTGAGCAGTCAAAATGCTGCTGTAGCATAACCTCACTTTGAAACAGAGATCTACTTTTGAGATCCTCAGCAAAATTAGGAGGAAACTTGGGGTAGAGAGAATGTACGCAGCTTTGGAGAACAAGAATATGGAAAGAAGATGATCTTTTGCACACTTTATTTATAACTACAGGATTATTTTTCTAGGAGATCATTTTGATGTTAAGTTACTTCACGCTTTTCTTCATGTATTTAAAAAGAAGAAATAAAAAAAAAGCTATGCACCGTGCTGAGTTATGAGGGAAGATACTAAAATGCCAAGTGTTTGTGAGAATGTGTGTGATATGGATACAACTCCACGAGGTGCATATATATTACCATATATTACATGGATACAACTCTATGAGGTGCATATATATTACCATATATTACATATGCAGACTAAATGTGTATCTCTATGTCTAGACACAACTATGCACACGGATATGGATGTATGAATATCCACCTCTAACTGAAATATATAAAGCCATTTTAGGCTTTTTCCTCTTATGGGGAGACTATTCTGAAGTGTCTCCAGGCATATGGCAGAGTTGAGGTCCTCTTCAGCTTTATGAGAAAAGAACCTCTGCTATCACAGAGTCACAGAATGAACTAGGTTGGAAAAGACTTTTGAGAGCATCTCGTCCAACCTATGACCTAACACCTCCTCATCAACTAAACCACGGCACTGAGTGCAATATCCAGCCTTTTTTTAAACACATCCAGGGATGGTGACTCCACCACCTCCCTGGGCAGAGGATTCCAGCGCATAATCACTCTTTCAGTGAAGAATTTTTTTCTAGTGTCCAACCTGGACTTCCCCTGGCGTAGCTTAAGGCTGTCATGCAAGTAATTTTTGCTGAGTCTCTGGAGTGTTACTTGATACATTTTCATTATTGCTTGTGAAGTATGATGGTAGCATTCCAGTAAAGAGGTACAGCATTAAATATAAGGTTATTAACATAATTCTTTTTTGGCTAGGCATGCAGAAGGTATGCACACTTTTAAACTTTTCAAGCATTTAAAAGGACCTATCTTTAAAGTTTTAAATGTAATTAATTTAAAGTTATGACTTAAGAGAGGTGGGAGTAAGTCCCTGATTTTTTTTCAGCTTTTTTTACATGCTTTGTTTAGATCTCATAACCTAAGAAGGAGGCTAAAGATCATAAGCTTTGTTCAAATTTAGACATCTTGACTGGGAGATGTTTAAATAAATTGGAAATCTATGTGAAGGGGTGGCTTAACCCATCAACTGTCTAACAAAAAATCACAAATGCTTGAGCAAGGGTTAAAATTTTTGCTGTTTGACTTATGAAAGGCATACAATTTTCCTTGTAGCTGCAAAAATCAATGTGTAAGATTATTTAGATATTAACATTTCAGAAGTTGACATGTTTTCTCTTTTGATTGAAGAATGATGTCCTGCCCTCTGGTCTGGAGATGCGGTTTTGCAGTCTCTCTTCATGTAAATTGATAACACAGTGGAATCCAGTCTTCTCCAGTGTCAGAATCACCTATCTTAATCTCAAATTGCCAAATGGATCTTTTTTTTTCCCAAGTGAAACAGTGAAAGAGGACACTCTGCTTGTCAAACACTTAAACAGTCTGTACTCATGCTTAGTCCACTATAGAAAATGGAAAGTTAATTTTCCTTGATATGCTTATTCAGTTACCTGCTGGGTTTTGACTGAATATTCAGGCCAGAGGCTAAATTGAGGTAAGAGTCTTTAATACACATTTTTCCTGCATTTGTCTGGCAGATAATAAAAAATAGTATCTTCAGGATACTTCAGTGTGCAAGACCTCTTTGCATTTTTTTCCTATTGGTGTTCAAGCTTAAAACCAAATAACACAATGCAATGTTTTGGGCACACTTTAATATGAAATTAGGAAAAACTGAGACATTGAAGGGAACTGAGTGGGTGAGCGATGTCCTCAATACACCTTCAGAATTAGGGCTGGGGTTTGGTGGTGTCATTTAAGAAAATATTGTGTCTATATTCTGCTCAAATGACCCACTTTTATACCTCATCCATCTGTGAGGTTGTCTATTAGTCTTATATGAATGAATATAACTTTATAAACACAGAAAAACCCCAAATAATAGATGCAATATTGTAGGTAATGTATCTATGTCTTTTCCCTGTGTGTGACTTGCAATGGTAGGTGGTGGCAAACAAGGGAATTAGACATCCTTTGGGTATTCAGTAATTTGTTGTTGCAATTGAATTATTTTTGAAACATTTGGAGACTCATTTCTACTTGTAAATTGTTCTCCTAAAATGTATTTATGAGTCAATGTCTTAAATTAGGCCTTAATGGAAAAATGGATGAAGCCTTAGATAATTCTTTCCTCCCCTAGTCATGAAAATAAAGTTAATAACTGCTGTCTTTCAGCCTTTCTTTTTCTGTTTACTTTAACTTGCTAATTAGTTGCAGTGATCAGAATTGTATTCTTTTGACTGTAATAAATGAAATTCCAATAAGGAAGACTGAAGTTTGTCCTAAAAATAAACTGAGCTCTAATGACTTTCAACTAGTGTGTTGAGTTGTCAAGCTGTTTGCAAAGGGATACTTGCAGCACTTGAGTGGTTTTTTTTCATTCTGTGGCTGATGTAGGGAAATTGTGCAGCTTTGATAATGTAATTGTAAAAGATTAATTGTAAAAGAGGTGGAAATTTACATGAGTAGATCCTAAGCTGGAGCCTTTTAAAAGTTCATTGAGATGAAGAATATTCATAACTGCATAAAATGTAAAAAAAAATTAATCTTTTAAATGTGCTTTAAAGCAAAATACATGTGTGAGTAAAAAAAGTTATGACTATATCACTTCAGAAACCTTATGTCATTTATATTTCCAAGGGGTCAAGTACTATATTTAGATATAGACTGAAAAAATGACTTAAGAACCTTATTCTGCTCTCCTGCTGAGCTTGAGTTCTGAGCAAATTCTGTCTCTACCAAAGCAGTTAATGGAGTACTTACTCTACAAAGGCTGCAGAAGCTGGTGAATCACAAACTGGAAATAATTGCTCTTAACATTTTCAAGGACACCTCTTACACTTCTGTCATAGTAAGGATTGATTTCTACTGAACTTTTATAGTGTGTTTAAAGCAGTTGGTAATAACAATGTGGCTCTACTGAGAATGTCAGCATACATTTAATTTAGAGATTGGTATGATATGATTATATTGTGGATATCTATATCAACAAAGTATTCATGGTGAAAAAGCCACAGAAGTGATTGAATAGATTTTTACCTGGCAGGACTTCTATAAGAAGTTGTGTAGCTGCTTATCTCTAGCATAAGTGTTTCAACTGATTTCTGCAAATTTCTGTTATCCCTATAGGTCTCATTCATTCAGAGAACTTCTCACCTATAGTGATGTTGTGACCTACTTTTCTGTAATTACTGCAAGCCTGGCAAAGTTGAGTGAGTTTCTCAGTTAGTTAAATCCTCTATAATCTATTTTTTCAGCATCAGATTGATGTCAATAGGCAATTGGGAAGAAATGCAGTGTAGCCAAGCTTTGGTTTTATTGACATCTGTGTGGAGATCTAGAAATAGGTCAAATATGATCTTTTGACAGGTATGCAGTTCTTTAATTGACCTTTTTCCCATTAATTTCAGCTGAATCATTTTAGCATTTGGTAATTTTATATTATTGCTGAGGTCCACGTCTGAGTGTCTTATGCTTGATAATTCTAAGATATGAAAGGGTACTTTCAAACCACTGGTTTACTGAGCTCAAGAAGTGGCACTCCTACGGCTGAGACAGGATTGAATCTTCCCATTTTGTGGCATCTACTTTCCTTCTGAGATGCATCAACAGCCGTGACCCGAGCAACTGGGGCAACTGCATACACAATTACTCTGCTGAACTTCCAGTATGCAGAGAGATGCTAATTCATCCATATTGGATACTTTATGTTGAGTATTTGGAAATTTTATTTTGCAGTCCCAAAACTGCAGTTGAGTTCAAGAGGATTTATAAAACAATATACTGAATATGTTATATAAATTAAGGAAAATCTGCAATTATAAAGGATTTAGAAATAGTGGGGTATTGTAACTCCCAAGTCATAAAGCAATATTTTTACCTTATTAACATAATATCATATTCCTGCTATGGATCACATTTTATATAATTTACCAGCAAGCAGGTTTATTTGCAGTTCAACAAATTTTAAAATAATGCAATGTCTTGCATAAACTGAAAAAGTGGAAGGCAAGAAATGTAGTCAAGATGAATCCTACCATAGCATTTCTCCATTCTGTTGCTGTAACTTTCCCATCAGCCAGGGAATGGATTTGTTAGGGATTCCCTGCCCTTGGGCAGCTCAGGGAACCGTGTCAGTCAGGGAGGTCATCCTCTTGCTTTGGCTCATCAAATGCACGAGAAGACATAGAAAAAGAGGGAAGAAATGACAGAAACACCAGGTGGTAAATGCTATTGTTGTTGACGTATCCTGTTTGAAAGCTTGGTTTGGGGGTTGGTTTTTAGTTCTTTAAAGATGCATTGTGGTGTTCACAGGTATCAACTTGGACAAAAACTGTTAAGGGTGCATTTTTATTAGGAGTTAGTGGAATCTGACTGCACTACTATGAAGTTTTCTGCTGTTATTTTTTTAGGTTTACTAAAGTCCTGTGTTCAATCACTTAATTCATTACAACTGGGCAAACACCCAGAGCTGTACCTAGACATTTTATTGAAGCATAACCAAAGTTGAAAGCAATCTGTGGAAGCAAACACAATTACATGTTTGCTGACCCCAAACTTGCAAAAAATGGAGTTAAAATTAACTACTAATTTGTTCAGTAAACTCTTATTGACTTATAACTACAAAAGTAATAAGACCCAGTATGGCTGACAAATATTAGCAGTCCTCTCACCACAGAAATAATAACTTAAAGAAGCATAATTCTAAAATTCTGTACTATGGTACTATTACAACATGACCCACAGTATTTAACAATTTTGGGTGGAGGGAAAACCCATCTGTATTAGTATTTGGTTGCTCATGAGAGTCTTAAGTGCTTATATACTTCATATTTCTGTCTCCAACTGCTTAGGAAGGCACTTAAATTTTTTATAATATGACTAATAAATAGATCCTTGTTTGTGCACGTTATACTCTTAAAAAAATTGCTCACTCTTAGCATTCAGGTGTGATGATATGTGCTGCAATCCAGCTATACATTGTTGGCAATATTGGCATGCAGATAATGGTAATGGCAACATTGCCTTGCCTCCAACTTTTTATGCGTGCAGACCTCTACCATTCTGCAATCACTAGGGATGTAACCAGAGGTTTTGTCTGATTTCATCTTGCCTGCATTCATCTTCATGAACTAGGCCAGATAAAAGCTTAAAGAAATCCAGGATAAGATGGTGGAGTTGGAAAAGGGGTTAACCATGTTTTGCCCATATCTCCTGGTACCTTTAGTTTACAACAATGGCAAGAGCTACTCACTTTATGTTCCTCGTTTTTGAAGCAACACAAGTATCCTCAAGTTCTTTCCAGTTTGAAATTTGTGTGCTTGAGTTGTATGAGAAAATTGGCATTGTCTTGTCATGCAATGTCTGTCACTCAGTCTCCCTCAGCTTGGAGTCACTATGTCTGCTTAATGTAGTAAATTAGTTTGGCTGTGTTGTCCTTGTCTGTCCTCAACTTCTGCTGCATTCCCTTTGCTGGAGATAGGGTAAAAATCTGAAACATTGGTAACTGTTGGCAAGTTTTGTTTTATGTCCCATGCCTGAATCAGGTCCTCTGCCCTGTTTCATAAGTTGTGTCTCAGAGCTTCTCTTTCATATGAGGTAAAGAAGTGACAATATTATGAAACCATGGATACTGTATGTGTGTGTGTGTATATATATATAATTTTTCAAAAAGGGACTCATAATATACTAGTGCACAAATGGGACAAAAAAAAATCCATCTTATACCTAGAAAATGGTATGATAAATTCCTCTCCACAATCTATTAAATTAATCTCCTTTCTGAAAGAATCGATACTGAGAGTAAAGTTTAGTCTTCATAACCTTTTTAGTGTGTTACATTTATGCAGTAGTGAAAATTGAATGCAGCAGGGAAGATGGAGTGCCTCTTCAGACAACTGAAATGAACCATTCCTTAATACTATTTTTAAATTACTAATGAGTTTTCCCTATTTTCTCAAGATTATGTTGCAGTAGAAAAGCACTATTATATGTGAATTTTTTTCCTTTCAATGACTGAAATTTGCTAGCATTACTTAAAAAAGACTTCATATTTCTATCAAATGATCCGCCTCTGCTATTGCTATTTGTATTACTGGTATTTCAGATTTACTTAGCAAAAACTATACCTATAGTATCTGCTTAAAAACATAGAGTAATTAGTTACATCAAATGTATGCACATTACTCCACATGCTGGAAATCTTTAAAGTTGGATTTTAATGAAAAACAAAGTTCTCATGCTAACATAATGAGGGGGAAAAAATCCACGTAAACTAAAGAAAACTGTATCTTGACTCAAGTGTTTATCAAAACCTGCTACTTCTATTAAAAATTTAACTCCTACATTCATCTTTGTATGTTCATAGAATCATAGAATAGTTGTAAGGGACCTCTCAAAGGTCATCTAGTCCAACACTCCAGCAATCAGCAGGGACATTTTCAACTAGACCATGTTGCTCAGAGTCCCATCCAACCCAATGTTGAATGTTTTCAAGGATCAGGCATCTACCACCTCTATGGGCACTTTGTTTGAGCGTTTTACCAGAACAGATTCTGAAGAATGTTCTGAGAACAATTCTTGAAGACCAGGAACAATTATCAGGACCTCAGGGTTCTCAGTAAAAGTAGAAACAGCAGTGTTTTAGATGTCCTGCTGTTACCACTGTTTGTGCTATTTAGCACTTGCTTGTTTCAAGTCTGTTCAAACGTTTACTTTGGAGACAGCAACAGATATAATGTGCTGAACTAGAGCACAGTAGGTTTCTCTGTTTCTTGGCTGCATCGCTGGAACTTGCCTATGAAGGGGCAAAAAGGACTGTGCTGAGTAAGTGTGACTGAGGGCAGGTTTAAAGGCTTAAGAGTGAATGGAGACACTCTTGACGTGCAGTTCTCTAAGTATGAGGGTACATGTTAGAGCATAACCTGAAGTCAAAGGACCTGCCATGTTTCAATTTAATCTGAATCTCTTAATCCTAATTCCAGTCTGTTGATGCATACAGGAATGCATGTTCAGGGTATGGCACCAGTGAGGTGGAGGAGATGTTTTTGGATAGCCTGAGCAGGAGTTCACTTTATATTTTGTTGCACGTTATCAACACTTCAATTACACCTATTAAGACTCTTTTAAATTGATTATGATGGTCTAAAAATGGCAATATACCAATATTTATGTACTAATTATACCTGTTGATGTCTCTGCCTGTTTTAGTATCTTTGGCCCTTGTGATTTCAAAAGGTCTCCCCAGCTGAATTAATTTTCTCTCAATTTTGTGGTGGGGGAATGTTTTTCTAAGTAAAGTATTGGAATAATAATCAAAATCTAAAGATTTGTGTCTTTTCTTTGGAGTCATATTTGGAACACACCTGTTCATTCTTTTTTATCAACTGTTTGGAAAATACATTTATATTTACTTTTTTTAACAACATTGATTGGACTTTGGATTAAAAATACAGCCACATTTAATATGGAAAATATTTTATGGTGGGAATGATGCCTATAAAAGTTTCATAATGTTCTCATAATTGTCTGAAGATCTAGTACAGTATCATGTTCAGGCAATACCTTCTGTGTAATTCAAAGTTAAATGCTCCAACACTGTAAAAATCCTCCCCACTGGGGAGGAAAAAATGGCATTGCATAACCAAATCAGAGTCATGTACAACCTTTTTTAAAAGGTCAGGGAATTGAGATCTACACGTGGTTTAGGTGAATAACAGATAAAACACTGCAGCTAATCTTCAGAAGATTGCCTGAAACAATTAGGAAACTTGGACTTTACTGCCAATAAGTCTGACTAGAAAAAAACCTGACCTAACATGAGTCAGATCAAAATATGCTTGGCTTTGTTTGGACTGTGGCTCAGAATTTTGTGTTATTTGTACTGTGAGAAAATGGGTTGTTTTTTAATGCAAAGTACAACATCTCTGCCCTGACAACTGCAAGGGCAATGCCGTTGAAAATCAAGTCCATTGTACAATTTGCTCACAGTAACTTCTGATTTCCTTTCCTTGCTTCAGGATATCAAAAAAATTATATTGGGATTATAGATGGAGATTTGTTGGTAGAAATTAGGGAATTTTGTCTTTCTTTTAGTATTACCTCTTGTGTCCTCTTACTTTTTTATGGCTAGAGACATTGTTACATACCCATTTGCTCAAGAGACCTAAATAATGATGAAATTTGCCAATGTTGCTCAGCACACGCACGAAGATTTGGCTTTGTCCAGATTTATTCTTTTAAAACATGCAAGCTGTCTACCTAGTCCATCTCATAGTCACTCATGCTTTTAGTGTTTCTAATTCACGTTACTTCTTTGGCTGCCTTGGATTTCCCAAGTGGAGTTACATGCAAGATGTGGTCCAGTGTCCTATGACCCCTAACACAGAGCATCTTCCCCCTCTGCCGTTCCAGCTGTGAATGCATTTGCCCTGACCATTGGCACAGACTGACTCTCAGCAGGAAGTAAGAATGATCCTCTTGGCTTTTCCAGACTGTCTGTATCCCAAATGCACACTTCCTCCTCAACCACTGCCATCTTGTAGCATATGCTCTTTTTCTCCCTCAGAGGTTCTTGATGTGGTCACCCCCATACAGGACCCCTGGGCCAAATACTGCAGCTGTTTGGAATGGTCTTTTGGACACATGGGAAACCTAAGAGTGATTATAAATTTGGCAGACAAATCCAAGCCAAAATTGCCCCAGACCTACAGTTTGTTTGGTGAGCTGTAAAAATAAGTACCTATGACACAAGGAAATGTACATGAAAATTAGGTTTTTTTCTAAAACTCTTGGTTGTTGCTTTCCATATTGATATCTCCAAAAAATAACAGGAATACAAGAATTGACTGTGTATGCATATTATTTAGTTTTTATAGGAATAGATCATGCAAATCAGCAAGGAATGGTAGATCAAAAATTCAGACTTCCTGCAGCTCTTTTGCCCAATTCTCACAATCCCTGGATGTTGGAAGAGTTCATTGAAGCACATGTAATCTAGTGTGAGTCTCCATCAACTTTTTCAAGTCAACCTCTGGCTGGCTTAGGACAAAGGGGAATGCCCCAGAAGTGTGCAGCTAAGTTAAGTTGGAGTGTAACCAATGTCCTGTCTTCCGTATAGGAAATTAATTTTTGTGGAGCAATATGCCAATGCTAAAGAGTAAACTGCATGATATATTGTACTGAAGTGCTCTCACAGGGCTCTGCGCAGTGATTGGATTCAGACTGTAACACGAAATTTACTGTGTATATTGTCCCTGAATGCTTAAACAATTTCCCCAAAGCACATTTTAGCAGCTAGGTTGTTCAGCTTAAAAACTGCTAAAGGAACTTATGATTCTGTTTCCATGGTTTACGAAAACACATCCTATAAATAGATTTTCCTACTGCAAAACCCTCTGTCAATTAATTCTTCCAATTAAACCTTAATAACATATACTCCTTGAGAATTTGCATTTATGCCTTAGGCATGGAACCATACATATTAATACCATGGACTATAATAGTCCTCAGCCTACCCTGGGGTCAAACTTGTGTCCTTATTCTTCCCCTGTGTTTATTGGAAACTTTTGATTCCATCAATCACACCGAGGCAATGTCAACTTCAAAAAGGAACTGCTGGGTTACCATGAGTATTATTTTGGCATGTTTGGAGTAGCCTCGGGCAGAGCTCACACATAGTTATTCTGCTCAACCTTTTTTTTCTTCTCATAGTTCTTCAGGGTTCCATCTTCAGACCTTATTAGCCTCTCCTTGTTTATTAAATGCTGGTATCTAGGTTACAGTAGCCTTTTAAAATATTATATGTACCATGCAGATGACAAGGATTCCTTTCCGAGCTGTCCCTTCCAAACTTGGTTTGGTTCCTGCAGTTTCTGAGCTGCCCTGAAGACTTATTTCTGAGTTTCAGCCAAAAAAAAGCACATTATTTTGCATTTGTGAGTCTTTTTGGCAAAACATAAGCTTTGTGTGTGGAACCCACTATCATGCTGGACTAGCTCTTTCTTCACAGTCCCTTTGAGGCTAATTTTTCCATTTCCTGTCACTACAGATTGCACTCTTGGAGGCAGTTTTAAATCAGTAATGTCTTTGATGTTTTTCTTTTACCATGCCAGGAACATTCCCAGAATGACACTGATGCTCTCCCAGGCTGTCTAAATGTGTACTCATGGCAGGCTTCCGCTAAGCTGCTGTAACACTCTCCTACTCTGTTTGCTGGCTTGCCAGATGTGAATAAGCTCCAGTTAATTGAAAATACCAGATTTTCAATAGGTTGCAGTTAATTCAAAATGGTATGGCTGATACCAAAATATGATGTGGCTAAATTTTAACCATTGCATCTCTCTTCAGTGAAAGTCAAATGACAGAAACATTAATCAGATGTTTTGAACTTTTTCTTAGGCTTCCGGTGCTACATTAAAGAAAAACGTACAGAAGATCTTTCCAAAGAAAGCTGCATACATCTGACATAACTGGAGGTCAGGCAGACTAAATGGAGTTGGTGTTTTTAAATGGTAGCTGAAAACAAGGTGCTAACATCGTGCATTGTTTTCTGACACTGCTGTGGAATTGCACACCTACAGATGGGAGGAATTAACTTTCTGTCTGTCACTCAAAGAGCTTCTTTTCTTTTGCTTGTGCCCTCTAGTATGTTAAGCTGGAATTTAGACTTTTTGCATAATTGTACATTTGTGGTTATGGCAAATACAACTTAGAAAAAAGATTTTGTTTTATTGTCTGTGTTTGTACATCATATACTTTACAGTATTTATATTCCAGCCATTTTGAAGTAGAGTGCTGCTGTTTGCAAAACCAGCCTTATTATTACTTATAATATTGCATCTTGAATAAAATATTTCTGTGGCTAGGATTTTGAATAGTCACGCTACATTAGAATTTTTGTATATGCTAGAGCCATAGCCACTCCTACCTTCCATGATGCTGCTTCAATTAATAAAACAGCTATTCCGGAAAAGATTTTGTGAAGAATATGGAAAAGCCATACTTTTCTTCATAGCTGGATGAATCTATTAATGTAATATGATTTAAATAAAACCCCTAAATTATCTATCTGATGGCAAAGAGGCTCCAGGCAGGAGGGTGTGTGCTAAGGTAATATGAGTAGCTGAAAAGGGCAGGCAGAATAACTGAAGCTGTTAGACCAACCAGGCTGACATCAGTCCTAGACAGGAGGGTGAACATCAGAATGCTGATATGGGATTTAATTATTTACAATTCAAAAGATGGCAATATGAGTCAACCAGCCTTTATGGCTTGTGTATCTGGTTTCATTCCTCTGATGAGATAAGTTTGCTTCATTAAAGCAATTGTTTGCATACTGTAAAAACTGCCTTTCATAAAGCCCTGAACTGCATGTTATTGTGATTAGAAGTCAACACTATCTGATATTGATTAAGTGTAAATTAAATGGATTTAGACACCTGGTAGATGGTATATATCAAAGTGGTGTCATGGAAGATTTATCACTGAATAGAAGTATTTCAAATAGGATTTTGCAGAGATGAGTTACAGGCCAAGACTATGAAATAATGGTTTTTAAATTACTGAAAAAAGTAAATATAAAAGCAGTGTGAATAAAATTTATGGATGATACAAAATGGGTCAAAACATTGAGAATTGATTTGCCGAGTTAAGCAATCTGGATGTCTTAAACTGGTAGGATGCAAGGGAAAGGTGAGATTTAATGTCAGGATTCCTGCCCATAGAGTCTTACCTGAGAAGCTGCAGAGGCTGGAATGCAGCTCTGCTCCTGTTGCTCACATTCCTCTTGCTTGGGATGGTGGTTTGTCTTTGGAGAATGACACTGACACTGCTTCTGGCACCTGAGGCAGCTTCCCTGCCTGGCTGCTGCTACCCTCTGGAGTGTCTCTGCAGCTATCCAGTCCTCCTGCAAGTGTGGTTACAGACCACTAGAAGTGGGTCCCACAAGTAAGACTGAGGTTTGCTGTTGACTTAGAATCATTTGTATGAGAAGAGTATGAAAGTAATATTTTGAGGTCTTAAGTTATGTGTTCAATGTTAGTTGTAATTTATTTACTGACACTAAGCCTAAAGAAAAGCAAGAGAGCAAAAAAGTTTCATATTATGTAAAATTCTTAATGGAAAACTGAGTCTACAGAGATTACAGTAGTTGCTCAAGTTGAGTGGGGGAAAAAGGAATTTTGAGCTGAAGCTTGGTACCTGTGTTTCAGGATTAGGATGAGTTAAGAATGGAGTATTAAAAAATTAGGATATCTGGATTTTCAAGGTCTATAACTTTAATACAACGCTATGTGTGTATATCCAGAATTATATGTATGTTTATCTGCTTGTTTTCTCTCTGTCTGGTATCAAATTTTACAAAGAAGAGAAGTAATTTCAAAAAATTCAGGCCAATTACTGTTTTGTGCTGTCATTTACATTAGGATAAATCCACACAGCTATCAAAAGGAGGGTGCACAATCCTGGTTTCCACTTCATCTCTTTTGTTGACACCACATGTGATGCTCCAGAGTGAGGGAAGGTCAAGGAACAGTTCTTCCTGAAGCAAATTCATCCAGGATCATTGTCTTCCAGCTCAAATGCTTCCCTGACTTGTCCCATTGCGAGGCCATTTGGGCTCTAGTTCTGGTGCAGGTAAGCACAAGGGAGACACTGCCTCTTCATGGCACAGCTGCAGACTTGTGTTGGATCAGGGCCTTGAAAAACCTCACTAGCTACTCAAATTTGGCTTTTCTATTTTCCTTACAATTGTCATATTTTGCTGCTGCTCTCCTTCCTTACGTGTGGGATTTCCAAACCCATCAATATTATTTTGTACACCTGTTCCTCTTGAGGTTCATAGTTTCATTTCCTGAGTGGAAGGTAGCTTCCAAGGGATCAAAACTGTTGTGGACAGTGTTAGGGATAGCATAAAAACTTTACAAATAGAAATGGAGTGGTTTTTGGTCTGTATTATGCCATGTTTGAAATACTGCAGAATAATAGAAAGAAAGATTACACCTGAAATGGATCATCTAATTTTCTTTCATACTAGTTTTACGCTTCTGGGTTCTCCTTGTCGCATCTGGCAAATCACTTAGTCAGAAAGACAGGAGTGAAAAATGGATGGTTTGACTCCCTAAAGCAAATGTAGCCCGAGTGAATTACTACATGGTACAAAGCATGAAGGCATCAGATCAAATCTCTGAACCCAAAACCATATGAAACAAATACTACCTTAGCTTAAAAATACATTTTAAGAGATGTCCATGTGGAAAACCTGACTAGAACTACAGCTGACTTCTTATGTACAGGAAGGTTTATAATTCACTTTTGCTGAAAAGTTTAATCCAGCATTACTGAGACCAATTCACAGTGTTGTGTATGAGAGCAGAAGTTTGCAGTCATACTTATTATAAGTAGTAAAGAAATTATGGAGACAGGGAAAATCAGAGTGATGTTTACAAGCCTCAAGTCTGGCAGAAATGACACTCTGAAAATGGCAGTGAGAGCCACATACTCCAAGAGAAAAGAGGCAGCTGGTCTGCTGAGCGATGGATGTTGTTGCAAAGCCAGGGATGTCTCTGTTAGCATCTCGAAGACAAATTAGAAGCATGTAAAGAATTCGAGGTCTCATGGAAAACAAAACAAAACATTTAATAGCAATGTACCTGTTTTGCTTTTCACAATAATGGAATAAAATATTTGGAATAAACTAAAAACATTTCAGAATGTTTTTCAGAAAACCATGAATAATTACCCCATGGAGACATGAGGGAGGCAAGTGTCAGGTGCAGAGCTTGTTTTTGATGTGTGGGGGCAGCATGGAGGTCCTAGGTCCCACATCTGTGAGAAGCAATAAGGGGAAGGGCAGTAGCTGTGGAAGAGGAGCAAAGTTTAATATAATCCAGTCCCTCTCCAAGCTGCTGCATGGGGCTTCACTCATGACCTTTGGAGGGTCAGTTGTCCTCTGCTGCCCCACCATCTCTAACCACGCTGACATCCCCCCAGAGAAGCCGAGCATCATTCTGGCTGTGACTGACAGGGGCACAGCTTTCCAGGGCAGCCAGGGAGGTGGAAAATAAATCTGAGAGAGACAGTGTTACTGCTGCTGCAGGTGGTGAAAAATAAATACAGCTGAGTCCCAGAGAAAGGTCCTTTCTTCAGCCACTTGCAACATTAAATGGGGTGGGGCAATTTAAATCTAATAATCTCATCATGGACTTTGTCCTTCCTGGCATAAACAGATGAGAGAAATAGAAAATGAAGGTAGGTAAAGAGGCAAACTTTGAGATAAAATGAGGAAAGAGCAGGCTGATTGCTGTGGAAAGCAAGTGTAAATAAATGGCTTCTCTTGGCCTCCCCAGGCGTGCTTTCCACCAAGGTGTAAATCCCAATAACATATGTGTAGTCTGTGAAGTAATTTAGCGGAGAAATTAAAGTACTAACAAGTGGACAGTTAGGAAGTACTACCATTAACACATTTAAAGACCTCTAAGTAGCTCTGCGTGCTGGGAGGCTGGGGGAGCAGCATGTTTCTGTACATGTATTCCATATGATGCCAGTGACTGCTCACAGGTAGCATGAGACTGTTTTGTGCACTAGTCTGAGATGGTGTCTGCTCTGTTTTATGAGATTTCATTACTGGACTTGAAAGTGGCAGAACAGTGGGCAAGGAGGTGCAGTTGAAGGTGAACCAGCACTCTGATGATGGAAACAACTTATTTCAGTGGGATCTAAATGACCATGGTCTATTACTGTGCTGCCTAATGCACAGCGTGCTGAAATGACTCTTGTTTTCATGATAAAATGCAATGGTTCTCCTCCTGGGACTTAACCTAGGTGGCTTTTTCTCTTGCTTCTATATAATTTCCATGCCCCTATAGTCACTCTCTGAACATTATTGGTGCTCTTGTTTATGCAAAGGCTTTTTTCCAACATTCAGTTTATAGTGAATTTCTCAGGAACTGCATTATAATTTTTATCATCTAGTTCTGCAGTCTTTCCATAAAATCTAGCCACAGCATGGAAATATGTATGGTACATTTATAAAGTCTTCCATATGTAAAACAAATTAAGCTCTAATATTACGCCCCAGGCTATTGTGCTAGTGGGAGACCAGAGTTCTGAAGTTACACTCCACAGGAACATTTCTGCTTTCTGAAGTGTACATGTAGGGTGATGCATTATCTACCTGATAAATTTTGTAAGTGTGACCAGTGAACTACCAGGGCAATAAAAAGGGGATACTTCAAAGGACAGGCTGGAAACAATATGTATTGAAGTCACAATGATGACAGCTCCTCACTTAGAGCTGTTTCAGCAAGAATATCCAGCTAGCCAGTGTGCAAATATGAAGATGTTATGAATTATCAAACTCATGAATTGCAGAATCCACCAAAAAAAGCCTGGTAACTGAGAAGCTCAGCTTGATGTTGCTTGATGCACACCTTGCATACCTGAGCCACCTTGATTAAAGGTAGACATCCCCAAGAGAGCAGTTCTGCTTCATAGGTACCTAAAGTGTGATCCTACAGGACTAAAAACTGGACTACAAAGACCAATCATGAGAGTTAAATCCTAGTCCTGAGATTGCATTAACTGGTGCCAAGGACTGTTTCATCTCTCAGCTCACTCTAATCTGGTCTGATTATTTGCCTGTAATTCTAAAATACAGAAATGGTGCTTCTGCACTTGCACATCACGCAAAGCATTCTGTCTTGCTTTTGCTGTGGACAGGTATAAGTGTCCTGTTAGCTACTGGGTGATTCCCACACAGTATTTCCTGGCTAAATGTGTCCTGTCAGGAAATGGCTTCATAAGTGTTCAGACCCTGTCTGAAGTGAGAGCAAATTGCTTCTTAAAAACAGCTGATGCTTCCCTTCTCCAGTTCCACCACTCAATAAGTTGCTTCATTGCAGTCAGAAAAAGTTCCAACTGTTTTCTTATTATTGGAAGAAAATGTAAAGAAAATTTGCCATTCTCTTCCCCCCTATTTTATGAAAAAAGAAAAGAATTTAGAATACATTTTTGAGGCTATAAATTATGTACCGGCCTGTCTCCCTTTTTTACTTTTTATGTTATGTTTTCAATTTTGCTCCTAGTGTACTATCCACTCACATCCCTGCACGTTAGGCTGTGCATTTAGTAACACAACTTATACGAAAAAGAACATACATTGAGAAAATGCAAGTGCTATATTCATAATCAAAAGGCAGTAGTTATTTTCACACTGGTCCATTAAATTATGAAATCTTTTCTAGCGTTTTTTAACAGAAGCCAAAAAGACAGACTCAGTGTTTAGTCTGAGACTGTCAAAGCTACATCTCATCTTCCTAGCTCAGAGAAGAGTACAGTCTTTATTATTGTAAAAATATCCAAATACTTTGGCAATATTCTTTTTCCTTGTTTATATCACGAGAGTTTCTTCGCGAGAAACTTAAAAGAAGCATTACAAAATCTTGAATAGTTTTGCAAAGAGCTCAATACAGCTTAAAGGATTGAATAATGATGCATGTGAATCATTGTAAATTGTAAATTGTCAGTTGTAAATTGAATAATTTACTTGTACATGCATATTTGAAAATAATTCTAGTGTAAGACAGAAACTATCTGATGCTCAAATGATCTTTCTTTTTCAATATGAAAATGGGGGGAAAAAAGTTCCCTTTTATCATCATGTAAAATATAGCGATCAGTATTTTGTGTCTTGCAATCACAGAGAAATATTACCTGCATTTATGATAGCCTGTGCATGATTTTGGTAGAGAACTCAAAGGTAGAATTTTCATAATTTGCATAGGTTAAAGTTTACATATCCAACCCTTATAAAAATATATGTGTCCAATCATGTGAGAGATGCATCCTATATCCAAGGACAGGCTGTGGAAGCTCCTTGCTGAGCTCAGCCACGCCACACCAGTTCCCACAGAGTCCCACTCCTGTTCAGCACAGCCCTGCTGTTCTGGCTGCCCTGCTCTCTGCTGGGCATCCCAAGGGGCAGCAAATTAGTGCTGCTGCTTGCCAACAGATTCCTTTTCAGAGGAGTGCGCTATGGGCATAACACGGATACAGATTTGACAGCTCTGTATTCCCTACGCAGTAACTGGCTTTCTCCTTTGATAGAAGAGTCTGTCTGGAGTCTGGAAAAAACTTTCTAATAATTCTTTTTTAGTGGAACTTTTGTTTCTTAGAAATATAAACATTTCCATTTGTGATGAAGAAAAGAATTCCAGCCCAGTTATCTGCTACCAGCACAGTCTGAGTGTCCCATCACATCAGGCAAAAACCTATTATACCCTAGGATCATATTGGATTTCTGTAGTTGCCATGTCTCACAGGTGGGCTTTACATTACCTTCACCTGGTCTGTGGGGTAAGCTTCAGTGCAGATGCACAGGGAGATGAAGGTCCCACCATAAAGGGACTAAGAAGAGAAGACCCCAGATTCTCAGAGAAGCAGCTGGAAAGCCAGGCAATCCCCACAGTGGGGATAACCACACCACTCATCCCAGGCAGGTGCTCCTGGCACAAACACACTTGCTGCTACAGTGGCAGGTGGCTGTAATGACTTTCAGCAGAGAAACCAGCTGGTGAATGGCCACTGGATCTGCATGCCTCCTTGCTCCTCAGCAGCTAGGCTCATGTGCTGTGTTGTAGACTGATGGGTTTGGCACTTTCAGAGGCTGCCGAAAAATAAATTTTCTGCCCCTGTCTGTTTTTCAGGTTTATCTTGCTATTTGCATTTTAGGACCTGTAGGCTTGACCAAGGAATTGCTGTATATGTTAAAGTATGAAGGGAATAACATACCAAATGTTCTTTTGCATTTCAGTGTTTTCTCTGTTTTGCTGGATCCATGAGTCTCTCCAGCAGGAAACATAGCTGTAACTCAGGAAGGGTTTCAATTATCTTCTTGTTTGCTGGAAATAGAAGAAACCTCAAGCTGACATGTTTCTGAAGAAGAATTCCAAGGGATACATACTTCATACCACAGAAACAGAAAGAAGAAGAAAAAAATAAAAAGAAAAATTCCTAACTAGCTCTAAAGTCATCACTGTCCAAAATAAAGGGAAGCAGAACATTATTGGCTTTGTTATCTGTTTACTAGCGCCTTACCGTCACTCAAGTCTTAAAACTGTAGTACCATTCATGTTGGGACACCTTGCTGCCATGCTAATGAGCTGGCTTGTCACATATATCATGTATCTCATACTTACAAGAAAGAAAAAAGAAATCAGAAACTCAGTTTGTAAATATAAACACAACCTACTGCAGGAACACATGGACCTCAGGGAAACGTGCATTGTGAATGATTGCAGAGTTCACATTTTACCACCTGAACCATCTCCCCTGGGTTTTAACAGGGCAAGTACATCTCAAAAGCTGTTTTTTTACATGAGTAACTACAAAACGGTGTAAGATTCTTCTTTTTCCTGCATGTTAACACTACCATTCTCTGAAAGCAGAAAATGTTCTGCCTTCCCCCAGCTTTCCTGAAGGCATTGTCCAGGTATAAACCTGAACAAACCTTGAGCTTAATAGTCTGTTACTTCCATAGCTTGGGAGCAAATATGACAAGATGGGTTAAGCCAAGGAAAAATTTAATACATAAGACGAATATTGGAAACCATTTTCAGATTAACCCATATAACTTTCAAAAATAATGCATTGTGCAGTCTGTTGCTCCAGTGCAGAATTTCCCCATCACTGCTGTTACTCATATATTGTAGACAGCTAAAAAAAAGTGCTCCCAGTGCTAATTTTTTTAATTTTAGATGGGGATTTTTTAGACTCTACAGGAAGCCATAATGTATCACATATGTGCCAGCTGAACCCTGCAGAGGTGAAGTCAGTGTCAGCAGTATCACCTCCTCTTCAAACAGTTCAGTGGCCTGCCAACAAACAAACAGCTGGGGTCACCCCATCCACCAGCACTCCCACCCAGCAGGAATGGGTGACTGGTTGTTCCTATTGCTGGCAAACCAGAAATTTGTTGCAGATATATAAAAAGGCAAGGGTAAGGAGCTGCCTTTCCACCTAGGATCAATAAGAATCTTAAGCTTCTATGTACATCCCCACCAACACAGGCAAAGAGCAGCTCCAGCTCATGACAGAGCACACACAGTTGCTGAAACTGTTTGGGCTGTTGTACTGGGGCTGCCCACGAGAAAGCTACATAGTGCTCTACTCTTTGTACTGGGAAAAGGATTGAAGAGGACCAGGGCATTGGGAATCCCTTCCTGGAAATGTGCGAGAAGTTATAGACATGGGAGAGAGAACAGTAAGGTGCAAAGTTTTCTTGTGGTCTGAACATAAACTGAGGTATAATTTTTTGACTAATCCTGATACAAGATCACATATTCAGTGTTGATGAGTGACTCTCCTGCTGATTTTGACTGTTCAGAAGTCTGCTGTGGATTTTGTTGGACATGGCCATAACATACAGTTGCTCAAGTAAAGAAGTAGAAGGTGGTTGGGATGATGGAAGAAAATGCTGTGCATGCAACAGATTTAACTGAACTGAAACTTCAATCAGTGTAACTGTTAATATTGAAAACCTTATGAAATTATTATAAGTAGTAGCACTCAATAAACATAAACACCTAAAGCTTCGACTCCCTGACTGCTCTAAAATACCTTGTTTCCAGTATCAGAGTATCATTAACTCACTATTGAATGACCCCAAAGAGTAGTGTTTCTTATATAAATCTACAGGTACTGGTCTAAGTGCCTAGACTTAGCTTCTTTTAAGCCTATGACATATGAAAATATCATAGTATCTTCTATTAGTATCCTTCCTATTTCAGGCTTTCAACACCATATAAATGAAGAATGAGTAAATATTTTTTTCCTTTTTTAAAGTGCAAGTCATATTCAAGCACCTGCTTTTTGAATAGGAGGAGAGAGGTCTTTGAATCATGGCTCCTTAAAGAAGGGCAAGTGTTATTCATTTTCATTTTGTGGCATGTTAACTGAACTATGTTTAATTAGTTCAACAGTGGAATAAATTATTTTTTATGCAAAATGAAATAACTATTTAAAAGTTTTTATGTAAATTCAGATGCTTCTCTTTGGACTGTATGTTTCAAGTCACAACAGGTCCTATTAGTTTTTTTTCAATCAAGTTTGGAGACAAAACATGCAGAAAGGTTATATTCTGACATAAAAAGGTAAAATTTTCAGGGAATGGAAGTTATCTTCACTTCTTGGCCTTGCTCACAGAAATTTCTAAGCATTTTTACTTATTCTGGCATCTCTAAGTTATAAAAACCAGACACTTCTTGAAAATCTCCCATTTTCCCTGACCTATGAGCTCCCAAAGTAAACAAAATTTGTTTTGGATTGCATGAAGTCTGTCATTCTACCACTGTTTTAAACTCAAAACTCCTGTATTGAAAACAGAATAGTACTACCTTCAATTTTTAGAGACAACTGGTAACATTTCAAATTCATTTAAAAAATGTACTGCAGCATTTTCCATAATGGACTGAACAATTTTGTCCACTTCTTCCTTCAATTACACCTTCAATATTGCTGGAAGAGAAAGTAGTAAGAGGTGTTTAGGCAATAGAGGAAATAGGAAAGAAAAAAAGGTAGTTGTTGTTTCCAGAATAATGGAACCCCAAGGACAGTGACTAAATTTTCCTACTTACAGATCAGCTCACAGACTAACTTTCTTAATAGTTAGATTTAATTAATCTTCTTTTTCTGTATCTGCCATTAATTGAGCACTTATTCCCACCTCTGGGATTAACATGGATTGGGTCAACATGTTTGTGCAATAGTCTGTAGATTTTTTAACTGAGAAATTATTTTTAATTATTCATGCAGCTCTAATTCCTTTTATAATCAGTCAAACTGTGGGTCTGAAACAACATTTGCAGACCTGTTAGCTTCCTACTTCTTAGAAAAGAGTGCAGTGTGTTTCAGGAGGGCTTTGAAAAAGACCAGAAAAATTCTAGCTTTTTGCTTTTCTGTACTAAAAAGAGTTAGAAGAGTTGTAGCACTCCTGTTAAGTTAAACAGAAAAATATAAAAAAAGCTAAGA
The DNA here is from genome assembly GCA_013396875.1 of Vireo altiloquus. Taxonomy (NCBI): domain Eukaryota; kingdom Metazoa; phylum Chordata; class Aves; order Passeriformes; family Vireonidae; genus Vireo; species Vireo altiloquus. Next base: position 138,988 of record VZRF01013451.1, read on the forward strand.
AGTAAGATAACCAGCTAGCTTCTTTCCACCAAATATTTATAAATGTGACAATATTTAATCAAAAGAACAAATAGTTAAACTTTCTTTATTGCACATAATGGCTGCAGGGGATCCTGGAGGTGAAGATGACTGGTTAGATGTTATGTGATGATTTGGTTCTATTCCTCCAGTGACAGATCTGCTGCTTTCCTACTGTCTGACTACTTGCAGTAGTTGGTAAGTTGATGTTAAATTTTACAGAAAAAGAAATATCTAGAGGTGGGAATCAGCTGGCAAAGTGTATGAGCCAACAATCGATATTCACTTTACAGTCCCCAGAGAAAAATAGGCACTTAGAGGGCATAATTCCTAAAGTAGACGCCTAAAATAGCTGAGCTAAACCGAGCCCTGGAAGTGCTGATTTCAAGTACAGCAGCAGCCTATGGCTCAGAAGTGGAGGCAGCTGTATGATGGATCTGGGAAGACGTCTTCTATCTCAGGAATCTGACTACAGAAGCAGCTGCTGTAGGGTAAGGTGGCCTCCATGTGCACAGAGCTGATTGTTGTGCTGCCTGCAACACACGTCCCTGAGAGCTGACTTGACAAGTGAGTTTAAGCTTAATTCCTCCACGTCCCAGCATAGTATACCAGGTGTTAAATGCTGCTTGAGAGAGCAAGTAGCTTGGCAGAGCGATGGTTTCCCTTTGCCTTGGGTTTGTGACTGGCAGTGTAGATGCTGTGTGGCAGGGCCAAAAGAGCAGAATAATGGTGGAGAGGTCTGGCATGGTAAAACCTCCTCCTTTTCCTTCCTATGGATCTCCTGAACTTGCTATTTGCAACATCTAAATCTACATAAGAAGAGTGTTTATGGGAAAAATTAATAAAATCCTTGGGAAGAAGGCTCGAGTTTGAGGTGGTTCAGGTGTCACTAAGTAGCTGGCCTTGGGTAGCAGGAGACAATGGAAGAATGGAGGAGACATTTTCTTCAGAGTAGATGAAAATTTACCTCTGTTATCTCCTATCTGCTGGTCTTCAGATATAATTCTTTGCTTGTTGTCAAAATAATTTTCAGACAGTTAGGGAGGGTAACCTTCTGAGTATTTCTGGCCACTCTATATTACATATATATATAAAATAATATGAACTCAGTTAAACTGAATTCAGAGAGGCTACTTGCATAGCCAGGAATTTTACAGTGCTTAAGACTTTGCAGAACTAGATCTTTCCTACAAGCCAAATACTGTAAAGGAATTTTTATGTGTAAAGTCCTAAACAAAGACTCCAAAGTACAGGCTGAAAGAAGCTATCCACTCCAGTCTTTTACATATTTTACAGGTTTATCTGCTGCACTATTTTTGAGTACACTATCTAATCTCTCTTTAAGTATTTCCTCTTCTGATATCCCAGAAGTTTCTCTTGGCAGACTTCTCCATTGATGAATAACTCTTATTTGGAGATTTGTCCTTACATCTAATCTAAATTTGTTGTGTTTTAGGTGAACATATTCCATGAACAACCATGATCAAGTCTCTCTCTTTCATCTTGTTTCTCTCAAAAACTTCTTAAAAGTTCCATATATTGTTTAAACTACATGCCCTTTCCATCTTGTTCCTTATATCTTGCAGCTTTCTTAATGTTCTTCATCTTTGCTGCTCTCTCATCTTCACAGTGAGAAGGTCAAAGGATATCCTAAGTGAGGCCTCAGCTGTCATGTGGATACATGATTTATTACCTCCCTACTCTTAAGTACAGTTCTTTGAATATGTGTTCTTTGTATACCAGTATTATGTCTGATTTTAATTTCTATCGACACAAAGTCTAAAAATGTATTTTAACTAGTTATTTTCAATAAGTTTTGGAACAAAAATAGTTCACTGCATACCGTAAATAGTGACTGGTACAGATCACGTTTTATTAAAAACATTTGGTTTTGCAATATACACACATTTCTCCTTATGTGCTGTCGAATGGTTTCCTTCCCTTCCCTCATCTAGGAACTTCATGACAAAACTTGCTGTTGAGCAGCGTTTCAGGTTTCCCACATAACAAAGATCTGTAAATAAAAAATTCCATGCTTTCCTTTAAATACTCCAATCTCTCAGAATGAAAATTTTTGTCTGGCCTTTACTGTCTTTCCCTAAGTTTTGATGTTGTTATGCACATGGTTAGGTTTAAAGAGATGGACTATTTAAAACTAAGGATCAAACTAGTCCATGTGTTCTACCAAGAAATAATGCTGTTTGAGTCACAATAATCTGCTTGCTATCCATTTTAATCAATATTTTCTTAGTCATGTAGCTCACTTTCACATGCTCTTTGGCCAGCAGTCGTATTTCCAAATTTAAGGAACGTGACTGGCATTCTAAGCCGTGTGTGGTCACCCCTCCAAAGGGTTAAGAGAGGTGCACCTCTCTCAGGTGATCCACATACTCAGGGTCTGAGAAACAGCAGTATTTTTCTTTCAGAAACTGCAGAAGAGCTTATGGTGGCCGGGCTCCAATTTTCAGTACTTCACCTTTGTATTCAGGTAAAGTGAATTCATGCAGTTGCCAAGCTGTGAGTGCTCCAAAAGTACCAGGGAAGTATGTCAACAAACCGTGGGTTTTATGCTGCCCTCGTGACAAACAAGGGAGCACACAGCCCTGCAGTGCCTCTCCTGCCCACTCTTGCTTTGGAAAACCTCTCCGGGCTCACTTCAGTTTTTCCAGTACACATTCTTTCTTCCATTTTCTGAAGTATTATGTGAGATGTAATACAAAAAATCATCTACCAACCATCTTTTATTTGCAGCAACATCCTTCTCCATGTAAAATCATGTTACTGATTTAACTAATCTGATAGTTACATCAGTTCAAACATTAATAAAATTTCTACTATCCCATCATTAGCAAAGTATGCTTAGCATGGAAGGTGCTGCAGTTAAAGACATCTTGAGAGGACATTAAAACAAAGCTTCAAGCACAGCTGGTCAGCATTAAGCATCACAGTGCTTACAATCCCTAGTGTTGATGTTGACATGAAGATAATTTCTGCTGTCTGGAGTTCTATGGCATTAAGAACGAAGTGTTTTCCAAATATCCTTCTTGGTATGGGTATCTGAGGGTTTTTTCCTCAGACCCTAAGGAGTTTACACAGTTCTGAAAGCCTGTTTAATTGTCTGGTTTATTTTCCGAACGTCATTTAAATCCATCTCTAATCTTCATTAATAACAACACTATAATTACTTAATTAACTTTTCCAGATAAAGTGTTTAAACTCTTCAAAAGCAAATAGCATTTGCTGGGCTGTGTGCTAATAGCTTCATCTAATACCACAACTTTGAGTTTTAAATGTATTTAATGAAAACATAAAGCTCTTGTTTAGTGTAAGCAAGTAACTGAAACCTGAAGAACACGTGGTACAAAGGTAAAGATAAAAACTTGTTGTGTTACATTGATTTAATGATGCATTTTGAAAGACTGATGAGGAAGGAAGCTCAATTCATTTCCCAAGGGTAAAAATAATACCCTTAGTTGTTGGCCTTAACTTGTTTTGACATCTTTGTTTCTGTGTAAAGGTTAAGTAATGTGGTCAAATTTTATAGGTAATGCTTTATTAACGAAGTACTTGCATTAAAGTTGTAAAATTGAACACCAGATCAGGAAATAATAAAAAGTAAGGGTTGTATCATAAAGTTAACTGATCCATACAGCTAGCGTTCCCCAGATAAGGCACATGCTCAGCTGCCCACAGCATGTGCAGTTGTGAGTTACTGCTTCTGTATAACTTAACCTCTTTGTTTCTTCTTTTTTGAATATTTTCATTTTCAGCCTGAATGTTGAGCGAATGTAGCTTCTTACATTAATTTTTACTTTGCCTTTGCAGTGCCTTCTATTAGCTGAGTATATAAATTACAGTTTGTGACTGCATAGCTCTCAGGCCCAAGTCTGTGGCTAGTGTACCTGCTGACATGGAAATCTTGTGGTTTTCCCTGAAGTGCCTGTGTGCACATAGTTATAGTCAGGGAACTTGTGGCTGAGAGACAACGACTTCAGCTGTTTCTCAGATGTGTGACTGTCATTTAGATGCTTCTAGCGCATTTCAAGGTGAAGTCAAATGACTTCAGTGGGCAAAGAGGGGAAAGTAGCATGACCATTTTTTACTTTTCGATGAAATGAGATGGAAGCATTTACACGGGCTGCTCTGAATCTTCTGTGAGGTAAAAGCAGGTAAGTGATGAGTAGCAAAGAGAAATTTCCAAAACTTCTCTGCTGTTAGTCTCTGGACTGGACAGTCCACTTTTTCACCCCAGTGAGCAAAGGAAGAAAATAGGAAGGACAGAAGTAAGAAAACTCATGGGTCAAGACAAAGACAGTTTAATAAGAGAGTGTGGTGGGAAGCACAGCTAAGTAATGCAGTCACCATACTCCAAGGCAAACCGATGCCCAGCCAGTCTCCAAACAATGGTTGCTTCAGGAAGTCACTCCCCTTGTTCTTAGTCTATCTTGGGTTTTGATAAATTTTTTTTACATGGCATGAAGCAGCTCTTTGGCCAGTTTGGCTCAGCTGTAGTTACTGATAGTGTCCACTCCCCTTTTCTTGCCAACTCCCAACCTCCTCGCTGGAGTGGGGCAGTGTGCGGAAAAAAAGGCAATTTTGCATGTTGAGGTGGGGCAAACACTCTTCAGTAATAGCCAAACAAACGTGTCTTATCAACGCAGTTTTAGCCACAAAACCAAAACACAGAACCATTCTGACTGCTCTGAAGAAAGTTACCTCCATCCCAGTCAAACCCACCCAGCTGGGTGTCTCCTGCAGTTAGCTTGCCTGGGGGCAGCTGCGCTCAACACCAGAGCATTTTCTTCACAGCTTTTTCAGGTTCTAAACTGAAAGCCTGAGCGTTAATGTGTATCTGTGTATGCTGCCACAGTATCTTACAATGCAATGTTAGCGTGTGTAAATTATTTAATGGTAGTAAGGAAATAGCACTTGTGGACTTGTAGATAGAAATATATTCAGGGCTTTAGGTTTTTAAGCTAACAGACCTTTTGATGGCGAAAGAGAGATGCACTATGACATTGCATATCTTTGAAGGGACTTGTATGTGAAACAAAGGCTGTTAGAACTGAATCTGCCTCATTTGTCAGGTACTCACTGCTGCCATTCTAACCGAGCGCATTACTTGGTTTGAGGGCTGGGTAATGTAGCTGAGAACAAACAATAAACTATTGAATGAATGATCCTGTTGCACCCCACAAAACAGAACGTACATTGTGGGATGTCGGTGATGCACATCTCTGAGGGAAACTGAAGATGTAAAGATGCAGCTACCAAGATGAGGTATGAAATCTTGCCCGTATCAAAGTGAAAGGAAGTGTTGCCATTGCATGGAAGAAATTAGAACTTTGAGAATGCATTAACATTCTCAAAGCTCTAATTTGGAAAATGTGTAGCTATAGTGCTGTGCCATGAAACTTGAGAGATCTCTGTTGCTCTATACTTAGCTGGCTAAATTGAGCCAATTTATTTAGCCACTCAAGTGTGGACAATTTCAGCCTATAAAGAACTTCAGAAGCAAACCTTGTTATTGAGTAAGAATTCAGTGAATGGAGACTAAATCTGCTGTGTTTCAGCCTGAGCATTTCATAGGGAAAAATTCAAGGCAGATAATCAGAGACTCGTGGTAAGATGACTAGAAACTAACATTACTTGATTTATATCCAAGAAAGAGATATTAGGGAAACGTACATATTAGAAATACTTCTCTTACCTACTCCATTCAATCAAAATTCACCATGAAAATTTACACTAGGTTTTCATTTCTGGTACAAAAACATAAAGAGTGGCATGACTGTGTATTCAAAAAATGGGGAGAAGTGGGAGAGGCAATATTCATCAGCCTTCTCATAAGGAAAAATATTTCTTATAAACCACCTTTTGAGAGGAAACAAGTATGACTAGTAAGGCATGCAACTGAAAGTAAAGAGAAAGGCAGTAATACATTGATCTATAACCAAGGTTCTGCCTGGGACTGTGGTTCTTGGCTCTGCTGGACAAAGGTCATTTGGCTCACAAATAGCTACTATCTAAACAGCAGGGACTAAACTAACACCACTGAACTGTTTGTACGGGTTGTGCACAGGAAACAAGCTAATGACACACTGAATGAGAGTGTCTGTTTAATGCTGGGCCTTTGCCGGGGGCAGCTTGGAGCACAGTAGTGAAGAAAACAACTTGTTGTCATCAATTGCATTCATTTCTTATGAATCTTTTAATTCCTAGCATTAAACCCAACATATTCTAGATGTCTGCTCAGATCTTTTCCCTCTGATGCAGAATACAATCTCAAATCTACTGGACCTCTTCCTGGAGAAAAGGAGAGGATGGTTTTACTGTTATTAGTGTTATCTTAGCATTGTATGCAGATATGTATGTGTGACAGCACAGTAAATGGGGGTAATAAATCTAGGTTACTCTCAGCTTCAAGAATTAGCCAGATTGCTTGAGAATTATACAGAGGTTTCTTTAAAAATCAACTCAGAAATAAAAAAGATCTGACTGTGACATCTATTATGATTATTAACTGCTGTTGATGATTTAGCAGAGACATGCAGTGAAAATATAAATAAATTTCTTTCTGATTTATGTTTGAGGAATAAATGATTATTTTGCTACAAATGTTCTTTAAGCAAAGATATTCTATTTTACAAAGGTAGCATATGCAGGACTTGGGGAAACTTTTCATGCTTTTTCCAGCAATCTAGTGAAATCACAGCTTGGGGGCCAGCAACTAAAGCATGAGATTTTATGCCTGGCTATAAATCCCCTGACTGATTCACAATATGATGTTTGGGGGAAGAGATGGAGGTAAAGGGGTATGTCAGAAGGTAAAAGGGTATGTCAGGTGTAGAGTATGAAAGGTAGTTGCATTTTTATCTTGAAACTACTGTAAGTAAAGCACATGTTTAGACATTGAAAAGTGGTGGGAAAATCCTTAACTGAGGGAGCATTTTAGATAAATGAATGTGATGTTTATTGCGGAGTCAGGGTTGACTAACACAAAAAGTGCTAGTCTAAGGACTGAGTGTCCACCATTCTTGAAGTAATATCTGCCTAATCTACCATTAGTTTAAAAGCCCTCTTAAAATTCCTTTGTTGTTGCAGTTTTGGGAATCTGATGAATTTTAGTTGGTTTCACTCATGCAGAAAACCTGGTGCTCATTCAGGAACTGATCATGAGCTAACTGGTGGTAAGGGAATATTTGGCTATGTAGTCCACTGCAAATGCTGTCACAGGACCATGAACTTGGCAATGCCAAGAGCCTCTTCTTATGCAGTGAAGTGGAACTCTCTCAAAAGAGTTGAATGAAGATTATTACACCAAGCCTTTGGCCACATAATTCTGATTCCCTATATACTGTATAGAGAGACTATTTTAGTTGTATTTATTTAGTGTCTTACAACTTTTATTGGTATTGTTTTTCATTTTTCTCAACTTCTAAGCCAAACCCCTTCAGTATCACGAATGTTTATGCCTCAGGGAAAGAGGAAAATTATAACTAAAGAAGTATTGAAACCATTAGGAATGGACATTAGGAATAGCTTTTCCGTGCAGTATATTATTTAATGATCTTCAAGTCATTATTGGGCAGCAATAAGAAATGCTGTAGTCCAGTGGATAATGATAATTTCCAGCTTTTGGGTGGTACAGTGTTGTTTCTAATAGTCCATGAGTCACCAGGAAGCCAAATTATGTGTCTCTTGTGCATTTTGAGTTATAGACAATATATCCTGGGGACAGCATGAAAAAAAATTTTAGAGCTCATTGTTTGTATGTGTTTTAGTCAGCCTCTCATAATTTTAACAAATCTTGAAACTTTTCTCCTTTTCACTCATATTTTTATTTTGTGTTCCTCCATCATTTGTTTTATTGTTTTTTTCCCTATCCTTGCGATTCTTGCTATCTAACTGCTCCTGCATATAAACAGTGTTTTAGCTTGTGGAAAAGGCATAACTAACAGTGAATCGTGTCTGAATATAATAAAGTGGCACATATTATATGATTTCTCCTGTACTTAATTAACTAATTGCCCACTGAAGTTCTTCGGGGCAAGCAAGTTGTATTTGCAGAAAAGGGTTAGTGAGTAGCAGGCAGGCAAGATGATGAAAAAATATGTGAAATACATATGTCACTGTGCTGGAGAGTGCAGCATAGGATTGTTCTTCGTACTTCCTCTAGCTCTATTTCCCTGTTTAGGTAGGGGTGTGTCTCTTAATACATTTCAATCACACATATTTGACAAAGACAGATCTGTCACCAAATGTTTAACTATTACATTACATAGAAAAGGAACTGGGGAAGAGTAAAACAAGCTTTTCTCATCCTGCATCTTTCCATTGAGATCAGTAATGCAATCCTCATTTTCTAACCTTTTCACATAACACTAGATATCTGGTAGTCTTTATATGGAAACTCCAATACGGTGGGAATTATTTTAACATTATTAGAAAGTATATGCACAAACATTTGTCACTTTGTAGAACATACACATGCCTTTGTCACCTCCACTTTTCTGGCATGAAAATGCAGGCTGAGTGTTCTGTAAAATTGTCAAGTGTTTAATGTAATGCTAACGTAATGCTCAGTATTGCTATGGCTTAAAGTAAGGGAATAACTACATAGGTGCTAAACTGGAAGGAAGAGCAAGGAAACTGTTCTCCCTTCTACAGACCCTTCACCACGCTGTGCTAAGCAAACTTCAGGCACTAGGACCCATTTGGTATCTGTAGAGTTAACTAAGTTAAGCTTACTTCCAGTTAGCCTCTGTCACCAGGAATGCAATTTGTGTTTACCTATATAAGGAAACCTGTTCGACCTCAAGGAGCTCGGCAGGGCTGTGTGTGTGTGTGAGAGGGGCGAGGGCGAGCGCGCTGGGCGGGGGCAGCGCGGCACCGAGCGCAGCCCCGGCGGCACCGCAGCGTCGCGCCCGCCGCCAAAGCACTGTCCCCCCTCTCCTCCGGCTTCGGGAACAGAGAAAAAAACTCCCAGGGGATAAAAATGGATGAGCAGGTACGTCAGGCGGATCCTCGCAGCTGGAGGGCGGCGGGGTCGGGGTGCGGAGAGGGTCGGAGCGAGACTTGCCCTTCGGAGTGTTGTACCCTTCCTAAAGCGGGCTGTGAGTTCCGTGCGAGCTGCGGAGCAAAGCTGTGGTGCTGCGGGAGCGACTCCCTTAACTTATCTGACATTCCATGTGCAGATGCACCTTCGTTTTACTGCAGAGATTCTCAAACTTTCTTAGCTTTGGTGGAACACAGATGTGAGCTGAGGCTGGAAATAAAGCTGAGATGCTTTGGTCAGTTGGCTGGAGTGCTGCAAATCCATGGTGCTATCATCCCAGCATGTCTGGGAAAAGAAGTTATTCATGTGTTTATTGTTCGGTTTTGGTTTTTTTAACCTTAAAAATGTACATTTTGTAAAAGGTGCACTCCTTTAGGATGTCTAGGATTCTGGTGTATTTTATTTGGATATGTGTGGATGTAGCTAAGACAGCACAGCTGGAATGTGTTTGTTAGAATACAAGGAGTTCCTGTAGTAATAAAGATTTTGTAGTGAGTTAAAAAAAAAACTTCAGGTACTGTTATAGGAAATGGAAGCTAAACAGGTTCTACTACAATAGGGATTACACAGTGCAAAACAAGGATTTGTATTTCTTAGGTAGTATTTGCAGAATATTATAACATTTTTAAAACAGGCTTCCAATAAAACCCTCGCAAAGGTGGAGAAATATTTCCCTGAAGATTTTAGTCAGGACATAATGAAAAATAAAGTTGAAAACCTATTTCAAATAGATTTCTAGCCATAAGAATACTGGTGTGCAGTCCTTCAGGACAGTTACTGTTAAGTAGTGGTGTGTTCATTGTGGAACTTAAGTTTTCTGCTATTATGGTGTAAAATATAGGAATGGAAAAATATTTTCAGTTGATCTCTTGAAGTACCTCCTAAGGAAAAAAAGGTGCAGAGAACTAGTCAGAAACAGGTGGAGTGAATTTTCAGAATTATTTTGGTTTTTCTAACATTATAGACTGATAGACATATGATTACTTTCCTCTTATTTTCATGGTTATTCATATTTATGTGTGCACAGGCATGTGAATGGACTAGTAATAGGAGATTTAGCTACATCTTTCTTAGCAGTCAAAGTGGGAAAGTGAAATGTCTAGGAGGTTAGAAGCTTAAAATGAAGATGGTTATTATTTGAAAACCCTCTTCCTTCTAAATAGCTGTAACTTTTATGAATTAATGTCTCCCTGAGATTAGTAATACAGTAGTACCTGATTAATTCAGAACAAGGAAAGAATTAAAAGTCACTTGTGTGCATACAGATTCTCATTCATTTCTGTATAAGAATTTTCTTAACTCCCGACTTTGAATGCTGAGTGAGGTTTCAATGGGAATGACACAGGATAGCTATAGCAATTTCAGCAGAGACTTTCAGAGGAGCTTCAACACCACAAAGAACATAGCGAGTTCCCAAATACCTATTTCAGGCCTGAAGCTAATGGATTTGTTGCCATGAATCATCTCTGGTTGTGGTGGAAGTCACCACAGCAAAGAAAGCAGGGCTGCTGGACCAGAGCCATGAATTTCTCTTGTCTCACTTCTCATCCTGGTGGTTTTGTTGAATACCTTTATTATTTTGAATTGAAAAGGAGCACAGAGAAAGGACTTTTAGCAGGGCTGTTAGTAATCACAGTGTGAATTTAAAGGACAAGAGAAGAGTCCAGGGAAATATGCCCTTAAATCACCTTTTCCAAGTCTGCAGTAAATTGCATTGCCCCCATCAGTTTGTCTAGCTGTGTTGCAATCATTAATGGTCTTTTGCTTCCGCGGTGCCAAGCAAGGTAGGCACGTGGTTCAAAGCCTCTACAGTATATTCTGGGTTGACATGAGCTTACTGTGTCCCAGGATCTGAGAAGCCAGCTGTGTGGCCATGCTCGTGCAGGGCTGGCCCGGGATGCAGCCTGCCTGCCCCTTGGTGAGCTGTGTGGGTGTGACCCTTTCAAAGGACACAAGGGGAGGAGTTGGTTCTCATCCCTTTCAGCCGCAGTGCCTGCCTCTGCCACCCACAGGAGGTGTGTAATGATGTGGCTGCAGAGCTTGCAGCATCGCAGCGGGGTCTGCCCAAATCCAGTGTCTTCCCGGGGGTTATACCTCAGCTTGGCGCTGTGCCTGTGGTGTTGCACAAGTTTCCATTAACCTGGATGCACAAAAAACAAATTATTTTCAGACCAGACCTGATGGCTGAGAGATATATCCCAGGGAAGTTTTATCCTTGTTTTCAGTGAGAAAAGAATTGCAAAGTAAACAAAGCAATTTAAAATATGGTACTGACCCTGTGCTTTACCTGAAATCACAAGAAAATACTGTAGCTATGACTAGGTGACCATTCTCTGGCCTGAGCTCCTGCAAATCTACCTACTACCCCAGGCATGGGTCTCTAACCCATGTTAATAGGGGATGAGTTCTATTCCCTGATTAAAGAAGAAAGAGCTAAAGGCGCTCTGACCCAATTTAAAGATTTTTTTTCATTCATTCAAGGATTCCTTTATATCAGTTTTAACTGCAGAATTGTGTTCAGAGTGCAGTAATGGTGTTGTGTTGGACGGTGTACTTCGAGGGTGAATGTGTTGAACCCAGGCAGAGGCAATGAGCACATCAAGTCTGTGCATACACCTGTGGTGCCAACTTTAGTTGTGTAACTGAGACAAGACTGAAGGAAAGCAGAAATACTTGGACTTGATAGTATTGATAGAGAACCAAAATTATCTTCTACCTTCCTGTTGTGTTACTAATGGGTTAATTCATGAGAACTGTTGTTCATTTGTCACTTTTAAATCAGTAAGTGCTTTATGTATTTAGCATATAATATCATGATTTTTTTTGTTTAGAAATAAAAGAACATACTAAATGTCTGCAATGTTTTTCCACATTTAGTGATCTGCTCATCCTAAAAAAATTAGGGCACCTTTTTTTAGGCTTCTTGACTTGCATCCATCACCCAATTTTTGCTTTCATTTTCAGATTTGCATATAATGTGAGGCTGAGTGCTCTTACACATTTGCAGGAGGCAGTTGGGTACATCATGTTTCTGCCTGGTATCACTTATTCAATAAAAAAAAAAAGGCTAACCTTTCAAAGGTGTAACTGGAGAGCTTGAAATAATAAAGGAACATGCTGTACTAGTTGCATGCTCCCTTTATGATTTTGTTAAAGGCTTTACCATTCCATTATGTTATCATTTTGTAGTGTAAGCATTTTATATGGCATGTGTGATTTCATTGCCCTTAAGTGACCTTAGTAAATTCCTTATTTCCCCTGAAGCACATACCTAATTGAAAATTGCCATCTGCAGTTGAAGAGCTCTAAGCAAGAGCTCTAAGAATAAGTCAAGGTGGAAATGGGTGTCCAGAGAGCAAGGTAAAATCACTTTTTCTGTAGAATTCACTATATTGCATGAGGTAAAGTATTTGCTTTGAAGATGAATGATAAGGAATTACAGGAAGGGCACCTTTATCTGTCTGCCCTGTTCATCTGCCTAATGCTGCTCTCCAGAGATCATGTGTTCCACAAAAAGTACGTGTTGCCTAATTTTTTTTAACCTTTTTTTAAAACTTGCCTCTCTTCTTTCAGCCTTGGATAAATGTATTTGAATTTTAAAGTTGAAAACATCATTCCAAACCTGAGCTGGGCTTTCTAGCCCAGCAGCTGTCCTCATACTGCTGTGCCTTGCTTGGCTCTGCTGTGCCACTTTCAGGATGCAGTTGTGATGATTGCAGTCTGCAACCACAACCTAAAAATGAGATGACGTGCTCCCCATGAGAAACCTCTGGCCTAGCATTGCATTCATTACAGCTCCTGTGGGCATAAGTGCTTAAGAGTCATGAAAATGAAGGAGGCAAAAAGCTGGGCAGTGTGAAGCAGTGGAATGGTTTAAGAATGCTCTTTCTTAGATGAGAGAACATTAAATTGTGCTCTGGATAACAAGTCTGTGACATCTGTATATTTGTTCACTTTTGTGTAATGTAATTGTTTAGGACAGGAAAAAGGCAAGTATTTTAATTAAAAAGTGTTGGGAAATGTAAAGCATGAAATGTCTGTGATGAAGATGTGAAGTTTTTATCCTATCTTCCTGTGTGTTTATTCATTCCAAAAAGTTCAGAAAACTACTGGGCTGAAAATTAAGCCTCCACAAATGCTCTGGTCCTGTGTTATCTTGAAAGTAGTCTTATTTATGAAAGCTCATCCTTTGAATCTATTTTTTTCTGTGTTAATTCCAAGTTATTTTTCAAACTCATTTATCAGGCTTAGAGTTTGGAATACACACGGCTTTGAGACTCATAAGGAGAAGGTATTACAAATATGCAACATGTGTTAGGGTCTGAGTTTAACAGCTGCTTAGGATGTATTTCCCTGCTGTTTTCATGATTTTTTCTTTTATTAAAAATATTAACATTAAATCTAGGTTTTGATGGTGTAGCAAGTAATTGAGGGAAGACAAACATTTCATTGCAAATTTTGTGTGGTTCCATATTTCAGGGTTTTTTTGCATTAAATATATTTTATATTCAGCAAGACAACTAGAAATTGGCTTGAATCTGAAGGTCTGTACAAAGTCAGATACATGTTTCCTGATCTATCTATATCTATGATTATAACACATGCTTAATTTCATATGTATCCAAAATATAAAGTTACTGTTTTCCTGTGGTTGTGTGCACAGAGACTGGAATAACTGGTACTTGCTTTTAGGCAAATCAGTTAATATTCAGGATTTTCCTCGAACAAACTGAGATCTTCCATTTATGAGTTCATTAGAGGGTAGAAGTTAGGTTGGACTCTCTTTCCTTTAGTAGTTTCACTCAATGGTGTTTTTTGTATTGGTCCTCTGAAAGTTGGATTTAGGGAGACGGCATGCAAAAAAAAGGCAGTTGCTTTCATTAGGTATATGTATTAAGTTCAGCTTCATTTAGCATTCATGGTGTTCACGCTGAGCGGTATGAACGAAAGGCCATGTTTGACCCCTTGTGCAGAGCTCCAGCCACAGCAATGGGTTGAGAGTGCTCTGCTTGGGGATGCACTGGATTGCAGAGTGCTCAGGGGGTCGGTCTGAAAGTGCTGTGACTTGCCTGCTGTGCTCCTCCAGGGACGCGTGTGCTCCTGCTGCTGAGTTTCTAACACTTCTGTTCCATAGCTGCCTAGCCTGGAAAATTCCATATAAAACCTCAGATCTGGCCTCCTGAGGTGGATTTTTTTGGACAAATTTAATTTCCCTATGTATGAAACTACATTAATGTTCCTGCTGTGTTAATTCTGTAAAATAAGTAGTTGTTTTACTATACTGTTCATATCCTAGTTGTCTCCTTCATGGGAAATTCCATCCAATTTTAGCTGAGGAGTTTAGGCATTAGCAGTTAATTATGAGTTTTTACCTTGAGTATGGCAATGTAGCCAGGGTGGTTTGGGATATCCTATGGGTTGTGGGTTCAAAGTTATGTAGCTGTGCTTAACACTCCAGTGGGAAATTCTGGCTATGTTGCATTTTGCCTTTGATATGTTGCCATGCCACCACTGTTAATGCAGGCTTAGACTGCAAACATGTGTTTGCTTTTATTGCACATGTGTTGCTTAAGATGTTCAGTTTTCACATGATGTGAATCACTGGACTCAATGAGCATGGATGATTTGTTTAATAAACAAGCCTTAAGTTGTGTCAATAAAGTGAATGTCCTGAAGAATAATGGATATGATATATACAGAAAACTGACATAGTCATGTCTAGACATGCAATTATTTCATATTTTAGTGGATTTTTAATGGTTTGGAGGGAATGTAAGTGTCAGTACAGAAGGGAAGATTGCATGTGTCCATACATCAGACAAAAATGATGGGAACAGAGAAATGTACCTGACATTAGAAAACAAAATGATGAAAACTCTCTATCCTTCATTCTAGAATCTCACCATATTTATGACATGAATGGAACACTTGTAAGAAGAAACATACATTTTGATATCACTACATATGCTCTGGAGGGCTCTCTTTAATTAAAAGGGTACCTGGATTTGGAAATAGATTTAGCTGTTGATCTCCTCAATTTTTCAGCAATACCCCAAAAACATATTTATGTTTCAGAGACCTGCCACGTTGGTTCTAGTATGTACCATTCCACATTGCTGGAATGCACAAGATTGCTTTGGTTTGGATTAATGAAAGTGAGTGAAATGACTTACAGTTTTTAGCTTGTGTTTTAATTTTAGGGGTTAAGCTAATGTGCCTTGAAGGTTTAATTCATATGTTTCTGTACCATGAGGAGTCCAATTTGGACATTTTTTGTCACGTGAGAACTAAAGTAACAAAACACAAGGAGAAAATGGAAGATTACAGTTGAGCAGAACCATCATCTGAAAGGCCTTTATTCACCCACAGATGTTTTAAAGTTGGTATGCAGAATTGCTATAATATGATAAAAATTAAAACAAAAAGCTCTCTAGAAAGGGCTTGCAAAACCAAAAAGTTTAATTGATGGAGACAGTGTCATCTGCCAAGTTTCCAGTACAACACCCAGGCTGAGGGAGGTAGAACTAAATTTGAAAGTCACTAGCTGGCAAGCTGGTCTGAAATGAAGAAGAGATAATAGAGTCAAAACAAGCATGAGTTGCTATAGTCAGAGAAGAAAATATAACTCATTTATAGAAAATGGGGAATAATTCAGTCAGCAGAGTATCTGTGGGCTACCACAAATTAGAAACTGAATGCAAATTGCTGATGAGTAAAAATGCTGAAATGAGAAAGCCATTTTGGGAGTCATTACTGAAGGTACTATAAACAAGAGGATGAGAGGTAACCATTTTGCCCCGTTCTGTTGTAATAAATGCCATCCTGAATTGCTCACCCAGTTTTATATGTGATACTTTAAGAAATACACAAACAAACTAGAGAAAGACTAATGGAAAGCAAACCAAAAATTGTGCTAAGAAAATGTGACGTGGATTGCAGGAACTGAGTGTGTTTTATTGAAAATATGGATTCACAGAGTGTCCTGTACAAGCATCTTACAAATTAATATTCTGTCCATCTGCCTTCACCCAGAGGTCCAAGGAGGAGCTGAGCTTTTCCTGCTGCCCACTGCTGCCTTCATATGAGAACAAAAGATGACCACGCCTAGTTGCAGCAGCCACCCCCAAATTTGCCAACTCATTAGTTTTCCTACCAAAGTGCTACTCACATGATCTCAGCTTAGTGAATTGCTGTCTAGAAAAGAGAATAAATAACACAGACATGGTTATAAATATGACAGTAATGAATTGTTCTTCATTTCTTGAGTGTGGAACAAAAGGCAATTTGCAGTAATGGTGGGTTTCATTAGATTCTAGGAAGAACTCCACCACTGGTATTTAGGCACTTTGATGGGTTAGCCAAAGAAGCTGCCGGGTCAGTCTTTGGAGATTTGCTAGACTGAACAAAATATTTGTTGTGGGGAATCTAAGTGTAGTTGATCCCCACAGTGAGAAGGGAATGACTCCACAAACACCCTTTCAAACTTACGTTGCTGTAGTTGCTTGCTTACATTGTAGTTGCTATGACTTTGGCTGTGTCCCTACCAACAAATCTGGAAATGTTTTCTAATTTTAGACCCTAACATGTCTCATATCCCTGTCCCAACACCACAGCAGTGCTTAAGATGTGCCTGCATTTTCCTTTCATGTCTACTTTATGCCTCCAGTTGTCATGCTCTAACTGGGTGCTAGTAGATCAGCTGGTGCCTCAGAGGTGCCCTTGCCTGTAAAGAGAAGGTTCAGCCTCAGACTGGGATCCACTCTTTACTCATTCCAATACCATAGGTTCATTGCTCTGGAATTTTGGAACTCTGAATGACTACATTACCTTAGCTTCTACCTAGTTATTAGTCTCAGGAGTTATTTCCAAGACTCCCATTTTAACATTAGCATTTGGTAACAACAAATACAGAGATTACATGAATGATTACAAAACCTAATATAATCATGGTAAAAGAGTGGGAACCACTGCCATTTACTCTACAAAATACACTTCTCTTTCTCTTACTATGTAGATTATGTGATGTAGCCATGAAAACTGGAACAGCACAATCTCTGTAGATGTAAGGCAAGAACATAACTACTGTAAGTAAACATGCGGATTGTGCCAGTGGAGGAGAGGAGGCTGCTCCCCTGGGCACTGAATCTAAGTAGGGGGTTGATTTGATGGTTACATGACAAGGTTCTCCTTGGTTTGTTGTGTATGATGTGTTATTGATGTGCTATGGGCAACAAATGAGCCCGTCTCTCCGTTTGCGTGGCAGTGCTGAGTCATTGATTACCAGCCATCAATGCTGTGCACTGCAGTGCTTTATCCATTAAGCTCACTGTGAGAATACAAGGCTTAGCATTCAATCGATAAGGTCCCAGATTGAAGGCAATGATCCAGGAAAAGGAGAATGTAAAAATAGAAAAACGGGGAAATGGAAGTGAGATTAATTTCTTCTGCTTGATACTTCCCATAGCCTCATTCTTATGACTCAGCATCTCTGAGATTAACTCTTTTGTGAGTTCATGATTCATGAGGTTTGTTTTGCTACATTAATTCCTCAATGATGGTTAAATTAATTGTTAGTGTCTAATTGATGAAATGGAAAATGCTGAACTGTTGACCTTCCTCAAATTAGAAAATTAGCTCATATTTTAAATTTAAAATATAGGTGAATATTTTTATTAGATATGAACTTTTTTACTACCACAGGCATCCACTTGAATCAGTCCATCTGTTCACTTGTCTTTCAATATTTTATTCTGATTTGGAGGAGGGTGAAAAGGTGTTATAGCAGAGATATCTGTTCACAGAACATCCTGTTTTCTACCACACTGTTCAAAGACATCTCTCAGTGGCAGAGCCTCAATATGCTTCACTCCTCCTTTCATAGCTGGGGCTGTTCTTCAGAACTCTTTTTCAGGTCACTATTTAGCCAGAGTGGCAAGACAGACACTGTGAATTTCACAGCTCTCTGTGCAAAGACTCTGTGGTTGAGTGGGGACTCCATCTTGCAAAAGGGATGCCATAATGCATTCTGCTCATTCCTGTTGGAAATTTACTGTCTTCCACAGTGGTTTCTGTCTTAATTCAATCCTTATTCTGAGCACAGAGGAAAGGAACATTGTCTTAGGCAGCCAATGTGTAACTGTAAGAAAAAATACTTGGGTTTTGATGGCAATAATTACTACAACTGTTAATTACTGTATTTTGGGGACAGAAGCATATTACTTCATATGCATAGGCAGCATCACTATATGACTCTCTTTCTGAGGTTTAGAAGTTTTGCATCTAAGAATAATTTGCAAAAATTAAATTGAACCAGGCTACTAAAATATTCAGTAATTTTAGGCAACTGTGTAGCCCTATGTCTATTCCAACCCAGCTTTTGATATATTGCCTAGAGGAAAGTACTCTTTTAAATGTTTAGACAGGCTACATCTAAAGTTAAACTTGTTTGAAAGATGACATTCTTCTGAGCAAGGTTCAGTATTTCTCCTAGATCACAACTGGGTCAGTGGTTTTTCATGGTTTTATATTCTGAAAAAAAGTCTCCCAAAAAATAATGTATAAATATGGAACCAATTAAAAAAAAATTCTGTACTTCCTACAGAACTGCGTTTTAACATTTTTCCTTCGCTGAAATAATTTAACACTAGATTGAGAAAGATGTGTGTTGCATCCTAGGTTTTGCTCAACTTCAAGGTGTGCAAAGTGTGATGTTAATCTTTGACCGCTGTACCTGTTGTATATTACCCCAGACCGAGATCTACAACATCCCCATTACAGATGATCTTCTCGGGTGATGGGCTGCCCTCCTCTGATGTTCAGAAACTTCACCAACTTTCTTTAGTGTCAGCGCATAGTTTCATTTGCTTGGGCTTTTCTTTCTAGGGTGGTTGCCAATTACTATTCTCCTAAGAGCTGGACAAAGCTCATTGATTTATAAGCACAAGAAGAGTGCTTTAGGTTTTGTCTACCTTTTTGTTACTAACTTGCTCAGGAAATGCAAGAGGTGTGCTGGAGACCTTTCCCTTTTCTAAAGAGGCACTGTTATGGTCACAAGGTGACATATCTCTGTGAATAAAATCTTATTCCCTCCTAGAGTGCCTGTGTCATTGGAAGAAAGATGTCACAAAAATCTGGACTTTGTGGTCTTCTGGGGAGAGCTGTCACCAAAGGAAGGAGGTGCCCTGGCTTGTGGGTCTAACTAATGTCACTCTTATGTTTTACATTATGAAGATGACCAAAAAAATCAAGGAATTTTTCCATCCATATGGAGGCTGCAAATGTGACAGATGGAAAATTAAATCAAAATAGGCTTTCAACAGCCTTAAAAGCTCCATGTGAAGGTAGATGCCTCTATAGGCTTTTGTTACTTTCATAAACTTGGGCCTCTTGAATTATGAATAAGTGGAGATAGCAACTAGCTACCGAGATGTTTGTATAGCATACAACCTGATTTGGGTTTGTCTTGGATTTTTGAAAAACAAAATCTGCCTAAATTAATTAGTCTTTCACTGTAATTGTTTGGTGCAGACTCTGAAGAAGTCAGTGTTGTTTACACCTGGTTCCTAGGCCTCGTGTTTAAGCCATTGTTTTTCAGCAGTTGGTGAATGGGGATGTATCTGTTGAACAGAGTGTTGGGAAGGTGTTACACATTCCTGTCTAGGAGAGACTGTTCCCAAGGCCTATCCTTCTGTGCCCATGAAATCATATGGTTAATGACCTTGGAGGATTCTTTCTGATGATATATCAGCTGCAGCTAAGGATTCCTTTCTCAGAATGATCAGCATTTTCAAAGCAGTAATATTAGTCTGCCTATGACTCCTAGGGGAAAAAGGGTTAACTTATTAACTACAGGGAGCAGAGAGCCCTAGATTCAAGGGATCAAAAGGCTCTGAACACACAAATTAATAGAATAGTCCATGTAAAATGAGACTGACCTTGTTTGTAAAACTTGCAGGTGCATAATGAAATCTCTCTGTATTATCAAAATTCATCAACAGTAACAAATACATGTAATAGCTGAGGGCAGTTTTTCTATTGTTTCCTTTATTCACTTTTGACCACCTGCCACTGTTTTCCCATGCTCTCAGATGGGTATGATGCCTTAGGTTTTAACTTTTATATTTTTCCAATCCTGTACTGCTAGTGTAACTCTGAAGTTTCCTGTAGCTTGTTAAGTGCTGTTCTCTATGCTAAGATAGACATAACAAAGCCTCTCTAGCTTGCTCTTCAAGGACACCCAGAACAAGAACTGTAAACCATCATCTTGGCGGGGGGGGCAAGCTTGGGGAAATTCCATCATTGGCTGGGTTCTGGTTGGTGAATTTATGCTGATATCAAAGTGTGAAGAACTCGTGACCTGTCTTCCATTTTGGATCCACTGAGACAGGACCCTCTGGAGCCCAAAAGTGTATATTTGAAGGCTTTTCAAATAAATACCTCCTTTATTCCTTTATCCCTGTCTAGTCTCTGTTTTTAGGTAGCCATTTAAGTCATCAGGTAGAACTTTTTTCTCATGTATGGTGGTAACCACTGTAGGTCATGTTGAACATTTATGACCAAAGCATGACTTTTCTGTTCTCATTTGCATTGATTTAATTTTTCTTTTAAGTTTCTGTGAAACTGCAGGGAGAATGGAGCTTTTAAGATACTCTAAAAAGTGAAAGAATCTTGCCTTTTTCTGTCATGACTTGTTAGAAGCCCACACTTCGTTTTGGACAAAGGATTCCAGACAGTTGGCTTCTCTCCAAAGTGACTTCCAACTTTCTTCTTAAAGGAAGAGATCCATGCAGGAGACTGAAGTAATAGGGGATTTAATATTAAGACTATTTTTTTTTTCTTCTAGCTCATGTTTATTTTTTCTTCCTAATGTAAGATAGGTATAATTCCAACCTAATTTACAATTGCAATGGTAAGTTTACTTTCCTTTTGACTCTTCAGTATAAAATACTGCTGTGCTGAACCCCACTGTTCGTGTATCTGATAGAACATAAGGACATTCATTCTTCTGCCCTTTCACAAAAAAGACAAAACATCTTTCTGTTTCGAGAGAGATTCTTCACCATATGTATTGTTCTAGAATTAAGATGCAAGCTAATAAACTGAAACAATAGGAACAAGACTTCCTTTTTCAGTAGGGTGTTGCTTTTGCAGTGCACTGTTTATCTGCCATAAAGAAAGGTGCTTATAAGGAATAAAAATGTCTGAAAAGATTTCAAAGGCACAAAAGAGGAATTGTTTACAGTGTTTCATCCCAGCATTTCTCAAAGAGGATATTCAATGAGCATTACAGAAGCACTCAAACTGCACTGATCAGCACACAGAAATTAATATATGGTTTGTGACAATTATTGGGAGTGATCTGTATCCAATTATAAATTCCTCTTGGGTTTATGACTGACATTTATGGAGTAGTCTTCCAAGGGAAGTGGTGAAGCACTGTGTACTCAATCCTTGGCAAATGAGGTCTGCAAAATGTTTGAAGGCTCTTCAGAAAGCAGATCTGAGAGGAGCAGTGGTGTGGATGTGACAACATGGTGGAGTTCCCATGTCTCAGTTCTGACCTGCATTTTGACAGTTGTGCTGATGCAGAAGCACCAGGGTGTGCCAAATTTACAGCATTCAAAGTAAGTTAACTCCTTCCTCCAACTCTATTATTAGAGATTTTTCAGATTGGGGTTTTTTTGGTGTGTTTAATTTAGAAATATGCATTTGAGATCCAGGGGAATTGTGTGACAGTTTAACTAAGGATGGAATCACTGTTCACAGGAAATAACAAACTCTGAAATAGCAAATGTCCCACCTATTACATGATTAGTCTGTGATTTGAGAGTGAGAAAAAAGATGACAGACCTGGTGCCTCTATTACATGGGGTGACATTAGAACTCATTGTGAGCTTTGTAGCTTGCCTGTAAAGAATATCTCAGCCACTTACTCAGAAATATGGCAAATAGCCATATTCCATATTTGTTGAAGCTCCTGTGAATTATTTAGATATTTCTGGTTCATGTTGTTTTATTATTTTTTCATCTACTCTTTTTGATTGAAAGCATGAATTGATCAAAATATTTTTGTTGAAAGATTGATTAATTTTGACTACACTGCTATTATAAAAATGCTCTACCGTCTTAAAAAGAGCCATTAAAAGGGCGGGTGGGCAGGAGAAACAGAGAAGCTGGCTTCAAAAGTGCATATGAATATGCTCTGATACAGGCTCTCAGAGTCATATTGAGTTACTGACAATATGGGATTTTAACCCTGAATCTGTCATGTCTTGAATAAGTGACCAGTCCCTGAGTGCTTTGAGTTGCTCCTGGAAGCTTCCAATGTTATATTTTGCATAATAGTCTTATTTTTTTCAGAAGTACTCAAAACACACATCTCAAGTGGGTTTTGTAAGTATTTTATGAGAGTCTGAAGTGAGTGAGCCTTCCTTTCTGTTGTCTTTCTTTACCTAGGTGTATAATGAGACATTTCTGAAAGGAAAACTTTTTTGTCTAGTCTTAATTTTATATTTTTTATATTTAAAAATATAAAGTATTTTGTCTAAAGGTTTATTTTCCCTGTGCCTCCTTTCTTTGCAGTAACTTTTAAAAAAACCCTAGTTTGTTGGAATTATGACATGATGAAGCAGGCAAATGTGGTCCTATAAGGCAAGTAGTTCTGCAGCCACTACTCTATAAGGGAAGATGAAGGGACCTTGTTTTATGTCAGACTGGTGCAACTGGCAGCTTCTTATACAATGCTGTTATGTTCCTGGAACAATTTCAAGCGGCTTTTAATGTGGGGGCCCCTAACCATGTGAACTACCAGCTTTACTCTTATGATCTCCCACTCAAAAGTGACTGGATTAATAGCAGGGCACCAGTGTCTCTTTTGAGGCCCTTCTGTTGAATAGGGTGGCTATCCTGGCTTATCCACAGCTTCACCAGCCTATCTCCTTGTCTGGGGCCTTGAGCATTTGTCCTCACTTTTGCAGATGTTGGTTTTGCTCTGGCTGTGATTCCCTATTTTAAGAAACCTGATCACTCTTTGCTGAAAGCCTGTTTATTTGGTAAACTTGACCTCTGGCTAAGCAAGGCTTGTAGCTTGTTAGAAATGAGGTTCTTTGAATGTAACAAAAACCTGTTGGTTTTTGGATGTGTGCATGTATGGTCATGCTGAGAAAAGTAGTATGTCACTATAATGGAGTGCTCTGCCCACAGCGAGCCTGCCTCCACCAGCTACATAAGTTATCTGTGATGCCAGGATGATTTTTTACTTTTTCTTTTATACCTCTCTTATACACCCTTTTATATAGTTTTATATATTCTTAGTGCTTTTAGCCCACATACTTGTAGCTTTCCAAGTCAGATAACTCAGCTGAGAACCACTGCACAGTTAAACCAGAAGACCAAGCAGTCTGGAAGCCCCAGACACCAAGGTCCTCTCCAAAACATATTGTTGTAAACTAAGATAGTTTCCATCCAGGGGGAAGTTTCCTCAGAACGGGGGTTTCACTTGAGCCTCTCATTGGGGAATCTTTGATAAATATGTTAATTTGAAAGGCCTATAATTGTGTGCATTTTGGTGGGGGGGGGAGGGTGGTGTGGGCATTTTGGGATATTCCACCTGGACAAAGTGCTGCACCCAAAGATCTTTAAATAAATACTGAGGTAAAATCCCCATTTCCCCATAAACTGTGTTTTGGTTTTAATTTTAAGACCAGGAAAAGGCAACAACTGGCCAGTTTTAAAGCATTAAAGGGCTTTCTCTCAGAAGTAAGTGGTGTGAAGAAATTGCATATCTCACACACAAAGTTTCAGTGTTTAACAATTAAAAAGTGTTAATGAAGGAATGATGATTTGCATTTCTTTTACAGAAGCACTGAAGCTTGGGAAATGGGTGAAATGGAAGTAGAAGGACTCAAGTTTATTGCAAATATTACTTGCTATGTTAGGTCATGTGGACAAGAATAGGGATCTAAGGCCCTAAAATTGTGAACATTTACACACTTCCTTAAATTTACTGCACAGAATAGTCCTGTGTAGGTTAGTAGGTCTGTGCTTGGCAATAAAAATCATCATGTAAGAAGGTATTCTTAGAACTGAAGTCTTGTATTTGATTCTCAATACATCAGAAAACCAGTGAAGGGTGTTGCAGAACAGTTTAACAGACCATACTGGCAGCTAGATGATTTGTTCATCTGAATTTTGAACAGATGGCAAGAAGTCTATACATTGTAAATTGAAAATATCAGAGTAATACCTCCCTGTAAGTGTAGCATTGACTAAAGTATCACTGCAAGATTGCAGAAAGACTGGAACACAAATTATTTTACAGATGTTACTTTTCCCTTTTCCTCTTCGCAGAGTTCTGAGATTGCTCTTCCCATAGTCTTGAGATTGACCGAAAAATGTTTTGACAATGTTAAAAGCTATTTCCCTCCCTTTACCTATCACAGCATTTTCACGCAAGAGTTGAGGTGGAATGTTGTAAAATTATGTGCTTTTAGTCTGTAAAACTCTGGACTCTGTCCAGCAGACGATTTTTATATGGCCTGGATCCTTTTCAGACAAACGGGATCTGTACCAGGGTGCAGAATTGTAGACAACTGATGGATTCTTTAAAATAACTACAAGTTGGCTCGCTGCCTTTTCTGGGAGTCTGTCAAGACTCCCCCACTGGTGCCTAGGAATGTATTTTTGAAACAGGAATTGTGAGTGCCAACAAAGTACCAAGTTTAAAGGAAAGCTTTATTTCCTGTGGCAGTCTGAGAGTTTCTTTGTAACTTACTAGTCTTCTGAGTTAAATGGGTAGGGCACTTCATCCTTCTGGATCTACATATCAGTTATCTCAGTGAATAAATATTTTTATGATTTATAAAAGGCAAATTTATCATAAGGCTTTTTTTTCCTCTTTAGTGGTAGACCAACTTCCTAAATCTGTGATGTCATTGCCAAATTTGCTATTTAGAAATTTGTTACTTGATACGTGCAAATTACTTCAATCCAAGCCTCCCCCAGCAATCTTGTGCTGTGGGTAGCAACTCCTGTGTGCCCATCTGGGGAAAACTCTACTCCATCTCCTTGCAAGCATTTATTAGTTGCATTATTTCCCCACTTCTTCACATTTTTGTCCCATATTTTTAAACCCAGAACCTCTGGAACTTCGTTATTCTCGGTCCTTGAACCTGGTGGGATCAGGATCACCTTTCACTCCTGTTATTAGGCATCTGTTCTTCACCATCACTGTGGCAGTAGCATATGAAACCTTTTATCCACCTCCACTGCTGGATGCAGCTAAGAGACACTTTAGGCAAGGAGAAAAGTACCAGTGCTGGTGGTAGGATAGGCAAGAGAGGGTTGGATATGTTCTTTTTATTCTCACCAAGGTAAACAGGCAGTTCTCTCTCAGCTGTGGGTGAGAAGAAGGAAGGTTCACAAGCCAGGATCTTCTACAGAAGATGAAAATGATAAGTGACAGATGCTTTTCTGCTGACCAGTTAGCAAGGGAAAATGGTGGCAGATTATCTTCCACCGGCATGTCCTTTTAGACCTTAGATGGGAAATTTGGCAGGGCTCTTACTTATCTGCTTCTCCATGAAGTAGCAGTTTGGCTTAATTCTCTTTGCTAGACAGCAGTACTAGAGAGCAGAGACTGAATGAACGTCCTCCATGTTCAATAGGAGTAACTGTGTCTGGAAAGAGAGTCATGTTTAAACTCAAGCCATTTCTAAACTTCCCTCAAGTGAATTGTGTGAGCACATGCTGTTTTTTGTCCTGAGGTTGGCAGGGGAAATGTTGGAGTCTTTGGTAGTGTTAGTTCTACAAGTGTCCTGCCTATTAGAGCAGTGAATGGGCTGTGACAGCTGCAGCACTACAAAATCACATCCCAAATGTGCAGGTATATGCTTTATGAAGTTTCTCACAGCTAAGAAAGGTTATCTTGGACTAAGCCCTGTTTGAGTTCCTAGTGATATGTACTATGGCTCTAGAAAAATACACAAACTCAGGCTGCCTTTAAAAGTTTGGAAATAGAGTAATCAAACTGAACCTTTGCAAAAAGTGGTTAGGTGTTTTGGTCCCTCTAATTTAATAGAGAAAACCATGGCCTACTGCAAAAAAAACTAAGAAACACAGCAACCCTGCTGCTTGCCAGTGTTTTTTATGCCTTAG
Source organism: Vireo altiloquus (assembly GCA_013396875.1). NCBI lineage: Eukaryota > Metazoa > Chordata > Aves > Passeriformes > Vireonidae > Vireo > Vireo altiloquus. Next base: position 165,218 of record VZRF01013451.1, read on the forward strand.
GAGACATTCCCTTTTGTTCTTTTTCTTCTGAATGTAACCCAGGTTTGATGGAAGTAATCATACCTTTGCACTGGGCCTGGCTAGAATAAAATAGATTTTTCTTTTCATAGCAGCACTGTGTTTCAGAATTTTGACTGAAATAGAATTTTGACTGATAATACTCTAAATACTCTAGCTATTGCTGAAGAGTGTTTGTAGTGCATCAAGGTCTCCTCTGTTTTTCACTCTGACACCCCCGTGACTAGATAGAGGGTGAGGGTTCACAGTCAGGCAGGTGCCCTGAACCAACCAAAGAGATATTCCACACCGTGTAAAGTCATGCCTAGAACTAAATGGAAAAACAGGGAGGTATGGGGAATTAGCTGTCTTTCACTCAGGAATTGTCTACCATCAATCTGCCCACAGGAAGTGGTGAGTGATTGCTTTTGCATTGCTTGTTTTGTCCTGTCTCTCTCTCCCTTTTCTTCCACTTTTTTTTTTTTTTTTTTTTAAGCTTTCGTGTTTTCTCGGCTTTTTTTTTTTTCTTTCTTTTCCTCCCATCCCAGTGAGGGTGAAAATGAGTGACTGTGTGGTGCTTACCTGCCCACTGGTGTTAATCTACCACAGCCATACTCTGCATGATTGAGCTACTCATCCCCAGAAGATTCTGGCAGCATCCTTGTCTTGATGCATCCAAATATTCTGATCTGCATTCTTGAAAAAAATAAATGTGTGCAGATGTGAATATACAGGTTAATGTGTGCATCAGTGAAAGAAGGAAAATGATGGCTGAAGTAGAGCCCAACTTAACAGTCTTTCAGTATTAGCAACTCTTTTCCATTCATAAGCACTTTGATAACTACCTCCAACAAAGGGCAAAACACTTTTAGAGGCTTATTTTAAGGGGAAAATGAGACTTTTATTTATGGAACTAACTTTGGATTCCTTTAAGTCCAAAGCTGCCCCACAAGCAGGCCATCTTCCATACATTTTCCTATTTTTCCTTCCACCCTTTGAATTGTTATCTGTTTGATTTTTTTTTTTTTTTTTAAAAAGTAGATTTTGGCTATGTCTTTATTCATTAAATGACATTATTTTGCTCTGTTGAACTGGAGCAGCTTTAATGGATAAAAAATAGATAAGCAGATTCAAGAGGAATATTTTTTGCTGAGTAGTCATCTTTGGTTTTAGCCTTTTTGCAGTGTGATTGTAAGAAAGACAACAAGGAGACTCTGAAAGCATGTTCTTTGGAGTTGTAACATTAGTCATCTTTTGAACACACTTTCTTAGCAATGTCCACTCAATGATCTGTTTTAAAACCTGAAAACCAAAGTTGACAATTCTTTTTTATTTTTTATAGAATTGTAGAGGAAAGATATGCTTTGAACAATGTTTGAATAAGATCTTAGAATAAATAGGGGTGCGACTTGACCCTCAGTTCCATTGAGTAGAAAGAGAAGTTGTGCACAATAAAATACTGAATTTGAATCTTTACTTAATGAAGGAAACAAATGAAATTTCCATGCTTCTTTGGTCTTTTATGAGTTCTGTATAATAGTCATAACAGGAAGTGCTGTAAGTTTCCGTAGGCTGCAAGGATGACTATCAAAAAATAAAATGTAACTGAATCAATATGGAAATCCTTAACAATAAACTTGATTAATTTGATTGCTAATTTTTTCTTAAACACCTCCCCCCAACTGTAGAAAAGAGGAGTTTTATTTAAATATTTAAAAGAAAAATGTAATAAGTAGTAAAAAGGGTTTTCTGCCTGAAAATAAAATCAGTATCAGTTTAATTTTTTTAAACACTTTTCTGTACCGCTGTGAATTACCCAGCATATTAAGCAAGCACAATGTAGGAATGTTTCTTGCAGTGTTTCAGCAGGAAATATGTAGCTTTGGTTGTATAAAATGACAGTACTCAGGAAGGTAAATGTATTGAATTACTCCATTAATAGAAAAGAGACAGTATTACAGTAGTTTTCCCCCAGGCACTGAGTTTCACAGCTGCTGTAATCATGGTGGGCTACAATGATAGTACTGTAAATGCAAAAATAACAATATGCAATTAGATGAATTTTTGTGTGAAATGTGATAAATCAAGGAGTGGAATTTGTCAGGCATCAATTCCCTAACAGCAAGAATGTTTATCTAAACCACAAAAATCTCACAGCTGAAATCACTATTTTCTCATGTTTTCACTCAGTTCACAAGAGAAATATTAAGAGCACAATTCTGAGAAGGAAGCTTTTTGGTCTCATTTTGCATTCATTAAAAAGCACTTGTTAGGTAGGCATACTTTTGGCAATATCTGTACCTCTGTTTGCATGCTTTCTGAAAACTCATTTTGTGAGAGAAATGACATTATATTTGTGCTACCTGTCATTTACCTCCCAGTTTGGGAAGGGTAGAGTTGAGACATAATTAAGGGAACTCTTGCAAAGAATTCTGCACATGCATCATTCTTGATCTGTGGGAAGGGTCTCTTAGGAGAGGATGTTGGCATTAAATGAGGTGTACTATCTAGGTATCACTGCATTTTCTTTGATAATGCTAGAAAAAGTGTTGTTGAGAAGCATGTAACTGACAAACTGTAACTCTGTAGTGATGAAAACACTACCTTAACCACAACCTAATACAGAAGTCACAGTTTTCCTGGTAATCACATTTTCTTCTTGAATTTAAATATTACAGGCCTTAATTAATTATTTCCTGAAGAGAGGTGTTTGTTTTCAAATACAGAAGTAAAATTACCAAATGATGTATGTACAGAAATGTGCTGTGAATGACCATCCAGCTTCCCTAGCCCTGGAAATGATGCTTTAGGTTTTAACTTTTATATTTTTCCAATCCTGTACTGCTAGTGTAACTCTGCAGTTTCCTGTAGCTTGTTAAGTGCTGTTCTCTATGCTAAGATAGACATAACAAAACCTCTCTAGCTTGCTCTTCAAGGACACCCAGAACAAGAACTGTAAACCATCATCTTGGGGAGACGGGGCAAGCTTGGGGAAATTCCATCATTGGCTGGGTTCTGGTTGGTGAATTTATGCTGATATCAAAGTGTGAAGAACTCGTGACCAATCGTCCATTTTGGGATCCACTGAGGCAGGGCCCTCTGGAGCCCCAAAGTGTGCATCTGAAGGCCTTTCAAAATAAATACCCCCTTTCAAAATAAATACTCCCTTCATTCCTTTATTCCTGTCTAGTCTCTTTTTCTAGGTAGCCATTTAAGGCATCAGAAGCATAACTGAAGTCCGAGGGAGCTGCAGCTGGGCTGTGCCAAGGCAGCTTTTCCGGTCACCCAGTTCTGAGAGACCATTCCTGCCGTGACGGTACAGGCCATGATGTGACCCTCAGCTCAGGGGCTAAAATGTACCTGTCCTCTCTTTGGGGACATATAAAATCAAAGCCTGAACTGTGCAAGCACTGTGCCTGTTGGAGCCTGTCTGCTTAGCACCTCTCCTGGGCTGATGGAAGCCTTTCAATGTGCAACTGCTCCCCAGCTTTCTATGTGGTATTTACTCTGTGGGCTGTCAGCTGAACACGACCACTGGGGTAACAAAAGAGTCCATATGCACAAATGAGGCACACTGATTAATAAAAGTAATATTTTATATTTTGCAGCATTCACATTCTTCAGAGATTGCTTTGTTTTTGTCACAAAGGAGCTAAAAATTTCACCTTTTTTCTTTGTTTTCCTTCTATTTTGAACTTGATTCCCACTGACGAGGGAATGATTAAACTGATACAGAAATTCTCCCTATCAAAACATCAACAGGGCCTCTCCAGTTTCTTTTCCTCTTCATGGAACTGTGTGTCATTCAACTACACAGCATTATTTTTTCTTATCCTTTGAGTGCCCTGCAGATTGAGGTTCGAAATACAGAGAATATGTCCAAAGCTTGGCATTATGTCTCCTGCTCCTTGTGACCCACTCTGAGAGACTAGGCCATGGAGGATGTGATGCTCTAACTCTCCAGAGGACACATGATACTGGGAGTGGGGAAGCAGAGTTCAGGTCCCACTAAACACAGTGCTCCTGGGTTATTTGTCTCTAGGACTATGAGGCAAAGACCAACCCCGTGGTCCATACTGTAGGTGAGTTCAGGGGAGTGAAACCCCAGTAATTCACTTCCTTGGGTGAAAGAAGTGTGGATAGTCCCAGAGACCTGGTGTAGGAGTGGTTGACCTTGGGCCAAGGTTTACTAGCCTGTGTGTTGCTGTTGCCTGAAGGTGGTTGGGTTTACTGGAATGCAATAAAAATGCTTGAACATAAAAGGTAGGTAAAGTAACATGGTTAATATGTGAATTGTTAACCAGAGTCAGACAACAAATGCCTGTGGTAGGTGCAGGACTCTTCTGCCAGTGTCTGCAATGGAAACCAAGTTTCCATTCAATGTGGTTCAGAGTGATAGCCAGGATATAGAAGGAAAACAAACAGAAACTATTATCTTCCTTCTGAAGCAGCTCCAAAGTGAATATAAACACTGATTGTTTAGAGACCATCAATTAAACGAAGAAGTATTTAGAGCAGGTGCAGGAGAGATAATGAATGAAAAGAGAATTTTATAGTCTTGTGTATTTAAAACAGTTTGGCTTTTTGATGTTCTGTTTACTGGGAAGAGTATTGACTTGATAGTTGGAGCCTAGGACTCCTTTATGAATGGTTTTTAGTTTGATAAACACACTGCAAACACCAAGAGGAAAGGCCTAAATAATGGGAACTTTAATGCTGGGGATGTTTTATTTATCACTGCAGTAATATTGAGAGAATGTTTGAACTTACAGATAGAGGTTTATGGTCTTGTTAACCTCTGATTTATTAAGGTAGTGTTATGGAACCTTTCATATTCTGAACTCCCTAGTAGTGTCTAGAGGAATTGCTGAGAATAGGGCTTTCTCTTGTGAGTCACTTTGTATGATGTGGTTCCGGGAACTTGAAAGCCATTTCAGATAAAGGGTAAGAGAAAAGGAAACATTCATTATCTTGACTTTACAGAGGAGAATCTGAGAAATAGTGAAGCAAGGGACAGAGATTTTACAAAAAGGTACAATGTTTCAACCAAAAGAAAATTTAATTGACTTGTCATAAAAGAATTCTGCAGATGAAACAAGAAGCTGAACCCTCATCTCCTAGGAGTAATTGAGGCTAAATGTGGATCAGTGTAGCTTTTTCATCTCTAATCTTGAAAAAGTCTTTTATGTCCCTTTCTGTAATAGGTAACAGTATGAATTTTATCTTTTTATTTGTTTTTTAACAACTCTTGTCCTTTATTCTTTCAAGATTTAGTTGGTAATATTCTGCACTTACACACTCTCCACAATTATTTCTCACTGAAATTTAATGCACTTTACAATAGGTTTCTCAGCTTCTTTGTTTTCTGGAAAGGCAGCTTTGCTATCCGGGGCTAAAGGTTGTAGTAGGAAATACTTCAGGTGTTAATCAGAAGTGCGGCCCTGGCTTACTGAATCACTTAGGGAAAGCCACTTGATCTTCTGGCCAGCTCAGTTATTAAATCAGTAAGCAGGAACACATCTTCACTGACCACTAGATTGTCCATCCAAGCCAACGATCCCTTGGTAAATGTATTACTGTGTTAAAACTAATGGTTGCTAGCAGAGGTGAAACAGCCCTGCGAGCAGTGAGCTTTGAGCTGCAGTGGCACACAGACAGTGCCTGTGGTACATGACTGATGCTGGGGAGTGCTCTGCACGCCTGGGGTGGTGCACAGCACGGGGCTGGGGGTACATTTGAGGTAGCACGTGGCACAGACATTGCAGGGCACTGTGGTGCACAATAATGCTGAGGCAGGACTGCCTTCCAGCATCTCTTCCCTCTCCCATACAGCTCTGCATGATGGCAAGGCAGTAACAGGGAGAGGTCTGGTGGAAATGCTGCATGGTACATACTATTCCACATTTCCGTGGTGGAAATGTTGCATGATGCATCTCTTATCTTGTGAAATCTGTGTCTGATAAGGCCAGCCAATCTGCCCAGAGTGACTAGAAGATGGCATCCTTGCCTATGGGAGGGTGGATGTGAGAAAAGGAGGCTGTGTTGGGTTTGAGAGGAAAAGCTTTGGTGGTGGATGGCTTCTGTGAGAAGGTGCTAGAACATTCCCCCATATCCATCTTCCTCAAAGCTTCCTTAGCCTGCTGCTGGCTAAGGCTGAGCCCATCAGTGATGGTGGCAGCACCTCTGTGATAACTAAGAAGGGGAAAGCAGTTACTGCAAAAGAGAAATTGCAGCAAGAGAGGAGTAAGAATCTATGATAGAAACAGATCTGAAGACACTGAGGTAAGTGAAGAAGGAGTGGGAAGAGGTGCTTCAAGTGCCAGAACAGAGATTCCCCTGCAGCCTGTGGTGCAGAGTGAGGCAGCTGTGCCCCTGCAGCCCATGGAGATCCCTGCGGGAGCAGAGTCTGCCTGCAGCCTGTGCAGGACCCCACAGCAGAACAGGAGGGTGCCCAAAGGAGGCTGTGACCCTGTGGGAACCCATACTGGAGCATATTCCTGAAGGACTGCACCCCGTGGAAGGGACCCCACTGGGGCAGTTGTACAGAACTTCAGCCAGCGGGAAGGGCCCATGCTGGTACAGAGTGTGAGGGGTCCTCCCCCTGAGGAGGAAGGAGTGTCAGAGACGTCTCATGAACTGATTGCAGCACCCGTTCCTCACCCTGTGCCTCAGGAGGGGAGGAAATAGAGAACTCACAAGTCAAGTTAAGCCTGAGTCAGCCTACTAATGCCAAGAAACTTGAGGTTTTGTGGTTTTTTTCTCATCTCTCCGTTGACAATCTCCCTGGAAAATCCCAAGAAAACACTGTCTAGTCGTGATTACTAAGGGAGAACTTTTGAATACTGGGAAGGATTTATAAAAAAATAAATAAAAATCAACTGATGATACCAGCAATGAAGCAAATGCTCCCAGTGGATTCATCCCATGACTCAGTGGGGAGAAAACAAATCTTTTGCAGAGGCAACCAAGTTACCAGAGTATTCCTGTGCTGACCAAGTGGGAAAGATGATGTGAGGATGAGTTTTAGGTAAACAGCATCTGAAGCATCATGGACTGGATAAATTACTTAAACATCACCTTATCTGTAACACCACCAGGCATGCACAAAGACTCATGGGAACATACACCTCTTTACCATGGCTTAAAATATGCCTTTATTAATGTAAAAAAGACAGTTCTATTTCAGTCAAGCATAATATAGCTTGCTGTTAAATTCACAGTTACAGTGAATGTATTTGTACATTTGGTTTCAGTTTATCTCAAACTGCCTTGCCCTTTTTAGGCCTCAAATATTTGTAAAATCTATAGCATTTTTTCTTAGCCAACCAAATGATTCTGTGATCCTTATCTATTATATTTTCATGAAAGACATGATTTTTTTACATGGAAACTATTTCAAATTCTTTCTGCTAAATTCTAATTTCGTCATATATGTAAAAGGAAGAGAAAACAGGAGTGAAACATTTACATTTGTACTTTCAGTGTTTTATAAACAAGAGCTATGAAACCACAAAAGCAAGGCCATGTTATTGTACATGCATGGATACAAATTATATAATTTTATACTCAACTTTGAGTTTACTTTTGAATGTAAATGCAAATTTAATCAGCCTTGAATAAAATGTGGCATGTAAATACATGATCACCTTACTCTAAGCTTCTCTTTGAAATAAGATTTCGTTATAATTTTGAGAAGGATGTGGCAGCCCAGGTGTGAATTACAAATTAGATATATATGCTGATATCATTAGAAATATCTTGCCATATGAATTTTCAAAATATTCTGCTAACTACCGCAAGGATATTATTCACTTTTAAAATGCTAAATTATTTTATCTTATTCAGTTGTACTTTAAATTTTCAAGCTCCAAAACAATAAAGGAATTAAAGATTTAATTGTCTCAAAATGAGTCTCCTGGTATCATTCTAGTTATAGAGGTATTTTTAATGAATCTTCCACTGAGAAAAGTTTGTTTCTCGTATTTTTGTGTGTCTGTCATACAACAGTTCAGCATTCTTTTTCTTTGTATAATTTACTTAGATTTGTATTGCCTTCCTATGACATTTTTCTAAGCCTTGAGAATTTTGGAATATAAATACTATTGTAATTTGTGTAATCTAATAAAAATGTAGGCATTTTCTCTTTTTTCTTTTTTTTTTAACTTCTCTTATCTTTTTATTTTTTAACCAACTGCAGTTAAAAATTCCAGCTTAATTGTAATGCCCCCTGCAAATCTCTTCCCAGCTATGACATGGTTTGGGTTTGAAAAGCCCTGTAAGGACTTTTCATTACCATTTCATCCCCAAAACTTGTATTTATAGAACAAACACTTTTTTCTTGATGCAGAGTCACAGTGCATGGTGAAGCTTGCAGGAGCCCCTGGCAGAGGCAACCCATGGCAGAGTTCTGTGTGCTACTGCTGCCTCACGGGAGGGCTGGTTTTGTGGGAGAGGAGAGAAACACTGAAGCTTAATTATTTTTCCTCTACCGTTCTATAGGTGGCTGGCACATGTCCCCTTTGGAATGTGTCACCAGCTTGTGTTGGTGTGCTTTCATTTGGCACCCAGCTGTAGTGCACCTTGAAAGAAGAGAATGCAGCCTCAGCCACCTGGTTTTGCTGCAGTTACTCATATATGCAGCCTGATTATTTAAAAATGCTAAACTTAGAGAAGATGTTTTTGTCAGGAATCATTTATTGGTTGAAAATTTCCTGGTGAGCTTGTGGCTTGACACAGATCTGGAGTGGGCTTTTCGTTTTTCCCTGTTCGGATGCTCAGGTCACACGAGGTGGTTCCTCCTTTAGATGGCACTGTGTGTTCCAGCTGTGCCTTTCGTCACTTCCCCTGTGTTAAATGGAAAGTCATTACCTTTTAGGATGTGTGTTTATTATAAAAAGCACTCTCTCCATGTGGTCATGATTTCTTTGTCCTTACCAGACTGAGGAAAACTGTCTTGCTCTCTCTTGTATTTTTTCTTTTTTCCCCTCTGTTTGAATAGCAGTACTGGAAATGCAGAGCAATAGAAAGTGCATGGAGGGTGCCAGTGAGATCAAAACTCATGCATACGTTTCCACCCACTCTGAAATTAAAGATTTTTATCTTTCTATGGGTAATTTAATTTGAGTCTCTGTGATTTGAGAAACCAAACATTTTGACAATTTTTTTTTTTATTATTAATGGCTATATTACATAATAACTATTTTCTTTCCTTAAATTTGAAAGCACCAAAAATTATAGATTTGGTTATTTCTCTCAAACCTATAAAAGAGGTGTGGATGAAAAACTGATTTCTTAGTGACTGAGTGGGAATCATGTTATTATATCACTGCAGCTGCTGCTTGATCCATCAGGGTTAGAAAATTGAGGTCGTGGGAAATTATCTTTCATTAGCTTGGACAGAAATTCACTCCTGAAGAAGGAGCCTGCAGGAGGCCAGGGCAGGTCTCTGCTAATGGGGAAGGACCTGAACATGATTTTGACCTGGTAAACTCGCACTGCCTTCCTTATTCCCAGGCGTGGTTTGGGAATTAGGATGAGCCAGGGATAATCCCTGCAAGAGATTATGCCTGTGGCCACCCTGTTTCAGAGGGCATGAGAACTTAGCAATGTGAATGTGAGATATTCCATGCCTGTTGGCCTTGGTGCCAGAGAACAGTCTCAGGCTCACTTAATTGACTCATATAATTATAGGAACTGTGACCCAACAAAGAGCTAAGCAAACAGGAATTTACCCATTCCGCATTTTTCAACCCCAGCAAGGCAATGAACAGCAGCAGCATACCTGGTGAATATTTTACTGTACAGGTCTTTGGAAGTACCACTGCTCTTGGCTGCAACTACAGTGGCTTGTTGTAAGGGACTGTAAAAACAAACTTAGTCAAGAAAAAGAACAGCAGATGGGACTGGGGTTCAATATTGTATTTAACTGGGAAGATAATATTACTCAGCAGGCTGGACTGGGGTGAGGGAAACATAGATCGCCACCTGGCTACATTATTGACTCTCAGGGTGACTTTGAGCCAAATACCTCAGTTTTCAGAAGTGAGTAATGAGTTTTCCTGCTAGCTGGACACACTTCACGGGGTCATAATTTCATCCCTAAAATAGTGGCCCTCTGTACACCTAAGGCTGTAATTTTCTCAGGTTTGAATCTATAACATGGGAAAGGGAATGAAGGCACTTTCCCCATCCTTTTTTAACCTGTTCTAATGTACTGTAAATTTTTTGTAACCAGAACTGCTGCCTTTAATGTGTGGAAAGTAATGATCTGAAACATAACTTCCCAATCCCACATTCTGGGTGACAGAGTATACTTGTGATCCTTAAAATAATATTCAGGTTATTTTTATTAACTATATAATTTATTTTTATAAGCCCTGCATATAAATCAAAATGCAAATAAAAGAAGTTGAAATCTATAAAACAGACTTCCTAGGAGAAGAAAAACACAAATGCATATTTTAATAGTACCGTTTACACAACAATAAACTGTTAACATCTCAGCTTTTGTACGGCATTAGAAGGGAATTTAAGCAGACATGGTAAACTATAGGTTAAAAGTAAAAAACCCTGTAAAAATACAGATTCATTACTGTTTAATTTCAACTGAATTTCCAAAACTTGAGTTAAGACTCAACTTACGTTTTCATTACAAGCAATTTTTCAGGATCTTATTTAATAACTTCAGTATATAGGTTAGTAAGATGTATACAGACATGATTTAAATTTTGTAAATCTGCTTGAAATGAGAAACTTCTAGCAAGTAAAATCATCTATAGACAAATAATGGTGATAAATTTTTGACCACTTGAGGATTATGATTTTTGTTGGGTTTTTTCATTGGTAAAAGGGATTTTTTTTTTTAAATTTTGACTAAACTCAGTTGTGGCCATGCCCTTTTGCTACCTGTTGGGATTGTCAGATGTCACGCATGGGTGGGAACCTTGCATGGTGCCAAGAATATAAGGGGTGGAGGGGTGGCAGTGAGGTCCTCAACAGCTTGGAAATGCTGGGTGATTTCAGTACTAAAAGCTTATGCTGGTGAAGCTTCAGATTAACTTGTCTACTTTTACTTTACCTTAATGTGATGTTTGTTATTTTTACAGGTATTTGAAACCATAATCACTCATATTATTGGTTTGCTTAGGTGGAAAGGAAGGTCAGCCTGAGAATTGGTCTACTCTTCTGAAGCTCTTGGTGATAAAATTGTGTTTCCTATATGGGTCTGGGTGCAATGCCAGGTAGTCTAATTAAACCGACGTTGGCAAATATATTTTCTCACACTTAAATATTTGGAGCCTGATCTGACATTCCTTGTTTAGTCTGTCTTAAATTAAATTTATTGAAAAAACTATGCAAAAAATAAAAACCAGAATTTTTTGAGAAGAGTGGTTCCCTAATACCAACAACAACAACAAAAACAGCAAAAGGCATTATGTATTCTTTTTTACCTACAATGTTTCTCTGAAATCTGAGAGATTCTGATGCTAGAGTTCATCAGCTAAGGTAGCAGTTATTTTCTTAATCACGTTTAATTGAAAAATATCTTGCTACAACAACATACAAACATGGTTTTCTCAAGTTAAATTAACAGGAGTTTGCTGGCCTCATTATCACTCTGAGTGTCCTTCCTATAAACCTTCACATGGAATAAGAACGCCTATTCACAGCAGAAAAAAAAATCAAGAAATAAAAAGCTGTGAAGGAAATGGACATTATGTCCATAAAATATAAGACAGTGTCTAAGAAGTAGCCTGGTACAATTTAATGACCTTTTGTCTGAATTTGCCTTTCTTTTCTTGAGCTGTGGTAGGGAAGAAGCTCAGCACAGTATAAAACCAACACAAGTCTTTCCAAAATGCATTACTTTCTGTAGCTTTTCTCATCCCACCTTAATCTGAAATGCTCTATATAATTCAAACATAGAGGCAGATACCAGTTACTGCTAAAATCTGCAGAAAACAGTACTAGAGAAATGTTATTTTCTTGAAAGAATTGCAGAAATGAGTAACAGAAGCAAAGACAAATATACAGATTTACATAAGGAAGAAAGAAGGAAAAACATGAATCAGGTAAGTCCTGAAAACAAACCTTCATGTCTAGAGTCCTTGAAGATTACCCACGAGTTCAGAGGGAGTCTGCTTTTGTATACTAATCGATAGAAGAGTGGATTCTGATTCAAAATGGCAGAAATCAAGCGAAATGAAGGACCATGAACATGCTAGGTGATACAATGGTGAAAAGGAGTGACAGGCAAAAAAATATCTATCTGCCAGAAAGATAGAAAGGGAGAAGGCTCTGCAAGGTCTTCTACAGTAGGTCCTTGGAGAACTATTTAGAAATAGTTCAGTCAACAGAGGTCCAGGTAAAGAGGCAAAGACAGGATAAGGAGGGTCTAGGAGGGTCTAGCACTAAGAGGCTCTGACTGCTAGCTAGTTTTATTAGGTCTCCTGAAAACACAACAAAAACATCCAAAGACTCACACTTACAGAAAACAGTTTCCTTTGAATAGATACATGTGTAGCACTGGCATTGCTAACTGAAATAAGGAGTGACACTGTTGTAAATTTCTACAGAGAAGGAGAAGCACGGGCTAGGTTTTGCAATCTTATCTAATACAGAGAGAAAATACTGAAAGTTTTCCCTGATGTAATTTAAATTATGCTCTTTATGACTCAGTCACTTAGGGAAGAGAGAGATCTTTCTCTGGAAAGCAAAATGTCATGACATTGTTATTATCCAAGAATGCAGGGCACACACTGAATTCATGCTCTTAATTAGTGTGTGTCTTCAGGACTTGTTTTGCTGGTAGATTCCCAAGGGGAAGTCCCATTTTCACATCTGATACTTTCTCCAAACACAAATAAGATCAACACAAGTGTTTTTAAAAAGGGTGGCTTTCACAATCTTCTCTGCCAAAAGGAGAGGACTTTTCCTCTAACACTGTGGGTCAAAAAAGGACATAACCAGCCAGGCAATCTGTGGAGCTCTAAAATCTTTGTTTTCCATCACACTAGTAGTCTTACTGCTGTTTGGGATCCCTTGCTGGAGTGCCACGTAAGATTAACTGGAAGTAACTTGTTGCCTGAGGAAAGGACAGTGGGCTGGATCTGCTTGTTTGGGCCACTGAGGTTACCCCAGGATTTGCACAGCGTACACTCAGTTTAACTACGTTAGAGATGGTGCATTACAAATTGCAGCTAGGTAAATGCTAATAGAATGACCCAAAGAAAACAATGAAAGGGTATTCAAGAGTGTTCTTTGGGCATTTTTCCTTTTTTTTTTTTCTTTTCAAAACATCTCAATATAAGTTCTATTTATCAAAAACCACTTACTTTGACAGGTCTGAAAATATTACTATTTTAAAAGGCCTACTAGACTTAATGTTGGCTTGGGCCATAATTTCCTTTTTATTAATGCAAGGATATTTCTCTGCCTTTCTTTTTTAAACTAGCTTAATTGAGAATCCAAATAGCACCCTTGAGACAACCATAGGGGCTGATGGCAACTGCATATTAGAGTCAAAGTCATCCTATTATCAAAAATAAATCATGCTCTTTCTCATTCACAGGGTCTCTTTAAGTGTTTTCTCTTGGGGTTTTTTATGACTTTTCTTCTGTACGAACACTTGACAACTGATAATGAAAATCATTTATAGTTCAGATTGCCTGGAGAATGGGGGGAGACAAATTTGACTTCATTCTAGGAATCCAGCATTTGGGAAACTACCATGATCAAATGTACTGTGCACAAAAGGATGATTTTTAGAAGAAAGAAACAGGAAAAAATTTAAGGACCTTTTATTGATGGTTATGTGGGACATTCAAAAGGTGGTGCCTGCTCAATACAGCTTTTGTACAAAATAATGGATCACTTGTGATCAGTAAAAGTACTGAAACATTCACAAAATGTCAAATGTCACTGGCAAGCTGAGACCTCTGTTTCTCAAAGCAGGAGGAACCAATCTTGCAGAAATATTCTCTTTCAATGATTTCTCTTATTTACGAGAAAATGTTTTATTGAAGGGGCAGTGTTGTAGAGTGAGAGAAGAAAATTACTCTTGGAGATAATTTATTGCTGAAGTGAGAGGTTTTCTCCAGCTCAAACAATTCATTGCAAGTAGTATTGTGAATCTCATTTCTATTACACTAGATAGTGCTTAGCTTTGTAAATGAAAATAAAAATGGGCCAACATCAAGTCTAACCTGATAAATGAAGAAAATTATTTTTTGTCTTTGTAAGGACTGTGATTAATAATTATGGATTATTAGGTCAAATATTGCCATTCTTTGTGCAGTACAAAAGGGTGAAAGCTACTCAAAGGGACAAAACTGCAGGTGGGAGGAGAGGCCCTTGTGGTCAGCATGTCTCTGTTGTCAGCATTCTCTTACCTTCACCAGGCTGTTCCCCAGGGGAGAGTACTCTGTCCCCACCCCATGGAGCTGTGCTCCTGGCTGGTCTCTACCATTTCAGTATGTCAGTGGGTATCCATGCTGCACACCCACCAGCAGCACGTGTAAAGCAGCTCTGAGACGTGGCAGAGAAGAGGGGAGGCCAAGAACGGCTCTGTGGAAGGATATTTGCACTCTGGATGACACCAGATTTGGGGAGCTGGAATTGGTTTCCTCACACAGGCTTTTTGGTTTCTGTGTTCCCTCTTGCTCCTTCATGTGGCTGCTGTCTTCTTCCTCTCTTCTCACTGGATCAGGATGAAACAGAATGGGACTCTGCTTTATTTCTCCTCATCTGCCCTCCCACGCCTCCACATTAGATGTGGGACTTCCCTTTAGCATCACTTAATCCCACCCTGCAGTTGTTTTCAAGGATGGAGGAAATGTGTCCCTCGCTGAGAGACTGTTTTGCAGAGAAGTGGGGAGCCCTCTGTGAGACAACCACTCTTTGGAAGGTATGGCCTCTGACATGACAGTCCTACAAGGTTTGATTATTCCTGCTTTAATCAGGAAGTTGGCCCAGGTAACCTTTGTGCCTAAATCCGTCTATGGTATGCAATTCCATAGTGGCTATTGAGAGGCGTAAGAAAACCCACCAAAAAACATCAAGATAAAGATACATGAAAGATAAGGACTTAGAATTTGCAGCTGTTAGATGTTAGTATGATGAGGCAGGATTACTGTTGCTGTGCTTTCCTGGAGAATGAAAACACAGCGCTCCTGGGTGAAGCCTGTGCTGGGAAGCATTCTCAGCGTGTCACACAATACTCCTGAGACATCAGTGATCTAGTTATTCTCACAACTCCAGCCACACAACATTGCTTAATTAAATAATGCAAGCATATGCATGATGTATCTGTGCACACCATTTGAGGAGCCCTTTTGAAGCAGCTGGCACTTGAGGTGGGAATTTTTTCAGTGTGAGTTCTAAACATGAACAGGGAAAAGGTTACATTTTTGAAACATCTGTAATCATTTGTGCACCATATAAGTTAATTGGCTGTGTATGGATTTTAAGCAGTTCACTCCCCTTCTGTTATGTTCTGACAGTGTGTGCTTTGCATTCTTGAAACCTTTAAAATTTTCCAAAAGTTTCTAGAAACAAAACCTGAAATCCAACTCAATCATGTCCAAAATTCAATAACATAGCTGTCATCTGCCTGCTTTTTTTTTTTTTTTAAACTACATCTCTGGTGAATAGAAAAAAAGGTATCAATAGGGGTTAAGACCTAAGCGTATGACTTTTAGGTAATGTTATAAAAATATAGCAGGAAATTAGTGGAAAAGCATCTTTTATTTCCCTGCATAGGAAACAAACCTATGCATAGAAATATGGAGTCCAGTCAGAGAAGCAGGACATCTATTCTTACTACAAAATACAGTTTGGCTGTAGGGTTTGAGGTCAAATTGAGCAAAAATAAAGACCTTGTGTTACTGAATCAAGAGTGTGCACAAGAGGGGCTTTCCATCCTGGAATTATTTTCCAAATAATCAAAATTTCAGATTTTGGTAAATACGAATAGCATCTGTGTAGACAAACGCTGACTTTATAATTTTTTTTTCTTTCTGTTGATTTATGGCCACTAGTAATACATAGTTACTTTTTTTTTTTTTTTTGCTTCCAGGAGACAAAATACTTTCTTATTCCTCACTGCTCTCCCTTTTTCTTGATGGTTGTCTTTCTTACTCCGCCTATAATCTGATGCTGGCTGCAGTGAAAGATGATGTCTTCAGCTGTGCCACTTGAATTCTTTTAAATCCTTCTTTTCCTTGAGCAGCAAGATGATTGATTCCTTCTCCTAAAATATAAAGCTCACAGCTTTCCTTGTCTCAAGCATATCTACAGTAATTTTAAATAGAATAATACGTGTCCTACCTTGGTGCAGTGTGCTCTCCTTCCTGGACCTCCTCTTCTTCTGTGTTTTAATTGGCAGTAATCTTAAACTGAGCAGTCACTTAGGCATAGTGGGAGTATGGGATTGTATGCACAAGGGCTTATATGGAGTCTGGGAACTTCATTGTACTCAACATCAGACTGTAAGATACAGAGACTGAAAATAACCCTGACAATTAAGTGCCTAATAAAAAGTCAAGGAACAAAGCCCTTCACTGTAGACTTCCCAGTTCCTATCAAAGTAGATTGACAACACTAATAAACTGATTCTTGCTTGGTGTCTCAGGTAGTTATGAACATCTTGAGGCATTGTTCTTGCCTCTGGCGAGCTTTTGAGAAGACCAGGGGTGCTGAGGACACGAAAAGGCAATGAGCAGAGGTACTCACTCATCCTCAGCTGGGGCTCAGGCATGGAGACTTCAAGGGGCTGGGGGGACTGTCTGCTGCTCACATGACTAAGATGGATGTTTCTGTTGAGGTTTTTTTGTTTGGTTGATTTGGGGTTTGTTTTTTTTTTTTAATTTTATTTGGGTTTTTTGCCTTTTTTGTTTGTTTTTTGAGGGTTTTTGTTTGTTGGTATGTTTTTGTTTCATTTTGGTTTTTTGAGTGTTGAACATCAGTTAATTACTTAATTTAACAGGTGTCTAAGGGAATGACAAACTGATTCAATAGCTGTTCACTGTATGAATCTGATTTTATACAGAACAGAAATTGATGGAGGGAACAAACACAGGCCATGTTAAGAGTCGGCTCAAATTCATGCCATGAACATCTATTGAATCAGTTTGTCATTCCCATAGACACTCAAACCTGACACTCAGAATCGATATTTATTTGTCAAAAAAAATTTATGAGCTTTCTTGAATGTTTTTGGTTATTTTGTTGGGTTTTTCTAATGAAGCACATAAGGATGATGACTAACTGAAATACTAATACACACCATCTGCTGGTGAATAACTGAAATGATGAACAGCTGAGCCAGGTCCTTGTGCTGCCTGGTAATTGATCAGGAATATTTTGTCTGCCACAAAGTGTTTGTTTTCTCTGTAGTGGCTGATGGCTTCTATCTGGTAATAGGACAAAATCAACCATCCAAAACATTTCAAACTATCACTGAGAATTAGTGATTAGCCTCCACATGAGCATAGCAATAAATCTGCTCTATTCCTCTTTGGTCTTTGTGACAGCTAGTGACAAAGAGACTCTCAATGGAATTGTTATGATGAGTGCATGTCTCTGCCTTTTCTCCCTGCTATTTGTTCATTAAAGATAAGTACTTTCTCTTTGAGATTTGTTAAATGCTGCTGTTTTCAGTATCTTACTATTTGTCTTTCTCCTCTTAGCACTTAAAACTTTCACATTCCCTTCCAGTTATTAGCTTTGCTCAGAGTATATTCTCAGGTAATCCTTGGGATGTCTCTCTGTATCAGTATTGCTTTCCGATTTAATATTGAAATTTAAGATTAGGAAACAAAAATGTAAGAGTAAGCAGCGTCTGAGTTTGTTCTGGACTCTCAAATAAAAGGACACCAGGAAGAGCAGGAAATCGTTTCCCAGTTCTCTCTCCTGTCTGCTACTTACTCTCAGATATTGAATCTTTTAGAAGCCTGTGAGAACACAAGGTTCAAAGCATCAACATTTGTTTGCTAGCTTTTCAGTAATGGTCATATTTCTCAGCTTTATCTCACTGAATGATGAGTCACAAGTAAAAGTATGGCCTGCACTCTCTCTGCCCTGTGATCTGAGCTGCTCCTTGGTCCTGCTCCTGTGTGAGGATTACCCACTGCTGGACCTTGGTTTGTACCCCTCGTGCTCTGTGCAGAGTGCCCCTGGCTCTGCCCTCTGTGCCCACACCTGCAAATTGTGAAGGCCAAAGGCAGTTCCTCCCTTTGAAAGCACCCCGAGAGCTGTGGAGGAAATGTGTGGTGGGGCTTTCAAATGTCCGGCTGAGCATTGCTTCAGGGCTTCCCAGTGTCTGCCAGTAGGATTTACTGGGTTTTTATATCCTTTTTTCTTGGGAGTCAGGAGCAAGGAGAGTGCTTGTACTAGAAATTATGTAGTTGCAATTGCTAACTCAAGTAGGGTGGCCAGAGCATGTATATTGTCAGCATTTTCCTAAAGTATGAACCCCTATCAAATGTGTAATTCTACACACACTTTTGCTGAAAGCAACAATTTTTTGAAAACAGAAAGAAACTACTTATTAAGTTCTTTCAAAATTGTAAATGAAATTAATTGCTTATTTTTATGATAAATCTTTTAAAAATTACATGACATTGAGGTGAGAGAAAATTTTTTTAGAT
This sequence comes from Vireo altiloquus, assembly GCA_013396875.1. Lineage (NCBI taxonomy): Eukaryota > Metazoa > Chordata > Aves > Passeriformes > Vireonidae > Vireo > Vireo altiloquus. Next base: position 183,862 of record VZRF01013451.1, read on the forward strand.
TAAACTGGTTACAGAGATCAGATACATTGATAGAAAACAGCTCTTTTGCTTTCAGAGGTCAGAAGTAATTGCATATGGTGATTTGTACTATATACCCTAGGCAAAAGGAAGGGGTAAATGATGAGAGATTGAAAAGAAATTTTATTTATTTTGGCTTTCAAGCTGTTTAGAAACTGCTGTAAGAATTCCAGGACATAAAGTTTCATTAGTGATACAGCATTACAATATTATTTTCTTTTCATTCATTATAAAGAGATATATAAATCAATGGAAAGTCAGAATCATGCTTTCATTCTATGCCATAGAATGAAAATATAATTCTAATCTTTTATTAGGAAGCCTGTAGCGCAATAGCATTTTGCGCAGATTCTAGTTGGTCTTTTCAGATGTCTGGATTATTATGTTAAAAGTATGCTTTAGTGACAAATTTTGTAAAATGAAAATTCAAGACCACAAGTCAAAGACCCTCTTCTATGAAATTGAATTTCCAGAGCCAGAAACCGTGAGCCACTTTTTCATTGGAACAGGTGTTGGCACTTACATTCCTTGGAAAACCTTCCACATGCAATCCATCACAGAGAGGTCAAAGTGGCTTCAGTCTGGGCAACTCTTAGAGGGATTTGCAACTTTCTCAGGAAAGGTTTTAACTGCTTATGTGAAATATAGATCTTTATTACAAAGAATGCATGTCATGTATGTAATATGGTTCTGTGCAACAGGCTCAATTCTCAAAGGTGTGGTTTTCTTGGTCTGCACTACCCAAGCACACCTTTTCCCTTATAGTCTCAATCTCTACAGTAAAATTAAGAAAATCATGCTACTTTCCTTAAATCAAAACCCCCAAATGAATCCCAAGCCTTACATCAGTCTTTTGCTTCTGTTGGAATAAACATGTAGTTTTCTCAATTCAAATGATTATTGAAATGCAAAATAACAGATGCTTTCCATAGCATATCTCTTTAGCACTATGAAAAGCATTACCAGAAGGCAGATAGCATGGGGTAGTTCCTCACAATAGTGCAATATAATTTATAGAACTTATTTGATGCATGCAATGATCTGCCCTTTTCAGAAGTGGTGACTCTTTGGTGACAGAAATGGAAATTCAGGTAATTGGGTCTTACTTCAGTGCCTGTACTTACACTGATCTTAATCTTATATTTACCTAAGAATACTTACAGTTTCAAACATATTTATGTTTAGTACCCTTGGGAGAGGGGTAAACCTTTTAAAAGCAAATGGAGATTTTGGAATGACTACAGTGGAGTCAGAACTATGATTATTGCTTTTACAAAGATAGCTATTGGAGGACTACCATTCATAATGAATTTATTCAGAGATAAAAACTGTCCTATTTGAAATGCAGAAACACATACATACACATGTGTGTGCTGATTTTGTTGATTATATATAAGTGTTTGTAAGTTAATGTGGAAATCCTGTTGACTTATTAAATCACTTAAAGATTTTATGGATATAAGGGAGACATGGATTTTTAGCTGCATCTCATCATCATAATGCATTTTAATATTCTGATTAAAAATTCTTGAAAATGAAGTGTATGGTTCGTCGCCTTTTCATTATGAGTTTGGTATTTGAGTGGGGAAGGTTTCTGCCTTTCTGCAGCATTTTCTATCTTGATTGTGGACACTGATCCAAATTACATAGGTATAGGTTTTATAGGGTTATTTGTTTGTTTCCAGATGGTTTAGTTAACATTTTTGAGTGAACAAAAAAGATACTAGAATTGAACACATTGAAAATTCTGCTTCTTCTGCTTTGAATATTAAAAGGAAACTGCAATTAAATTGATGTCTTCAGGAATTCATGGGGGGGGAAATAATCTCATCCAATTTGGGTGCATACACAGAATTTTTCCTAAGATCACATTTATAACTCCCATTCCTTTTATCAGTAATTAAACTCACACATTAAGGGAAGAATGTAACAATGTTTTGTTTCTTGGAGAATTTTGGCATGAGAATAGAGTGCACATTCATGCAAGCTGGATCTTCCACTGACCACAATAGCTGCAAAGGAACAATTACACTTTATTAGTTCAATAATTTTGCTAAGAAGCAAATAGTCATTGTAGTTCTGTGGAAGAATAACATACAGCAGATTCACAGCTTCAGGGAAGCATCAGTATTGCTATTCCAGGAACAAGAATTTCACTCTTTCTGGATGCTCTATTCTGGAAAAGGCCACTGGTATGGGGTAGAGCAGTGCAGGGAAAAGACTCTGCATAGGCTTTGTGCAAGAAAGCTTAAAGTTGCCTTTTTATTGTGATGTTGCAGCGGAAAAGAGTGGAAATAGCCGTGTTCAGTTTTCATTCTGTGAGCATCCTACCTGTTTTTGCTAGAGTCAAGTTGCATAAATTTCATAAACAAATGTAAGTAACAGGGTGTATATCTGTGTCCTGGATCTTGGTGACCCCATGTGTTACCTTATCCACACTCAGATTTGGTAGGACAAGTGGTAAAGGTTTAAACTAACAGCAAGTAGATTCAGCATAGATATAAGGAGGGTCAGTGAGGGAGGTCATTGTGGACCAGGTTGCCCAGAAAGGTGGTAAATGCCTCATCCCTGGAAAGGTTCAAGGTCAGGCTGCACGGGGCTCTGAGCAACCTGATTTAGGTGAAGATGTCTCTGCTCATTGCCAGGGGGCTCGGCTAGATGGCCCAAACTCTTCTATGATTATGACAGTACGTGTGGAATTAATTTTGTTTAATTATAGACTCGTACAACTTTAGCAGTTGGTTTCAGCTAGTCTTGCAGTGGCCTTTTAGAGCCAGAGGATAGAGACACACTTTTGAAAGGATGCTGCATCTCATTACAGGTATAGTGGTTGAGCAGCAATGGCTTAGTTGAGGATGGCTGGGTTTGCTCACAGCTCCTCAATTGCCTATTCTTCTGCATGTTCAGAGAGATTAAAATTTTGAGGAGTAAAAAGAAGAAAGTTAGAATGGAGAGAGAATAAATGCTTTTCTTAAGGAAAAAGCATATCTGAAACTTTTTAGAGCAAAGGAGCTGCAGGAGCAGCACTATCCATTCTCCATATAAAATTCCTGAGATACCTGCAGCATTTTAGTGAAAATTTTAAATTCAATAAGCAATATAAATATGGAAAATAAATTTATAAATGGATTTTTTTTTTTTTACAGTGTATGGGTTTTTGTAATCTGAACCTGGTAAATGTTGAAATAGTTTGCCTTTTTCATGCTTCCAGCATTGTGTTGCCTTGTATTCAGGGTGAAGCCCAAAGCTGGCTTTTTCTACAAAGGACTCTGCCAGTTAAAAGCTTGTTGCAGAAAAGGGTGGTATTCTATCATCTGAACATAACATACAATCATTTTAGTTCTGGAATGATTGGGCTGGTACAATTCCTTTCTTCTCTATGCTTCAGTGTAGGGGAAATTTATATAGCTGATTATAAGATATGGATTAATATCAACAAATTAGTAACAGAGATGTGAATTATGAAATCAAAATCATCTTTTGGCAACTTAAAAGCACATGCAGAAATAATAATAAATTCAAGGGGATTTAGTCCTCCCAACTTTTAAGGGGGAGTTTTTTTTGGTTGGTTTTGTTTTTGGATTTGGATTTTTTAGGAATTTGTATACTTCAGCTTACAATGAGGGGCCTCCTCCTCTATTATTATGGTATTTTGCCCTCAGTAAATGACAGGCGTTATTGGTACACAGAGATACATTACACATTCTCTCACTGCAAAGCCTTCATTGCATGCCATTAGATAACAGCATGTGCTCGGTAGCTGCGGTCTCTTAGCAACTAACTCTGTCTCTTTCTTTTGAATTCTCCTTTTGTGACCCAGAGTCAGGTCTTTAGACATAAACCTAAGCCTGCTTTTCTATTTCCAAGACAGTGAAAACTGGAATGTTTTGGGGTGGTTATGTAAAACCCATGTAGTATGAGAATATGTCTTTCCAAATCTATTGCAAATATTGAAAATAGAGATAAATTTGTATTTAATAATTTAATAATAAATATACTATTAAAATTCTGCTAGTTTATGGTATTGTTGGTAGTGACATGCCAATATATTTTAATACGAAATGTTACTTTAAGAAAACACTTAACTAAAATTTGCAGATTGGCAGTATTACATTTATGTAAGAAAATATGTAACCCTTTTGACTGATGTAGATATTAAAGTATGTACTTTGGGGGATGGTGGTTTGTTGGTTTGTGGGTTTTTTTGCTGCTATATATCTGTACTTGAAGATGGACAAAGAATAGAATTCTTTCTAGGCAGGAGATTAGGAACTATGCTTTCAAAACAGAGGTTTACATTCAGATCTTTGTGTGCATGGTACCAAAGCTCCCATTTAATGGGGTTTTTTTTGGAGATGTTACTTGTCTTTAAGTGGCAATGTGTACTGGAAAACCCTTTATTTCCTAAAGAATACCCTGGGCTCAAGAATTATTTTATTAACCTAAATCTTCTATTCATTCAATTAAGGAACATAAGCGTTACTCTGGAGAGTTGGTGGTGAATTGTTGCAATGAATAATGGTCCTTCTAAACTCCTGATATGTTTTTATGTCTAGACAGGTCTGTGGTGAGGAAATATGATTATAACAGAATATGTCAAAATGCACTGAAGAGATTTTTCATAATAAGAACTTATTTGGTTTTATTTTTTTTTAAACCAAGGCACATACAATGTTTAGAAATCTTTCTGAAGTGACAGTTCTGGTCAATTCTTTTATGTTAAGCTGATTAACTGTTTTTGACCTTTCAAAGTATGTCATATATAATCCTAGAAGACCACCAGAGTTGAAACTATTCTGTTAGTTTTGACATTCCCATCAGGCTTTCTGTCTGTTTCACAAGCAGTCCTAATTCACTTGTTTTTAGTTCATTTGACAGGTCATTGTTAACATCATTACTAATAGCAAACTGCTACAAGTTACACATGTTTTGACAAGAGGAATCTTCAAGACATGATGATACCCACTAATTAGAAGAGAAGTGCTTATTTCTTTTGCCCAAGAGCTGGATATTATCTTAATATTTTAGGACTATAAGAGAGAAAAGGGTATATTTACTTCAGGGAAAAATTTATATATTTCTGTCTGAAACTGAGTGAGAACCAAGTGGAAACTATCACGACATGGCAGTGCACATCATCATACTTAAAAAATTTCTCTTTCTAGTAGCTATTTGTCAAGTAGCTTTTGACTGAAATATCACTCCTCTCTGTAGAGCTGCTGCTCCTTTATCTAGCGTGTTTTGATCAACTTTTTTTCGTGTGTGTAACCAATTCTATCATTGAACATGAAATAAGAGATAACCTGCTGAGCTCTTTCTCTTCCTCAAAGGTAAAAAAATTGAGAAGTTCTATATTCTTAGCCAGTGAATGCAATGTAACCCAAATGTGAGCCTTCTAGGAGAGGTATTCAAAGACCATGCCTGAAAAGTCTGTTAGGTGATGTATGGTTTAAGGAGTCATGTGAGTGAATAGGTGTTTTGTTGCTGAGAGAGACTGAAATTCATAAACAGTTGTGCTGATTTTGGCTGGAGCAGAGTTAACATTCTTCACAGTGACTGGTATGGGATTGTGTTGTGGATTTGTGCTGAACACAGGACTCATAATATTGAAATGTTTTTTGTCATTGCTGAGTGATGCTTTCACGGAGCCAAGGCCTTTTCTGCCTTTCCTACTGCCACACTGGTGAGGAAGTTGGGGGTGCACAGGAGGTTGGGAGGAGACACAGCCAGGACAGGTGACCCCAACTGACCAGAGGGATATTCCAGACCATCTGACATCATGCTCAGTACATAAAGCAGGAGGAAGGAGGAGGAAGGGGGGAGCATTTGGAGCAATGTCCTTTGTCTTCCCAAGTCACTATTATGCTTTAGGGGGCCCTGCCGTCCTGGAGATGGCTGAACACCTGCCGGGCCATGGGAAGCAATTAATTCCTTGTTTTTCTTTGCTTGTGTGTGTGCTTCCCTATTAAACTGTCTTTATCTCAACCCATGAGTTTTCTGCCTTTTACCCTTCCAATTCTCTCCCTGATCCTGCTGGTGGGGGAGTGAGTGAGCAGTCACCGGAAGCTTGGCTGCTGGCTGGGACTAAGCCATGATAACAGTAAAGACAGATAAGAGGGTGGTATTTTGTGTGATTTAAGTGGGATCAAATTTCAACATAGAAGAGGAAATACAGCAAAGAAGTTTTGGAGAGAAGCTTGCATAGAGATTTCTTTCTATTTTCACTCACCAACCAACAAAACATGCAAAAGCTAGACTGGTCTGAAGCTTTAAAACCCAATATCTGATCAGTAAAACTAGTCAGATCTTGCTTTGCGTTTCCCATTTTGGTATAAAACTTACAAATTATACATGAAAACTAGTTTGGTTTTAAAACAGGAATGGAGCAAACCATCAGTAGAAACAAACTCATTTTGGTACTATACTTGAATCTAGCATCTGTAAGAGTCAATCAAAGTGTCTTTTCTTCAAGGCACTGAATTAAAGGCACATCCCATACAATGTTCATGCATTCCTGATTAGGCAAAAGCATTTGAAGAAGATCTGTATCCCCTTCCTGTCCCAGTAATGATCAGGCCCCAGAGCTGTAGTTTAAGGTCTGAGTTGTGCTCCTCAGCCCTTGGTGATACGGGCCAGGGGAGTGCACAGCACCTCCCTCTGTGCCTGCAAGCCTGGCTTGCTTTCCACTGGGAATGTCTACATGTGTGGGGAAGGGAACTGATGTCTGTAATCTGAAGAGCTACAGACACAAGAAAATGCCAACGTTTATCAGAAGTGATTTCCACCAATGCTAAATGATGGCTCCTGAGCCTGATCCACTCTGCCTGTACGAACTTGGTGGAAATGGGGATCCTGATACAAATGTAAAGATGGAACTGGTGTGGAAAGAATCTGGGACGGGAATTTGAGGCCTGAGATATTTACCTACAGGTTGTACTGGCCTTGCCTTTTGTCTGTCCTGAGAAGAGGAGGAGCAAGTATATGGGGTTGCAACTGTTTTGTTTGAAAGGTTTGGTAACAAAATGTTTGTGGAAAATGCTTTCAGACAGTAGCGAAAAAGAAAAGGAAGCTGAGGGCTTCAAAACCGTGTGACTACATTCTTTGAACTGCAAGAAAATTATCCTAAATAATTCCTGGGATAGATAATAATAGTGGTTTACTTTATATGTTAGGTCATGTCTTTTCTTGACATAAGATAGAGAGAGCTTTAACTTATTCTATTATCCTCATCAAGTCTGCTTTTGTTGCGATGTGATTTCTTTCTAGTTTCTTGTTTTAATGTCTTCATTTTTCTTATGTTTAAAATTATCATTTTCAAGAAAATTCATGTTAAATTATACATCTTGATAATGACACCTATTATACCTATATAAGTATATACATACTATAATGTTATCCTACAGTATTTGACTTTTAAAAAGGAGAATATTAACAAATCAGGGTAATGATAGAGCAGCTAAGCAGGGGGACAAACTTGAATGGTAGCCTGGGACTAGAGAGTGTGCTGTAGTTTGGCATTTAAAGTAAAGAAAAGCAGTGAAGTAGCTTTCTTTAGGCAGTAAAGAAAATGCCAGTGCAGCAATTTCTCTAATCACATGGATTGACATTTACTTTGAGATTGAGCCTGCCTGTTAGTTAATTAGCATGGTGGAGTCACATTGCACTCAGCCCTGCATCTCAGCAGGCCCCTACTGCAAGATTTACATTTCACAGGGAAGAAACAGTCTTGATAATAAAATGATGCTTTGCAGAGATATGTGCAAGGAAGCACAGCCAGATTATGTAAATATGATTTATCCAAAGCTGTAGCATGTGGGTCCTGCTACTGAGATACTGATCTATAACTCACTGATGGCTCTTGTGATTTCACATATATGTGCTTGGTGATTGGTATTAACTTTTAAAACCATTTATTTTTATGTATGGCATAAAAGGCTTACATCAAAGTTAATATATATTGCATACATTTCCCCGATAGCATTTGTGATGTTTATCTTCTCTGTCTTTTTCATCAATCACAGTGACATTTTCAAAGGAGGAAGATTCCTACTGAATTCATCCCATTTAGCACCAAAATTAAGTTAGAGATGCTCAGGAACTGAAATATAATGGGTAGTACCTACTTGCTTAATTAGAGTGCCAGTGTTCAGTTGGGAGGACTTGCTATTTTTTTCTCATTATCTGAAAAAAAAAAAAGCAGAAGGATGGGAAGAGGAGCTTTGCAGAAAGTTGTACTGCGGTAGCCAAAGTTTCTGAGCTGGCTCAGGAGCCATAGCCTTTGCTGGGATTTGTTCCTAACTCGTTTGACCCACGTTGCATTCCTTCGGCTTCTCAAGTTACCCATGAAAATTAGGACACAGGGCTTTGTGCTTGCCAAAGGCAGGGCAGGGTCTGGGCCTTGAGCTGTTTTTTTCTTTCTACCCTCTCAGGATGATCAGAAGATATTTTCAGCCTGGTTCCATCTTTATAGCACTGTGTGCCTGAATATGTTCTTTGCCATTTTCCCTGTGATAACTTCAAAACCTCATGGCCTCCTTCAACCAGGCAGCCCTCAAAGGGGACGTATTTCTATGGAATTTGTACCAGGAATGCCCTGGGCAGAAGAGTGGGACTCGTGCTGCCGCCCCAGCAGAGGCCCAACAGGATGCTGTGAACTGCTGCACGTTCTGCATGTGAACTCCCAGCAGGGTCTCCTTGGGGACTCCTTCCTGCCTGGGGCAGCAGCAGCACCAGGGAGATACAGGGAGACAGGAGTAACGTGTGCCCCCCTGAGAGGAAGGGCCAAAATGAAATCCCTGAGAAATCATCTGCAGTCACTAGCTTTTAAATTGCTAAAAAAACACAATGCTCTTCCAAGAAAAGCCTGCTTGCTCTTAACCTGAAAATTAATATATTAATACAAATAATGTCTCTGTTCCATTAAAGTACTCTGGAGGGAGAAATAAGAGAATCAAACCCCTTGTTTCTAAGCTCATCACTTTGGAGAATTTCCTGAAAGTGATTAAATTGCTACATTCAAACAGAGAGGGAAAACATGCTGACAGCACGTTGCTTTTATTCTGCTTTTGGCAAGTAAGAAGATTTGAGTATCTAAAGTCCCCATTGCATTTTAGGAATGCAAGATAGGGTCGGGAATTGTAGAAAACAGAAGTCGCCATTGTTAGTTGTTGACCTAGGATCCTGTTCTGCTGATTTTTGAACAAGTGGGCAGGCACTGACAAGTCATTGAAAGGAGAAATTTGCAGATGGTCTGAGAATTGTAGCCAGAGTTAGAGAAAACAGAAAGATAATCAGGCTTGTACATATATAAAAAACCACCCTCTAAAATAAAAACTATATTTAATTGATAACTATATGTGTATTTATAGTTGAAAAACTATCCTCTGCATGGAGTAATTTTTAATAAAGTGATTTATAAACATCACAATCTTTGGCTTCTACCTTGTTTAAAAAGTATAATAATAGATTTCATCTTCTTCCACACATCAAATATGTAAAAATCTTCAGGTTTTATTATTCACTTCCCATAGGAAAAATGGATTTGAGAGTGAAAATTGTGAGCTAGGATAGTGTAACAGGACTATAGAAATCTATTAAAGAAAATTACTCAGACCAGCTTCAGATAGCAATAATTTGACTTCACAAATAGTACCAAGAAGCGTAGGCATAAATTTGGAATTATCTGTGCTTTTCTTAGAGGGGCAGAGGCCCCAGGCATCCTCAGGACATCTAAGTAATTACAGACTGGTTCTCTGGGGAATCCCTGTTTGTGTATTTTTGAAAGTACTTCTGAGTAGACAAATTAAGTGCTTTTCATTTTTCTTTGAACACAAAACATCTTTCAGCTTGAAATTCTTTCCTTTGAGAAAAAAATGCAACTAAGTACTTCAGTGGTTGGCTCCTCATCTGTAAATATCAATAGAGCTAAACTGCAGTGATGTTTTAGTGGACTAAAGGGCTGGACTCACAAGGGAAGGCTTATGATACTGTAAATTCCACTTAAATCTCAAAGAAAATGGCTTACACGGCATAAATTGCTTATACTGCATATTGACTGCAGGGTGACAGAAATTCATTCCACTTTCCCTTCTTTCTCCTTAAAACTGAGTATTGAACAGCTTTTGCTATTCAGCCCCTTTGCTTTCTGGGAGATTGTGAAAAAACTGCTGGACTTTTCCCTACATTTTTCACATGCTTTTATGGAGGATCAGCTGCACTTATGCATAATTGTTCCTAGGTTTTCTTATTCTTCCCATGTTGCTTTCCTCCTGGAAGAGCGAAGTAACAGAGAAATTAGACCTAAATGTCTATCCTTGCCCAATGGTAAAGGTCTGTAACCTTTTTCTTGAATGGAATAAATGTAAACCACACTGATTTACATTTGCTGCTTCTGTTTTTCTGATTTTTCCCAGACTACTAAAGGGCTGGTATTTCACAGCTAGTGTCAATGACAGTAACTGTTGTACCACCTCTCTTTCCTTCAGTTCTTTTGTCTGATATTTCTCTTTATTTCAGTTTCTAGTTGTACTTCTTGCTAGTAGCTTATACAGCCAACAGTATTAATTTCCAGCTATTAAGTATATATTAATAGGCAAAGATGATTGGAGTATAAAATTATTCCTGATTGAGTAATATTTTCCCATCATTCCAGTGGATGCTTGAGATTATAACTGCAGAATGTGTTGCTGACAATACAATCTCTATTTTTATTTTCTGCATGTATGCTTATCTTGAGGCTATTGCTTTTTCAGTACTCAAAAGGATATGTGAATACTGGAATAGGATCTGCAAGGTATCAGTTGTATGGATCCTCAGGTGCTTTCATTGCCATGTCTCCACTGAAATTATTTCCCACTACCTCTTGTATTTACTCAAGGTATAGACTGTGACTCTGGACTAAGGCAAGTTGCCTAATGCCACACTGACAGTCTGTGGTAGAGGGAGGAACTGATCCCATACACATACCTTTACTACTGAACCAAGATTTCTCTGGTTTCTAACTACATTTTATTGTGTATGTGCTTTTGAAATAGTGCAAAGTTATGAATAAGCTCAAATAATAAGCAAATCTGAAACATACGATTAGTTGACCTTGGCTCTACTCAAAGAAAGCCATTAGTGTGCATGTCACAGGCTCCTTCCAGCTGCCTCTGAAGTTTCTGTTAAGATTTCCCATTACTTATTTATGACCTGGAGCAGGCTTCAGGAGTGACAGTGTATCCCGTCCAGTTGGAATAACATACCAGTGTAACTAAAGATAGATGTACAGTTTTTAAACAGTGGAAGAAGAAAAAAGGCAAAATAATTTCAAGAGAAAATTATTTGACTAAATGTCCACTGGTGTTTATTTTACAGTCAGGACACAAAGCTATTGGCTCAGAAAATTAGTAAATAACATTTAAAGCTTCAGGAAAGAAAAAAATGTTTAAAACAAATCTTTCCATTTTATGTCTATATTTTCTGCAGAGCAAAACAAAAAATATTAAATCAAGTGTCAAGGATCTTCCACAAGAAAGAATTCAGCTGAGCATTAGTGCATGAAATTCAACATGTTTTTAACATCTGTGATAGTTTGTTGTGTGCTTTTAAATAGAAAGCAATACTAAACAAGAAACATTCAGTTGACACAGGTCCCTCAATTCACTAGAATTTCACTTAAGATCATTGCAAACCAGACATCAAAAATTGACAGGTACAATATTTTGCAACCCTGTCTGGTTTTGCTCAGGTCTTGGTGTTATTCTTGATTTCATGAAAATGAATGATAAAACTCTTGTTCCTGTCATGGGGAGACATCTGTGCTCTGCTATGGAGTTCACATCCAAAATTTTGCCAAGAATGTGCAGGCAAAACTTTCTGTCAGAAAAGAATTCAGAGTAAAATTGAACACACTAATTTTTCTTTGCATCTGCATTATGATGCAACAAAAATGTTCATCCAAATGATTTGTAGCAGTGGCTGAAAACCATGGTGCTTCTGTTTGGCACGGTTGGTACACTGAAACCTTATATTGCATTGCTGTGTGATTACAGCTGGGAAAGGATCTGGCACCTCAAGCTGCAATAAATGTTTGTATTATTTTTTATAAGATAGTAAAAATTGTTTAAAAGGGAAAATTTAATATTTAAGCAGTTACACTAGCTTTTGCATGGCTTTAGTGACCAAGTAAGTGACCTAGTGAGCTAGTAAAATATGACATTGCATGACCAGCCAAACCATTTCTATGCATTGTCAGCTTTAAGCTGCTCAGCCCTGCAAGCTTTCTGTGGATTTTAAAGAGCTGAAATCCAAATTTGCAGTCAACTTTAACAATCTCAGAAATGTTGCTAACATGAAAATGCTGCCATTCTTTATGCATGCTTTGTTGTGAATATTTTCTCCAAATATTCTTCAAAACCATTTATTAAGTGCCAGTATAAAGAAAACACTTATGGAGAATGATCTATGGAGTACAGAGGAAAAGTTGCTCTTTAAACTGTGTTTAAACATTTGCAATTTTGAACAGTAAGTGGCCATAGATCTTTTACTAGCTCAGGGAGGTGCAGTCAGTTTCATTCTGTAAAGGAAGTATTCAGGCTGGAAAAGGTTTTGAGAAGTACGGGCATCCAAAATATTACTGGAACAATAGCCAAGAGCAAAGTTCTTGGTCACAATAATACAGAATATAATTTAAATTCACAAGTACTTATAATCAGTTTATTTATAGTAATCAGAGGAGATTAGCAGAAATGGTTATTCAATATATTTGGGATGTGCATACAGTCAAACAGATATGTTGTTTTCTTAGTATTTTTTAATAAAAAAAATAAAATTTGTGGAATACTTTGTTCAATGCAAGCGATCACATGGCTTCCAGTTTTCAGATACAGGGAGCATAAACACAACTATGCACATAAATCAAGATCATTTGTGCCAGAAAAATATTCCCCCTCACTTGGTTTAAAGTGAAATTATGATCTGATGTCCAACTCAGCTTTTCTGTTTTAGTAAGCTTGGTGCTCTGTAGCATGGGAGACATAAGCTGTGACCAATGTGGTAGTCTGGTCGCTTATGGCTGGTTCAGTGGCATGCATCTTTAATTTGTCATTATTTAGGAGATTTACAGGAATAAAATATTTTACTTTCTTTTTTCCTAGCCCTTTCCTTGAGAGTCCTATGGGGTTGTTATCATTCTTACTTTAATAATTTCAGAGTAGTACACACCCTGAATAAGAACAGTTCTTGTGACAGAAGACCACACTGGAAATTTGAGCAATACAGTAATTTTTTTCCCTTCTCATTAAGTGCAATGTTATATCTTCAGATATATAGGCCTTTTTTTGAGGAAAATTGACAAATTTTCCCTAATTTTTACTTTTGATTCCTTTCTCTTGGCCAAAGGAATCTTACCCAGCTGGCATCTCTTTAACCGACCACAAAAAAATGTTTATTCTACCTAATTTTCAAAGGCTAATAAATTATAATATCACAAAACTCTCCTATTTATCTTCAGAGAGTTGGTGTTTGCTTGTATCTGTGTGTTGGCCTTGCCATGAATCTGAACAGGTTATGGAAACACAGGGATTACTTATTGATATTTCATTTTAGTACAGGCAAGACTGACATGTCCACTGCAATTGTTTGATTTGTAAAATGAAGAATATTTATTAACTTTACTGAAACATAAGCTCATAAATGCTGTTGAATATATTCCTTTGCAGATTTTTTTATCTAAAGTAGTTACAAAAGCAATTTTGGTTCTTGAATAAGATACAATACTCAGCCCTGTAATCCTAAACTTACTGTCCTGACATCTGGGGACCTGGAGAGGAACAGTATTCTCTTTATTTGTGTTTCTGTCTTTGGCAGCACTGGTGCATGGTGGAAACACTGAATTGCATATATCTTCCTAACAACCACGTCAGCTCAGCTCAGCCATAAAAAAAGAGAAAGAAAGGAAATTCTGTAGATTAAAGGAAGAGCTTATTTATCATAACTGCAAATTGTACCTTTAGAATTTTAACAAAACTTAGTTTTAAAAGGTTTAAGAAATGAAAGTTAATAACTTTCAGAGCTGTTCTGAGAATTAGAAAGATTTCTAAGATTAAGTGAATAAGAGGTCATCTAGCAGATGAGTAAAAGCTTTAAAAGATCTATTTTCACACAGGGGGTTTGACATCACTTTTGGCACAAAACATTTTGTATTTTCTCCACAAGATGCAGGTTCATACAAACATGTGCTAAGCCATTTAATACTTAGAATTTTAAACCAAATTTCATTTGTAAATAGCCATGACTCTCCAGGAGTTCAGCTCTCACCTCTATATGTTGGCATCTAGGAGGTTTGCAATGAGAAGTATTCTCTGTGGTAAATGCCTTCCAGGTAACTATTTCAGCCTAAAAAGGAATTAATTTGAAAAATTAAATTGGAAAAACCAGGGCTGAAACAGGATTCCTGGTTAAAATTGGAAAGCAGCATTTCCCACTGCAGCTAGTCTTAAACCTGGGTTGTGGCAGATAGTCTGGAGCCATTGCTATGCCTGATTTGCTGCACAGATGTGTAAAATCTGATTAGATCCTTAGTCTAAGTCATCATTCCTTGGTAAAATCATCCTTAGTGAGGAGAAAGGAACAATTTTACTTACAATTTCAAGTACCTACTGCTATTACTCACTTTTTTCCATGTGTCTGTCTGTCTGCATATTCACACACTCTCATGTCTGTGGTTTTGGGGTACCTGCTAGATGTGCAGGGGCTTGTGGCAAAAAGCCAGCACATTCAGAGGCTGTGCATTAGATGACAGTAACACAGAAAGTCATGACTGCCAGGGAACTGGCTGCTTTAACCAAGTATCCACAAGGGTATCTGGGCTACCAAAGAATTTGGATTAACATAGATGGTTTTGGTTTGGTTGGTCTTTTTTCCATCACCATCTTTTTATTTTTTATAATTTATTTCTGCATTTTGAGTTTTGGAAGTTTTTTTTAAGAGAGGAAAGGAATCTGGGAGTTCTGAGAATAAAAGTCAGATTTCCTGGCTACAAGTCATGTGCCTGGGCCACAAATTTTCCTTCTCAGAAAATCCAGTTTTGAACTAGCTTGTATCCTTGATTATTTCTCCTCTCATATTTTGGGTTGGTTTGCATGACGCCATGCAAGGATACTTCAGAATAATGTAACAGATGAAAAGTCTTTGTTAAGAGACAGTATTTTAAATTTCTCCTCTTGTGTGTTTTTTTGTTTTCTTAGCTATGACTAAAGTCATATTTCACCGTGCTTTGTGTGGGATGTGTCTGATACATCCAGAGAAGGGCAATGAAGCTGGTGAAGGGTCTAGAGAGTGACTCCTCCAAGGAATGGCTGAGGAGGGTGGAATTGTTTAGCCTGGACAAAAGGAGTCTCAGGGAAGACCTTATCACTCTGCACAATCACCTGTAAGGTTGTAGACAAGTGAGGGTCAGTCTCCTCTCCCAGGCAACCTGACAAGAGGATACAACCTCAGGCTGTGCCACAGGGGGTTCAGACTGGACATCAGGAGGAATTTCTTCACTGAAAGATTGTTAAATATTGTCCCCAGGAGTCACCTGGAGGTGTTCAGGAAATGACTGGATGTGGCACTCTGTGCCATGGAGTAGTTGACAAGGTAGTGATTGGTCAAAGTTTGGACTCAGCCTTGGAGGTCTTTTCCAACCTAATTGATCCTGTGATCCCATAACAGCTGTTGCATTTTTAGTTGTAAGTATATTCATTTTTAAAAGGTGTGGAGGTATTTGACTAAGACAAGAGATCCTACAGACACCAGCTACCAGTTAGACTTTTAATGAGTCATTGCACATGTAAGCAATGAAATCTGTAGAAGATAGCTCAATAGGCTGTGCAGGCTTTCTTTTTTTTATTTGAATTATTTTGTTCTTTATTTTTTTGAGTAGCTACTTCTGGACTGTATCTTATTAAAGATACATCCTCCAGCTCTCAGTGAATCTCTAGAATGAAAATGCTTCCACACTATCATCTTTCTAGATACTAACAGGTGTTTCTCTGTTGAAGTTCTAACAGTCCTAAATTACATCAATGAAATTACATACATAAATAATATCCAAATCTCCAGAAGCAATTCTAGAGTCTGCTTTTAGTGTACAGTTCATGTGTAGAAGGTTAAGTTGGAAATTAAAGGAGCTGGCAGTCTTTGCAGTTAAGTAAATTTAAGTACTCAGGAGGGGTTAAAGAAACATATAGGTACCCCCTAGTTCTGCATTTCAACATTGTTTTCAAGTCTTGCACACTTTTTTTGGAGTGCTGTGCCCCTTAAATACCTGTAATTTGCTGTAAAATTAGATAAATAATAATGGTGCTTTGCTATTCTGTAATGTTCTCTCTTTTCAGTGCCTCTTGAAGGTTATTCTGGCCCATAGTTTGCTGACACAATATATGCTGCTCTGTGAAATATTATTGGTAGGATCACAAATCAAGACTGCTAGGTATCTACTTTGAATTTCATAATCAAAGACATGGTCTTCTTTTCTGAGCTGCTATTGTAGAACGTATTTTTCATTTCTATTGGATCATTTACATTCATGTGCCAAAAACTTGCTTTGAAATGTGAACTTTAAAGGAATTCAATCTTTCACATATGAATATGTTTGAAGACCTGGCTGAATTTGTGAATGGAGTGAAGATGCAGATGTTTAAAATTTGTAGTGCAGCCATTCATTAGCTTATTTGAAATTATATGTTATAAAAACTAGATACAGAATCACTGTTCTCCCAGCTCCCAGGACACAAAAGATGGTTAGTGTGTTAGCAATAGAGAGAGGTCATTGACACTTTGTACTAATAAAGGCATCTTAATCTGTTTAGAAAAAATATATTTTCCTTAATTTTCCTTTCTTATTTATTGTGATTTTAACTGTAGTATGTATGCATGATGTTATAGCATGGGGCAGGGACGCTGCTCTCTGCTTATACCTTAAGATTCAGCAAAATGGTGATTCCATTCCAACTGGAGCTTTTAGAGATGAGTCCAACATATTTTTAAGTCATTAGTATTGAGTATACAATCAGATCTTTCTGTGACAGGTAAATGAAGTGATTAATTTACTAGTAAAAATGCAGTAATGAAGAGAGTGGCAGAGTTCATACCCAGAGCAGTGTATTGTGTATATTTCTAGCTTTAGCTACTCTCATTCTCTGAAATAAGAGTAAACATTTCTATGAACTGAACAATTGAATTTGTTTGAATTGTTGAATTATTTCCCACAATGTATATGTGTTCTCTAAAATCACACAAAAATGCTGCTTAAAGTAAGGAGTTACATGCAAAACATCAGATATAATTTGTTACCATGCACAGATAAAGGTAATTAAAACAATTCACCTTAAACAGTACATGATAAATTCATGTACGATGTGGAAAATACACTAAATGTGCCTGTGAGGAAGCGAGCTCCATAATTCATTTAAACTGCTCTTTCATTTATTATGAGAAAATTTGTTAGAAAGATCATTCTGTATCCCCAAATCTCCAGCATGCCCCTGAGATATCCTCCTAACTCTCCCTTTTTCCATTTTTTTCCTTATTCCTCTTTATCTAGGAAAAGGAGGTATGAGGCAGCAAAGAGGGAAGTATGTTTTGGATGAGGTATAGATATAAAGTATAGGACCCATGGTGGAGACAGTGATTGTACAGAACAGCAGTTCAGTAGATTCTCTATGTCCTGCTTATGCTTTATTCAGCTTTTGTTGAATACAAATTCTGCTGGATGTATAACATCATGCTATTTTATTATACACACACACAAGTCCAATAGGGGCTGATATGATTCTGTTAAAAATTTTTAGTTCTTTTTCTTCATACCTTACACTTTAACTGAGCATAGGAGAGAAACTATGCAAAGACAAGCTTGTGTAAAGAAGCTGTAAGAACCCCCTCTGACCGAAGCCTTACTTTCCTGCTTTTCCAGTGCTGTTTTCTGTAAAGCCTCTTCAGAAAGCTTTCACTCTAATGCTTGCAGACAAACAGCTACTGCATTTTAGCTTCAGTCTTCATTATATGCCTTTATATAGACTCAGTTTATTCAAACAGGAAATTATTTCTTCATAATTATAAGGCCTTTTTCATTCAGTGGATTATTGTTAAATTTGTTTATTAACTGCTATACTTAGGCATTAATTTTCTGCCTTTAAATGGAAACAAATGTGTCTAATCCAATCTTATAAAATCCTGCCTACATTAGGAAATCTGTTCTAAAAGTCAATTTGGCTCGTCCAAACCTCCAGTAACATATCCTGATCACATATTCCCAAGCCTACAAATGAGTTTCCAGCCCTGCTCAATTATCACGTTTGTTTAAAAACTTGGGATCAGTGGGTGGCCTTTTGCTGTGGCAGAAGGGGTGAATGTGAAGAGGCAATTGTAATAACCCCTGAGGATCTCACCATAGGCACACCAGGCTGCTGCTGCTTGGGTGAGTTGTCCAAGGTGAGATATCTGAGAGGTGCAGCGCTGAAGACTGTGGTAGGGTTGTGTTATATGTTGGTGATGTTGACATTACTCTGTTTTTTTATCTGCCTTTTTTTTTATATAATTACAAATAATCCGAGTAGCCTTATTACTAGTTCATTCTTTTCAGAGGCTTTAAACTTAGAAAAGTCAGTTGATAGGATCACAAGACAGTTCATGTTGGAAGGAAGTCTAGGAGCCAATATAGACTAACCCCCTTGCTTAGCAATAAAGTACCAACCTACGTGAAAAAGAGGATCCTTAAGTTCTCTTTTTAAATTTTAAATTACGTATTTTTGTTGGAACCTGACTGATGATATAAAACATGTTATTTAAGTAAGCTTACCAAACCCGTTCAGCTAACACAACTTTTCCCATGTCTATAAAATTTCAATTTATGTGTGTGTGACTTAGCAAAGCTGACAATTACAAAGATTTGTAATATGTTTATTTTTTAAGTTTCATCCACATCTTGATTTTTCATCTGATAACACCATCAGTGAAAACAATAACACATCACTTTTTAAATATTGTTCTATTATACGATTATGTGAAAACACTTATTCTAACAAATAAATCAGTAATGTGGTGGGATGGACATACATTTTACTAAAAGTAATGGATTTTAGAGGACAAGAAGACTGGAGGGTAGGAATGCATTTCTTTTGAGTTTGAATCTGTAAATCTTTCTCTAGATGTCTTCTCTCACAGGGAGTGATTTTTCCACCAAATGGTGCTGTGAGTGAGAAGTGTCAGGCAATGCTCCTCCTAAAAGTAGCTTTACTGTAGAAACACGTATTTTTAGAAAGGTGTGACAGTGACTTTGGTTTCAATTACCAGCATCTCAAGAATTTGCTGTGTCTTCTTCTATCAGAATATTTATCGCTAAAGATATCATTACGCATTTAAGTTAATTACAGTGTGATTAATTCATTCATCAATTGGGTGTGTGATGTGCCATGTTCCCTGATAGTCTCAGAACTCTGTTAATGCCAGATGCCTGTTCTGGAGTCTGCAAGAATTCTCATTACTGGTTCTTAGAGCACCTGGAGCATCCACAATCACATTTCATGGATTTACTAAGCGCAGCGATTGAATCCAGCTGTTTGCATTCTGTGTGTTGCTATCGTTTGCCAGCCACTCACCATGAGAGCTGGGCAGGAAACAATTTTCTCATCCCATTAAAATCTTCAGAGATTCCAATAAAAAAAAAGGAAAAAAAAGGAAGAGTATTTTTAGGCTGTTCCCCAGAAGGGGTAAAAAACCCCCAAGGTTCACCCCCAAAATAGCTTGTCCTTATGACAGTCACTTCAGATGTGGAGATTCAGATTCCAAACTGCAAACTACATATCTTCACAAAATGTTTGTCTTTTTGAATAAACCTTTTGAAACAATAACTTCCTGATGAAGAGCATTTAATATCCCAAATTCCTGATTATTTCTATGTACCAGAGCCACTATTTGCACATAGATGATCTGTCCTATTAGCAAAGCATAATTTTTTTTCCACTTGAGCAACTGCCAGTGCTTTGGAAAAAGCAGACATTGCACACTAATATCCCTCTCACCACCACAGATCATCCATGCTTCATATAGCATCATTTGATATATCTGCTGAGAGTATGAATTGGATTTCCTGCCTCTTTTCTCTTTGTAGTCACTGTCCGTGACACAAATCTGATAGCAATATTAGGTAGATGTCTGTTCACAGAGGGTTTTCTTGTAAAAATGGAGGATGTAAACCCATACCTCTCTCATTGTATTACTTACTTAAATGTCAACTTTGGCTCTAACTTTAGTGCTTCTTTTCATTTTTCATAATATTATACTGCATTATTTGCTATTATTTGTATATTATATTGCTCTTGAAAAGCACGTTATTCCAGACACTGTACAAGCACAGTAGATGACTCTTTCACAGCCTAAAGCTGAAGACCTAAGGATTTAGAGTCCTGATTTATTTAACTCAAATTCATGCTGCAGTGTATAGCATAAAAAGGTCTACTCATTGGAAATTCTGACCTAACACATATTCCATGTCCATGGAGGTTCTGGCTCTTAAGGGATAGTGGGAAAAGCAGAAGAAAGGGAAAGAGTAGGCTATTTTTTTTTCACTGAAGTTGTGTATACATTGGGGATTTTTTATGATCCAATTATTATGATTAGTGAGAGATGCCTCTGCCCAAATTAAGATGCAAAGGAGATCCTATGCTGAAGTCATTAGTATGGATTTTATTTAACAGTAAATATGAGGTAGAGTGATAGAAAAATAGGAAAAAGAGAGGGGGAGGAGAGAGTGACAGAGAGACAGATTAGAGTAGAAAGATATTCACCATGCCTGTGGATCCAGTGGCATCCTATCGGTCTTCTTCTGGTCTTCTTGATCATGAGGGTCCTCTGAAGCATAGAGTCAGGGGGTTAATATGTGTTCAGGTATATGAAGCACCACCCCTACAGGGGCCAGGGAAGATTTACACTGCTTTTTGCAACACTAGATCTGTTGCAGCATTTGAGGATCATATGCAGTTCTCCGACAGAAGGCCTCAGAAATGAGATTTTGAGGGTCTTGGATAGTTTATGACCCATGGCAGCTGCCTCTCACACGAATGTGCCCTATGAATATGACCTTCCTGGGGTGGGGGAGTTTTATAACTGGGCCAGTTTGTGTCCGGGAAGACAACTAGCATGATAAAAAGCACCATCCCTTCTCAGGGTCTGCTTATTTAGCCCAACTTGTAACCTCTGGTAGTGAGTGTTCACTTGTTCTTTCTTATGCGGACCAGAAGTTTTACCAACACAGACTCAAAAACTCCTCTTCCCCCTTGACTGGCAGGGAAAGAGTGTGTAAACCTGGCCTCAGCAAATGAGTCTGTGGGCTATGGCATCCCCCAGCCTTGTTTACTTCTCCTTAGACCTGAGATAATTGGACAATACCACCTCTATCTTATTTCAGGGTCCTCTTAGGTGTCTTAAGTCAAAGTCCAAATTCCAGAAACCCAGGAGGCATATTCAGGTTGGGGGATGGGCTTTGGTAATCGCAGCTTTTTTACAGTTTGCCATAGAGGGCAAATCCTTCAGTGATCCTACGAGTGTTTAAGACAAATAGGATTTTTAAGTCTCTTACAGGGTTGAAGGCTAAGAAGGCCTAAAGCTATTTGTCATATGAATGAGAAATAGTACTGTACTCCTACACCAGGTAACCATGAACCCTGCAGATTTTCACAGTGCAGGTCAGCAACAGATTAAACACTAGAACTGCTTCAACACCCTCTCTACTGCTGCTTCAGGATGTCTCTGTGTGCCAGAGCTGGTTTGGTGAATGCAGTGTATGCCTGCTTCTGCACAGAATACGGTGCTGTACCCACCAAATGCAAGGCTTCCAGCAGTTTTTCCCAGAGATAATGTTTAATCTGATGGCTCTCAGGAATGTCCTCAGAGCGTCTGTTCACTCCTAGATTTTTCTTTGTAGTACTACAAATGGTGTGTGATGTCTGTCAAGAAGCTGCCAGTCCTGGGCCATGTATATGGAGAAACTGTACTGGTACATCTGGTTCTGGGGCACCTGGCACACTGCAAAGAACTGGGAGATACTGGGTTACTCTGTCAGTGCAGCTCCTGGGTGTCCAACACATCACCTTTCTCTCTGAAGACAGCACAATTTGTTGAATAAGATTTCACTATATATTATCAATTGTAAGTGAATTGTTTAGAAATGGGATCCCGTGTAGGCCAAACGATTGGATACTACATATTGTGCAAGATACTACGTCCTATAAATCTCTCTTCTAATTTATGGTTATTTCTAGTCATCCTGTGAAAAGATCAGCAATAAAAGGAAAACATCAAAGCTTTTTTTATACTTTCCTGACTACTGGTGTATAAATAATTTCTGAAAGATACTGTTAACTTTCCTGGTGGAAAAATAAAAATGCTAAATAATTCTAAAGAGTAGAAACAGCTCTACCCACTAATTTCTTTCTTAAAATACCAATAATAGAACTGGTAGCTTCATGATTACTTTCTTTAAGTAGTTCAAATGAAACAAGAACAACAACTAAAAATCAAGGGATCTTTAAGATATAGATATAGACAAAAATATAGACTTTGCAGGGTAATCTTCTCCTATATATATCTTTTATTTATAGACTCAAAAGCTTTTTATGATACTCCTCCACATCATAGCTGGGTATCTCCTAAAGTTTAATGGCTTTTTCCTAACAATGCTTATCTTTTGAGGGAACAAAATCTCCTCTATAAGGACAGGTAAGGAAAGAACAGCGAGATCAGGATTATCCGAGGTCACAGTGGAAGCACACAATAGCAATAGAGGAGAAGTGCAAACTTCAAAATGGTGTATTAATAGCTAGTCTCTCTCTCCACAATATCCTTTCTGCTGCCACACACTGCTTTTATTTGTAAGGACCATCACATATTGTGTGATTTAGCTTTCTGTTAATTGCAAGGCACCCACAATTACGTCCCTTTTTCCAGTGCTCTGAAAATGAGTTCATCAGTATCCCGAATGTCTCTGGTGAACCATTCTTGTTGTCACAGTTGCTATTCAAATGATAGAAACATACAGAAAAAAAAGATTTGCCTGTATGAATGGATCCTGGCGATGGAAGGTGACCTCTGTCTGTCAGATGCATCGAGCTGGTTCAGGGCGTGATCCAGCATAAGCAGAGCTGACTTCCAGCCCCTGAGCACAATGTGTGGGGTGTGGGGTCACCCTGCAGCTCCCCTGCCCTCTGCTCCCAGGCCACGAGGCTGACCTCCTCCCTCGAGGAGCACAACCCCTGCCAGCCCAGCTGGAATGGGCTCAGCAGACTCCCAGCCGGGGTGCAAGGCCCAGAGCCTGACTTTCGGCAACAAAAACAGTAATAGGAGAAAACATTCCTCTTTGGAGGCACTGCTACTGCCAAGGAGTATCATCACCCCCATTCTTATTTAAATAAGGTGCATATTCAAGACTTCACTTGTTCTAAAAGCTCTGTGAAATCTTGATGAGAGAAAAATAGAAGAATGCTGTCAAATTTCCCTGGCAATTAAAAAAAAAAAAAGGATGCTTTTTCTACCGTGATTTCCAGTGTAATTTCTGTGATATATATGCATACATATATATGTACATCTAGTAAGTCCAGATGTGCAGGGGAATAAAATAATGTGTTGCTCTAGTTCATCACTACCAAAAAAAAAAAACCTACGGATATCTGAATTATTTAATAAAGGTTATACATGGATTTGGGAAGTTTCATGCATGAATAATCTAGATTCCTTCAAGTAACCTTGTTGAATTCAGTGGACTATTTGCATGAATGAGAGATTCCACATCTTGTTGTTGAGTTAGTCCCAGTAAGAGGTTACTGTGAGGGTTGAAATGACATGCAACTGAAAACCAACACATTTTGCATATTTTATATAAAAGTTTCTTCAAGCACTTTCAATATCGTTTCCATTGCTTCATCATGTGGAAAATCAATACCTTCATTAAAGAAAAATCAGACATTTCCAGGATACAATACTTACAGTGTTGTTACTTCTTACTGTTCCAGTGTCCATAATACTTAACTGTTCAAACTGAATTTCGCTCAGAGCAGATTTACAGTCTGAGGATTAGATTCATTTCTCCTTCGCATCCTTGAATAAGAGAAGGTGAGGAAGACAGACTGAAAGACCTTGAAACCTGGTACATTCCAGGTATGAAAATTTCTGTCCAGCCTAACTTCTTGGAGTTACTCTGTTTTAGAACATCTCTGTGTAGCTTTTCCGAAATCTTCTTTAATTTCCACTCATCTGCAGAGGCCTGAGAGAATATCTTTGTTCATCAAGATGAAAAAGAGATGTAGAATCCTAGAAGAGTGGTAGGGAAATGGTAAAGGAGATAAGGAAGAATTAATATTTTCAACTCAGGGACTAGTGCAATTAGCTAGATTTATGTATTTATATTATTCATTATTTTAATAAAATTGTAGTTTAAACCCAGCCTTGAAGAATGCATTTTTAAATAATTTATTACAGCAATGGCTATAAAAGGATAGAGATGAGATGCAAAATTGTTTTACATGCTACATGTGAAATATGAGATGCACTGGCTGCTGCTGGCAATGACATTTTAAAGCCCATTCCTCTGAAGGATTTTTTGATTTATTTTTTATGTTCTTTAAGGTTCCACTCTTGTTGTGACAATTCTCATAACATATTTAGTCATATAAAAATAGATGTGCATAAAACTATGAAATGTTACGTGTTTCAGTTTCTATTAGCTTTTATTCCTTACTTGTGGTATCACAGGCTGATTAGGATTGGAGGTGACCTCGGGAGGTCACCTGGTCCAATACCCCCTGTCAAGCTAGGTGACCTAGATCTGGTTACCCAGGACTGTGTCCAGACAGATTTTAAATCATCTCCAGAGCTGGAGACTCCACAACCTCCACGGGCAGCCTGCACCAGTGCTCGATCACCCTCTCAGTGAAAAGTGTTTCCTGATATTTGGAGAGAACCTGCCTGAATTTTGGCTTGTGTCCATTGCCTCTAGTCCTGTTACTGGGCACCACTGAAATGGGCCTGGCTCCATCTCCTCTGCACCCTCCCTTCAGGTATTTATACACACGGATAAGATACTGCTGAACCTTCTCTTCTCTGGGTGTGCAGCCTCGGGTCTCTCAGCCTTTTCTCATAAGAGAGATGTTTCCATCTCCTAATCATCTCCATGGCCCTTCACTGGACCCTCTCCAGTGGAGAATCCCTGCCACTTGTGCAGTGGGCAGCTCAGAACTGGACCCAGAGCTCTAGCTGTGACTAGAGGTGGAATGTTCATTCTGTGTTTATACTCAGGGTCTATTCAAGTTTGTCTGAAAACTGACAGTGGTCCTGATTGTGGAGGGTCTGCCCAGATGTCCTGGCTGGTTTTACACAAGAGCTCTGCCACTCTTCTCAAACAGGACAAATCTTGAGACAGTGGCAGGCAGAGATAGTATTGTTAAAAGCCAGATGATATTACATGTAAATTAAGTACTTTTCCTAGGATTTCTCTTCACATGCCAGCCAGGTCCAGGTCCTGGTCCAGTACCAGCTGGCCAGTGGTGACCCACGAAAGATACCGGAGCCACCCAGTCATGATTCAACTAAGCTGGCATGGAATTTATCATTCTGGCTTCAGGGGGAGTTGGAACAGACCCTCAAAGCCCTCAAAAAACCTAATGATTTTTGGCATGTCAAAGCTCAAATATGAAGTATTGTTGCATAAGAATTAATTATTCATTTGAAAATTAAACCTATCCTTTTTGTTTTTCATAAAAGCTGTAATGGTTTAAACTCTACAAAAACGCTGGTATGTAGGACAAATGGGATTTCTTACCAGCCGATCAGGGTTGATTTTATATCCCCCTTTTCATTAATCTAAGGTACCTCAGAGAACTGTGTATATGTCAGACTGCATTTTATTGTGGAGTTAATTGCTGCAAAGGATGATCTCTCTGCTAGAATTTTTGTTCACATTAATAAACCCTCTTGGTAGTTATATAAACATTTACTGTAGTCCATTAATGAAAAGTGTGCTAGTGCAGGTGCTGAGTATAGCATAATAAAATTTTTGCACTCTAGACATTGTTTATTGTACTTCGTCACGTACTCTTTTACACTCACAGGTATTGAGACTGAAATTGAACGAACGAAAAACCAAGATAAGAGCCTCATAAAATGGGAAGTAAATTAAAGAAAAATATTTTTAACCACTGTGCCTTTTTTTTTAAATGTAAAACAATGCATGATTAATTTAGAGGAAATAATATTATTTCTCTGAGCAGACTATCCATGATTTTTATTTTTCTTTTATGTGATAAATATTATTGCCATAAAATAAATGGAAACCAAGAATTGTGACAACTCATTTTAGGTCTAGTAGGCCTGAATGTAAGCTGAGCTGCCCAGAGAGAGTTAGTGAAAGAGTTTACTTGCTGTAATTGTAATAAAGGAAATTTAAAAACCACAATCTGTTTCAAGTCAAAAATGAGTAACTGAATATTGTCTTAAACATTTTTTCCTGTCTTCTTGGCATGCTTATGTTCTTTAGGCAAGCAGCATTATTGGACTCAGGATACAGATGCTATTTCTTTTAGATAAGTAAAACTGTGCTTCTGAATTATTCAGTCCAGTAATTCCAAGTTTGTATTTTCAGAACCTTGGCTTTCCAGTGCAAGAAAATAAAATATAAAACCTAAGAATAGATCATAAGCAGGGATCTAATCACACACACTATTTGTTTCTGGTGTTATGCTGCATATATGCCTAATGGGTTCAATTCAATGTTGAACACCTTGGGTTTTTTGTGCAATGTATCTCCATTATTATTCTCTATCCCATATTTATTCCAGAAAGGTGGCCTTTCTCTGACTTCCATGCTATGTTAGCTATTGAAATATCAAAAAAGCATAACAAAATGTTCTTTAGAAATAATTTCTGCAGGGAGGTGTGAGGTATTTAGCTAGAAAACTAATATTAATGCCATTATATTATTATTATATCATTACACCATTATAATTTTTTTTGGTGTCTGTAAAATCTGGGTTTCTGGATTTCAGTTTCCCTGTGCCTCGCATATGTAATAGCGAGATTTTTTTTATAGTTTCCTTTCTCTCTCAGCTTTCTGTCTGAAGCATCCGTGCTCACGGTGGTGCTCAGTTTTACACAGTTTAGCCATAGGAGGGAGCTTCTCCTCTTCCAAAGTAACGCGGGGAGCTGCAGTCGTGGGCCTTCCCAGGTATCTTCCTGATGATTTGCATTTAGGAGTGTAAATGTCTCCTGTTGGCCTACGAGGCTGATCCTCTGCAGTTTCACAGGCAGGTCTGTTTACATGGGAGCCAAGGCTGCCAGTTCCACAAACAGCTGTGCAGAAACCATCAAACCTGCTCCCAGTGGATTTTAAGAGTGCAAGATCATACCTGTACATAAGGATTCAGGTGTTTTGAAAATAGCTGGGTCACATAAATATCTGCCAGCATCACTGCATTGTCTAGCTGGCGCAAGGAAGAATATTGTTTACCTGTTGCTGCAGAGGTTATACCCTGGCCTTTTTCATGATGTATTTTTCTTCATTACAGACAATAAGCATTGGACAGTCAGTATTTTGGTTGTTGTCGATTAATTCAAGTTAGGTTTGACCTTAGCACAAAGTTTATGCTGTTCGTAAAACTTATGCTTTAGTGAGGTTCCTTTAGGTGGAAGGAAACCCATGTCTGAGTATATTAAAATTTCTGACTACTTTGATTATGTTGAATTGGACCAGTAAGTTGCTATAAGAGAAAGAGAAATTAGTCAATCAAATTACAAAAACCACAAAATAAATGTAGCAGGGAAATACATCATTAGAGAGGAAAAACAGAATAGTTAGAGAAGCCTGAGCAAAAGAGTAGTATAAAATGTTATAAGAGCTTAAAACCCAAATTAAATTAAATTTTACACAATTTAGCTGCATAAATCTGTAAAAGTGAGATGTAAAGCATGGTACCCTTAAAGTTTGCATGTGGTCAAAAATAATTTCCTGGGTTACTTGTGCTTGATGATGCAGCTTGAGGCTCCCTTTTACAATGGTCAGAGGTTTGCCTTATGTTTGACCATCAAGTATGCCATCTTCTTCCTCATCATAACCTCAGCTGGGGCACAGAGGGTGAAGTGGCCTCTGACAGGGGGATGGAGATTGCTGCTGAGATGTCATAGAAACACAGCACTTGGTGTACCTGGAATGAGAACTCCCAGTGGACTCAAACAGGAAAGTGGCTTCTCCAGCCTTGCAAAGCTACCTTTTCAAGTTTCTCCCCTTCTTATTTCAGTTCTAGGGCATATTATTGCTTTCTGAATCCTTTACCACTCAATATATACTCTGAAATCTGTCCTGGATTGTAACAGGTTTACCTCACATTATTTTGCAGAAATAAAATAAGAAAAAAAACCCATATTTTCTCACAGCAAGAGCAGTGCATGGTATTAACTCAGGAATTTCTCACACCTAATATTCTATTGCTCTTCTTGCATACATTATTGGATAATGTCCAGATAAAGTCATAGGTTATTTTTTTCTTTTCATATGAATATGATGATAATTCCTGGGAGGAATCTTTATTGAGGGAGTAAATCTGTAACAGTGCTTATGCTTCAGCTCAGTACTACAAATTCTTGTTAGAATAAGTAGATTTCTTGTATGGAGCCTGATTAACTGTAAGGCATTGATGATGCTTGTGTTTGCAGCAGTTTTCAGGGCAGTTTCCCATAAGCTATTTATACCATATGTCAGTATCCCACTTTATTCCTTACTTCTCCTCCCCGTTCCCAAATACACCCTAGTTAACTCTATTAATTTCTCTTTGTTTTGGAAAAACAGGCAAGAATACCACTATGTAAATCATTGTGTATGTGTTTTCACTGTAGTAATATTCGAAAGTTGGAATTCCAGCTGTGCTGCAAACCTCTGAACTACAGGGAAAATACATGTGTCTCCTGCAAAAGGCTTAACAGTCTAAGGCTCCAAGCCTAAGAATTTTTTAGCAGATGTTTGTCTTTAAATGTTAAAGGGGTTACAAAAGTGATGGTTGGGCTTTAAAGGCCTTCCAGCTTTCTTGATGCCTGTGTCTGTGTGCCTGCATGTATCAGTCTGTCTGTAGCACAGTTTTGAGGACAATATCTGGTCTTCAAAAAGTACCAGGGAATGTCCATAGGATGGATGCCTCCTGACCCTGGGCTGCCCACTCATCCCTAGGCTGGTGCAGGAGATAGGCTGCATTATAGGAATTTCTCCTGGCTGCACAAGAGGTGTACCCCAATGTCTAAAATGATAGTGTTGGCAAATCTTTAACCAGCGTGCTATAGATGCCAAAGCCTCTGAAAAGGCACTCAGAATGTGTTTTCTTGCCCAATTCACAGAGAAAAACATTGCTTTTGCTCCTTGTATCTCATTGCTGAAGAAGGAATGAAGATTTAGTGTTGTGCGAACCACATGCTGTTCTTTTCCTTTGCTGTTTTAATTTTGCTCTTCTATCTAGCTTTAGGAAGACTGACATATTTACTGAAGTTTGCAGGCTGATGCACCAGCGTTGGCTGACATGCTTTGAAGTTCCAAGTTAGACATCTTCAGCTTCACACATACACTCCTAATGTAAACCCAGCTGCACTGCTGCATCCTCGCTTTCATCCAACTCTGAAACAAAAGCAGAGAGTGGGTTTAGACTGAACCCATGGAGATCAAACCCAGAGAAATGCTATTAGATAACCCTTGACAAAGTGAAACATTGACTTCAGTAACATTCTTGCTCAAGTAACTCTAATCATCTGAGTTTTTAATTTCACTCCCTTTTTACCCAACTATGTTTTTTTACCATGTGCTCCTCTCATTGCTAATCCTTCCTTCCTTCTTTCCAGGCCATTTCTCTTCCAGTTGGCAGAGTTGCCACCCCACTGCTTTCTCAGAAAAAAAAAATCCAGTCAAGTAGATAAAGAATATCCCTGAAATTCAACAGACATATTTTATAGACTATCTGAGAATAGATCATTAAACAACCTTACCATTTAATAGTAAACTTCTAAAACTAATTGACTGTGTTAAGGAGCCCATTAAAAAGTGTAATCTCTAGAGCATCTACTGACTATGGAACTCACATTTCTTAATCAAATGCTTAGAAGTCAGATAGTGTAACCTTAAAACATGCATTTCCTTCTGTTTATAAAGATATGCCACCTCCAGATGATCTAGGTGATCTTTAAGGTCCCTTCCAACCCAAGTCTTTCTATGATTCCATATTCTACACTGCCTTTAAGAATTACTGGGAGTTTAAGATAAAAAAAAAAAAATAATCAAAGAACTGCAGTGGATTGCACTAATCAGTCACACCAGTGAATCTCAAAGACCTTAGTAATCCTCAGTTTTGCTGGAATCTTTTCCAGTGCAATTGCCTGCACCACTCTGCTCATAGAAAAGATTCTTTGAACTGCTGTTATGATTACTATTAGACATGTATGGCTGTTATCCAAATGAAAGACTTATCCAAGAGCCTTATGCTTTTTGTTAATCCAAGAAACATCGAAAGGAGTTAATGTTGTGCAAAAAAGAGGTGCTTTGGATAGATTATACAGATATAAGGACATAGCTGTGAGCAAGCAAACTTAAGGAGCAGAGTATGCAAACCTGCTGGTATTTCCTAAAGCTCAAACTGCCTTCAGATATTTATAATGAGTCTGAAAGTTACATTCTGCTACAAGAATGAGAAAAATGAGCTCTTCCAAAATTTTAGTGCCTGTTGCTTTTGTCCTGTTGTGAATTTTTTGTTCCTCCATGCAAGCTTCCAAGTACAAAGTTGGCTACACTTTTCATGCTTCATTCTTCCTTTTGATCGGTAGAGCTCATCTCATTTGTGCATAACATAGTTAACCACCTGCTGGTTGGTACAAACTTTTTTATTTAGAGGTAATTTATTTATATCAAGTGGTCTGTGAAGGGGCCTCGTTGTTTCTAAAACATTTGAGGTACTTCCTCCTCTACAATGGGAAAGCTCTCAGATTGTTAGCGAGAAACAAAGAAGCAATGGTGGCAGTTTAGAAGCTGTAATTGGGATATAAATGGTTCACAAGTACGTCTCTTAAAACTTCTTTTTAAAGGGTGAAATTCATACCACATGACTTTCACTGCGCTAGAGTCCCCCCTAAGTCCCAGAATGGGGTCACCTAAACCAAGGGTGTAATTCTGAGGTGGTTCTTAGGACAAAAAAACCCAAACTAAAAATTGGAATTGAATTGATGGATATCAGTCAATTTCTGTCTTTTGCTTGATTATCTTTCAGTATTATAAGTTGGGTTCTACCTCACAGATATTCTACAGAAATAAAAAAAATTGTAAATACGGAGGCACTTAAATGCTGTTATCTGAAACAAAGTGAATCTTTTTAAAAATACAGTAGTATTTTTTGAAAGAATGAACAGGAGCCCACATTTTTTGACAGAATTGTGAATATCGAGTCCCAAACTAGAAACAATAGTAATATAATTTGTGTGACAACAAATACAGACCATATTAAGCTTTATCTCAAACACAGAGTAGACCAGTCTTTGTTTCCAGAAATCAATTTCTAGAGCATGAGGATCACTGGAGCTGGAGTGAACTATTCTGGAACAGCAGAGGTTTGGCTTTCTGCCAGAGAATCCCTTGAGCCAGGTCATCTAGCCCCAGTATTCACCTGTAAAATCAGAGATTTGACACCCTCCAGTATTCATGATTATGAATAAATCTGAGTAGATGAACAATCAGAAACAAAGACTGCAATATATTAACAACCTGTTCTCCTCTCTAAGGAAATTAGAGGTTAACTACAGGCATTAGGAAGACTGTTAATGAGCTCAAGCCTGCAGAGGTGAAACCTTAAATTTCAGAGTTCATTCACTATCTTCCTTTTTCAACCCTTTTCATAGAAAGGTAATTTCTTCGTGAAGAGTTCTGTGAAATCTGGCAGGATTTTTATTTAAATATGTTAACCTTGTAAAAAGACTTCTGAATTCATTTTAGCAGATAATCTGCATTCAAATACTGAATTTGCAGGCAACAATTTTAGGATATATGAATCCTCTGATATTTTATATTGTTTTTTAGGTGATAAATAAAAGATATCACATTGCAATTGTTTGCCTCAAATTATTGCAGTGAGACCTTTGTCCAGTAAATAATTGTTAAAGATTCATGGTTCAATAATTGAATCAGTACAGTTAAGAGATACTTCACAAAAGTCACAGTCCAAGTGTTCTTTGCTCATAAATGAAACAAACCAAATTCTTTCTTTCCTTCCTTCTTTCCTTTGTTTTCTGGCGATGTTAAACTAAAATATGTCTGAAATAAACAATTTGGATTAACTCCTCTTCTTGAAGCCTATTCCTTCTGCCCTTGGACCCCAGCTCCAAGAAAAGTGGAAAGGGATTCCCTCTAATTCACATTTTTGAGGTAGGAAAATGTGTTGCAGGCATTTATCGCACATTTGGTTCATTTTCACAGTTAAAATGGCTCTGTATGGTGGAAGATTCTCCTCTGCTCCTGGCTCCTCCTTCATCCAAGCAATAATGGGGAGACAGGGCTGTGAAGTCACAACCCACATTGTGAAAAGAGATCACATCCATCAAACTGTCACCTTGGTTTTCTCTCCAGGGTCACAGAGGAACAAAGTCAGCTTGTGTCAGGTTGAAATAGCATTGGTAAGTGTTAGTGTGTGTGAAGCTGGTGGCTTGAAGTCTATTTATTTTGTTTGAAAGGCTCAAGCAGCATGCTGCCAAGCAGAGGAACAAGCAGGAGGAAGTCTCCTTATAAATTATTACTGGGAGGCTCACAGCCAACATTTAAGATGTGAAATTATGCCATCTGCTTTTCTAGGTCTTTGATTTACTTTGTGGCAGCTGCCTGTTTTTGAGTTTTTTGCATTTTGAAGAGAAGTAAAACTTGTGCTAAAAACTATTATGAAAACAGTGTTTCTTTAACAAAATTTAATGCTTTCTTGAAAAGCAGAGGATATGCAGATGTTATCTCAATATCTATCTCATGTTTTCAAGATCAATTATATTAAAAAGTGTTATCTCTTTTTACATAAACTGGAAATGAAGATGGAATCCTTTTCTCATTTTGAAAAAATACAATTGCTTGTTCTGATTTTAGCTATCAGAAGTGTTTCAGGGAGGCACCAGTGGTTTTCTACTATGGTGACCCATAATGTTATTGATTTTTTGTCTGTTGGGATACTTTTTGTTATTGATTTTCTGGGGGAACATCTTTGTTGCTGTTTTGCTGTTCGAAATGTTTAAGATTCACTTACCTATTCTTCGTTAAAAAGAAAAATCTTAGGCCCAGCAAGGACTTTGGGAAGTCACGTGGCTGATTGTAAAAGAAGAAAATAAAGCCTAACTACTTCAGCGCAGGCTGAGTGAGATGCACGGGGGGTGCAAGCACCCAGGGGTGTGCTCCTTTCAGGGATGAGTAGCTGGGAGGGTGCTGAGGGGATATGTGCTGCCCCGTGCCGTGTCCTGCCGTGCTGTGTGTGTGCAGGGGATGCGCTGCCGAGCGCCTGGCACGCCCGTGGCTCCCTCCCCGAGGATGCTGAGCGGCAGCAGGGCTGGGGCTGAGCGGCAGCAGCATCTCTACCCCCACCCCCCAGAGGAGCGCTCCTGCTGAAGTCATTTGGTGCGCGCTGCTTTCTCCTCTGCGAGGAGGATTAGGGAGTAGGAGAATGGCTTTGTGAGGAAGCTCGGAGAGTGGGAGCTGAAGAGAGGCTGAACAGAGGGGCCGAAAGACTTTAGCCTTTCATAGTTCTTTCAGTCAATTCATTCTGAGAGACCAATTGCATGCGATACGGCAGCTGGGGGTTTTGTTTTCCTTTCAGCTGTGTACTGTAGGAGAAGCTGGTAAGGTTATTTTTTTTTTCCTTGTTCTACTCTTCCATGATGCTATTGTAATGGCTTTATCGAAGCGACTGTTTGGTGAGGAAGGGAAGTTGGTTAATGATGCTGAGGGTCCGTGCATTGTCTCTGCTTTGTGCAGCTGCAGTTTGGGGAGAGGCACTGTTTACAGTACAGGGGCTGGTTTCCGCTGAACAACTTTGCTGTTATTTTTTCAAAAGTTTTTTTAGCCTTTCTTTCAGCAAAGCTGGGAAAATAAGCAAATAAACAGACTTGGCTGTTTCGAAATGGGTACATTTATAGAGGCTGTAATTTGTTGAGAAAGCTGTTCTGCCTAATTCTTGGTTTCAGATGTTCTTGCTTTGATGTTATCAGATTTGTTACTTTGCTGAATCAACTCCAAAACTGGGTCTTATTTGAGAACCTTTCTTAACAAATCTTTTCATGTTTTCAGCAGGGCCAAGATAGGTCACTTAAACTGATAGCCAAAGAAAGCAAAACAAAAATATATCTGTGGAAGGTGAAAATATTTGAGGAAAGGAAAAATCCTAGGGGAATTCAGGAATTAAAAAATAAATGAAGAAGCATTAATTCTTGGCAGTTATTTTTAGCAGAATGCTTCTATCAGCGTAATGGGAAGCATGTGGTTAGGCAAAGAATATAAATACTCTTTCAGAAGATCCAAGATGCACAGGTGTGTATACTCTCTAACTGCACCCTTCCAAAGGAAAAGTTATCATATGTATCTTCTTTAAGACAAAAAAAAAAAAAAAAAAAAAAAAAAAAAGCAACGTTAAACCAGAAGATCCTGGCTAGCCGGTTTCTTTTGTTATTTCTAGAATAGTGACTTGTGTTGGTCAGAATCTTTTATTTCCTTTCATATTATCGTGGGAAACTTTAGCTTGAATTGGTCAGACATACGTGAGCGCAGCTTGGGGTATATCATGCCTATTCCACAGGCAGGCTCTGAAAATCCTGCCTGTGACTCAGACAAATTGTAAAGACCATAATTACCAACAAAAGTTTCCTTTGTAGCCATTCAAAAATCACAAACAAGGTAAGAGGGAATGATTGACAACAGTTACACTACTGATTGACAGAGAACCAAAAACTTGCTCTGTGACTTACTATGTTAGTTTTTCAAGAAGTGTTGACCTTTTTTCACTATTATTCTGTTCTTTCTGATGGACTATTCCCAACTCTTCTATTGAGGCTAGAATGTCTATGTAAAATGTGTCTTTGTAATTACTGCCTATAGTCTGTATGTCTCTTCACAATGATATGCTTATTTGTTGATGCCGAAACAAAATTGGGAGATGCATTGCAATCAGACCTCCATGAAAGAATGTGTATCTTTTATATGCCTCACATGCTTAGCTATTGATTTCAGCTACAGATTTCACTCCCATGAAGTAATGAAGTGCCACATCCAAATCCTGCAGATTTATACTCACAGTTCTAGCTGTTAATAATGGAAGGCCCAACGATATCAATGTGGTTACTCATGTGAGTAAAGATTTGGAGACTCATTTCCCATTCATGAATGAAATGGTTTGGGAAATGCACAGTTACTATGGTTCTCTTTTGGCTTAAAAACAAGAATCTCCATAAAAACAACCACTAATGAGATCTGTTAGAAGGGCCCAAGGATAGAAAAAAATCAGTGATTTAATATAACAATGCAGTATTAATATAAGAATGTGACAGCAGTATTTTAGGAATTAAAATAAAAATGTTCCCTCTCTTCAGCTTATTAACAGTTTTAGAAGCAAGGGAAACCTAATTAATCTCTTTGTGTTGCATCGCTAGATATGGCCATGACTCTTGAAATACCACCACAACTCTGAGATAGTCTTCACCTTAAAAATAAAATTTAATTTAGGGTGGTCTTTATCACGTACTTGCCCCTTCTCTTAGTGAAAAGTGTCAGTCCTAGCACATGACAATAAGCTGATATTTCCGGTTAGGCTTCTCCTGGTTGTCTGTAGGCAAAGGTAACTATCTCAAGGGTGCAATGTTTATTTCACATCCTTGGTTTCACTGCAAGCAAACAAGAAGCAGGATGTGTTCTCTGGTTATTGATACACCAGTTAAGGCTCCTCCATTCTCTAGTAGAGAAATTACTTTGGTTCAGGGTTTCTAAACTGTTCAACTGCATCCTTTACTTTGCAGAGATAAAAGAGATGTATTTGCTGCTACGTCTTTCCTAGTTTTCATGAATTTTAAATTTCCAAATTGTATTTTGGAGGAAAAATAGACATCTAATTTAACAGAACTCACAACTGATATTATACATGGTAATATCAGTTAGATGTAGATGGTAAAGGAATATACTAAAAGTGTTGTGCCAAAGAGCCCTGAAATTACCTGTCTGAAACAGAGAATTGACTATCCTATCAATTTTTAAAAAGCAGAGGTACACAGACTTTTACATGGCCATTATTGTTAGAAAAAGGCCCTTGGTCACCACCAACATCACATCTATGCATATAGAAGTAAATCTTGGCTATAAATGTCTTTTATTAACTTAAAGTAGAACAAAATTCCAAAGGTGGAGGGAAACACATATAAGCAAACACAACATTCATTTACTTATAAAATTGGACCAATCTAAATATATTCCAGCAGTCATTAGCTATCAGCTATTTGTCACAACTGAATGGTTTTGGCAGATCAAAACAGTAATATTGCTTCTCAAAACACATAAACAATTCTGTAAAAGAAATAGTAACGGTGGAGTTGCCACACTGGTGCTGTGCTGGAGTTTGGTGATTTTTTGGTGAGTTTTTTCACATTCCTTGGTCCAAATGTCACATAAACACTCTGTAGAGCAAAAAGAAAAAACCAACAAACCCCAAAAAGAAAAAAAGGTGTGTTTTCTATATTGTATACACACATACTTATACATGTATGTATAAACATTAATGAAAATGTATTAAAATGTACTTGGCCCACTGCACTATTTTTTCCCAGCTGGTTTTGTTAGTGTTCTTTTACTTGTACTCTTGCTTGCCTCACTGTAAGATCTGTTGTTTGAACAGATCTGAAAAGACTCATGCAAACATCAAACACCTTCTATGTTAACTAAACACTTTCTATGTTTATTATTACACAGAGGATTCACAAAGCTTACACTTAGAGCTGAAGGCTGCCCATCTTCCTAGGAATTACTACCTGAAGTGAATGTCACTGTAAGTCAGGCTAAGCATACTCCAAAAGAATTCTGCTTGTCTTATCCTTAGCAGGAGGAAAACACACCTGGGCTCTCCTGGGAAGCTGCTCTGTTTCAAACAGTAAGCAGTGGGAGGTCCAGTCTGGTGGGAAAGGATAGGAATTAGCTCCCACTTGACTGCCTGACAAACAAGAGATTTTGAATGCTGTTTCAAAATCATAATAGATCTCTTTTTTTAAATTGCTGTGAAAGTAGTTAGACACCAGTTTGGTATTTTTTTACTCATGAAGTAATACAATATTAAACGGTTGAGTACTTTGTCTTATATTTTTCAATGATACTTATAATTTCTAGATATGTCTATGTAACTTTCAAAACTTTGTGATGGAAATCTGCATGATTTCCAATGATGCTGGTGCATCTTTCTGTTATGCACATCTTCCAGCACCTTAGAATTGCAGTGTGCTCCACAACTTGGGATTTTCTTGTTTTTAAATCCATTGCAAACAGGGAGAAATTGAACTGCTGAGTAGGAGATCATCTGCAGGATGGTTTGAATATGTGATCTGTGGGAGATTATAATGATATAAGGCTAAGGTTTGAGTAGTTCACAAACATCCCACTCTCTTACTGGGCTGTGCTTCAATAATGTATGGCCATATCCCCTCATCTTTGAAAAGTTATAACATTTACAAGCATGTTATACCTCCTGGTTGGATGTAAGTAATCTTCATCTTTGAAATCTCAGGTTTTTCTGAAAAAGTAGTATTCATTTTCTATTATAAACTTCCAGGTTTTAAGAGATTGACTTGTGGTCCATTAAAAGTTAAAATTCAGCCCACATGGTGTGGCAGACTGGGCAGGATGCTGTCTGTCATAGCAGTCGCAGAGTGAAATTATAGAGATGTGTGGTCTTATCCAGTTAAAACTGACTGAAATTTTAATGGTCTTTTGGCTGACACTTTGGAAAAGACCACCAGTGATCTCCTAAGGGGAAAGAACTTTTAGCTCCCAACAATACCTGAGTCTGTCCAAGCCCAGAACATTATTAGCTGACATCTATGGAGATTTGTAAGAACTTTTGAAGTTTTCTGGATTGCATGCAGACAGAATAGAGAAATGGATTATTTTTACTTCCATGAATAGGAGTATCATAGTTCAGCGCTAAATAAAGGAAGCTAAGGGTCAACCTGTCAGTCAAAACTCATCTACATTACAAAAATGCAGGCACTTTTTTCCTGCATTTGTCCTTATTAACCAGTGCAAACCCAGTGAAGGACTGCTATAAGCTGAGACTTTGGGATTTCAAGGGCTTTTAGAGCATTCTCAGGAGGAAAATGAAGAAAAAATGAATTTTGACCGCCTCTGCAGCTCTCCCAAATACTACACTTTGTACTGGGTACTACTCTATTTTATGATTATTTCTGTACTCCACACCTTTTGCCGTCTAAGTCAATAAATTGCCTAGAAAGTGTTTTGAAATGTCAGTAGATGCTGAGAGAACAAGAGTGAAAGCTGGGAGCATGTGCAATACAACCTGGCTGGCATTCTGCTACAGATTAAGGTTCTAAAAATTGGGCATCTGTGTGTAAATGTGATTCAGCTCAAATGATAGCTGATACCTGAAGTAAAATTCTGTTGCCCACACACATCTAGTGCCACTAGAGATGCATCAGGGTACCTCAGACATCCATGTGGGGCTGAGAGGTGACACAGGACATAGGGACATACTGCCTTTCTGGAGAAGTATCTCTGCCAGAGCCTCTGAAATGAGGCCCCAGTGTATAGACCCCTCAACAGGGAGGACATCCCAGTAGCTCTTCCCATTCTACTGCTCATGTGGGCTAGATCGTCACTGGCTACAGTGCCAGTTTTCACAGTTAGCCTGTCCACAGGCAGCTACCCACAATTCGAATAACTGCTGATTTTTTAACATATTTTTATTATGTCACTATTATTGAAGCAAAAGAGTTATTTATGGACTAACATTAAAGTGTTCCTGTACAGTAATAGGAGGAAAAAGGAAAGCAGGAAGGAAGGAGGAAATCGTATTTGCCCTATCTTCTGAAGGCACTTATGTTGAATGCTTAAATTAAGGCACTCGTTGGCTTTGTAAACAATTGAGACCTACATAGATTGAGACCTACACCTTATCTCCATTATTTAAATTCTGTATAAATCCCTAGCCAAAGGGGGACAGTCTCCTTGGACTGATTCATGTGGCCTTGGTAAGATGCTGAGCTGGTAACATCTAGGACTAGTAGACAGAAAACATCAGGCACGCTCATTATAGCTTAGGTCACCTGAATATTGCACATTCCTAAGGTTATTCTAAGGTCTGTAAGTATGTGTTCAGACTAAAGAGATTGCATCAATAGCTCCTTTCAAGACATCTATCATTATATTCCATCAATCTAATTTGGCATAACCTTACTCTTAAATGGTTGGAACTGACTTCTAGATGTACATCTCTTCATCATCTCTGTGGGACCATCACCCCTGAGAAATTAAACGAGGAAAGAAATGCTTTCTTTTTGTTATGTATCACTCACATGAAGTCCTTTTGCTGACATATCTTTAAACTTTCACATTGTTTATGCATATCTGTAGTGTTTGTCTAATGTATCCATGTGTATTTTGAAACAATATACATTTGCACTCTACCTCACAATTCCTTTGTTTTTAGAAAATTATTTCCCCAGCTGAAAAACATAAATTATAAGTCTAATTATTGTCTGTTTTGGGGCCCATAGCTAGAGTTCAGCTGGTAGGGAAATTGTGGAAGGGTTTACCAATTTACATGTTAATGAAGAATAGTTTGATGGACCTTGATTAGCATAGGTTCAGTCGACATCTTAATTAGCCAGGAGCACATCATGAGGCATTGGTGCCTGTCTTCCAACCCCTGAGATTTTTCACCAAGCAAGTACAGGTTCCTCAATAGCTGTTTTCCGTAACATTGTTAAAGCTAAGACCTTAATAATGGCTCTAATGAGGAAAGTTAGTTAAAAACTGTTTGGCTATGTACAGAACACCTGAGGTAGCAAAGCATCTTCATTAGAGGGCAGATACCAGCCAATTTGTAACCTGGATCAGGTGTGATATTAAATAACACATTTGTGCCAAAATCACATTGAGTGCAGAATATGTTTTTTAAGAACTGTGGATGTTTTTATCAGATTGATTAGTTCCACATGTATACAGCCCCAGGAATCTCTCCACAGGAGCCCACATGGAATTGGGATAAGCACAATTTAAGTATGCCTTTGTAGTTTAGTAACCTGCTGGGCAGGACTTCATCTCTGGTAACAATGTCTCTCCTGATATTTTGTTTAAAGGCTCGCTAGTCTGCAGCTAATTTATTTTACAAGTAAAAATCAACTTTCTCCACACAGATATGTTTTAAAATTCCTTTAATACTATCAAATATTGTTTTCAAAAGCTAGCCTGTCTGAGGACTAACTCCCAGTGGGATAAGGAAATGTTTAGAATTTTTCCCCATTTGATTCCTTGCTGTACATCTTTAACTGCTGTAAAATGTACACAATAATATGTAGATGGAAATGTTAGGTGTATATTTATTTTTATTTTCATAAGGAAAATTTTGTTATGAAATGTTTGATTTTAGTGGGAGAAAGTTCCATTATTGAATAAAACCAGAAAATTATCTTCCCTTATTATATGTTCATGCTATCACAACTATTTAGAATAAAAGTGCAAATAACATGTGCACTATGTAATTTCTGTCCTTGCTTTCATGATAGCCGGCATAAGAG
Source organism: Vireo altiloquus (assembly GCA_013396875.1). Lineage (NCBI taxonomy): Eukaryota > Metazoa > Chordata > Aves > Passeriformes > Vireonidae > Vireo > Vireo altiloquus. The sequence continues at coordinate 224,716 of VZRF01013451.1, forward strand.
CCGCTGGTGGTGACAGGGAGAAAAACATCTGATGTGTTGTGTGGAATAGGCATCTGAGAAAAAAAGGGAGCAATTTATGACCTTATATTTTCTACTGTCTTCAGGCACAACATTGTGATTTTCTGCTTGGTTTCTGAGAAGAAGAGATAAGAACTATCTTTGAAACCAGTACCAGTCACTGCATGAGTGTTGGATTCTATCCTGGCCTTCCACCCAAAGGGACTGATATAATAGCCTCCCATACAGAAAATCTTCCCTCATTGCAGAAATCAGGAAAGTTTCCCTGAGATCAAAACCACTTACAAATTACAGATCTCTCTTGCCAAAATGGAGGGAATTTATTAATGGAAAAGATCCAGGAAGCTTCCTTGGTCTATATGCCTGCCAATGTCTTATTTCTCATATCCTCTCAAAGGCTGTATTATGTGCAATCCACTCCTGTAGATTTAAGTGACAGGCTGGACTCTTATTTAGAGGTTTATTTTCTTGGTATTAAATGTTCACTTCATGCCCATGTTTGTAGTACAAATCATCGTGCTCCCTTCAACTCAGGTCTCACTAAACAAAAGAAACATTTTGTATATAATTATAAAAACATTTTTATCGCATTTCTAAATATACTGTAAGTTTCAGAGGAATGGTGAGAATTTGTATTGAATCTTTAGTGAAAAGCAAACCTATAAAGCTATTGAAGCCCTAGTGTTTACCATCATAAAATAAAAATTTCATACCTTGAAATATGGAGTGATAGAAATTGCCTTGACATATAGTATTTAAAATATCTTAGTCTAAAGAAGATCAATTTTAATCTTTGTGGAGCCAGACATTTAAAAAATTCAGCAGCTAAGCGCAGTTACCATATTGCATTAATGTGGATGCTACCAACATTTCTTGACCTAAGTATGAGGAAATTGGTGGGTAAAATTTTTTTTAAGCCTAAATACCTATTAATAGAGTTCTCACTGAGGTTGCTGTAGTCTACATATGTCATGTAGTAACTGAAAATGGGTGTTTGGATGAGTAACATGGCTAAAGCTAGAAGTCTGCCTTTAAAGGCTAAAAAATACAAGAGAAAACATCTTATGAGACCTTTAAACACTGATTCTCAAGACTATTTTTGAATCTGGAGTTAGGATATTTTTTTAGCTGTGAACAATAGCACTGGAAACAGTTCCCTCTAAATCCAGAAGGAAACTTTTCTGACAGATGGTTATAACTTCAACCTTACCTCCTCCTGAACACCAGTGGAGGAAACTGTGCTTGGTCGCTGTTTCATCATTTGTTAGATTCATATTACTAATGTGTTTCATATTATTCCTTTTTACTTTTCCTTCTGATATACATCCTGGTTAATTAAAAATGAGGATTTATCTTTGCTAACCTCCATGAATCAAAATGACAGATTGTTTCATTGTTAATTCTAAAGGATAAGTCTTTTCATACGTGCCTTCTGGAGGTTTGTATCTTTCTGCATTCTAGCAGAAGCTCACGCACTTAGACTTAACCCCTAACTTTAATGTTCAAAACATGTGATAAATCTCTCCTTTAATGACTTAAATTTGGTGCCATTATAATCTTAAAGTCTGCAGAACTGTCTTGACATTTAAAGAACATAAAATACCATCTCTACACATATAGACTGCAAAAGTTTTTAAGATGAGACACATCTAAAATACTTAACCACTCTTTGAAATTAACAGTTATCAGTAAAAAGTGTATATTAACGTGTAACATGTTTTTCTCTGGAAAGTTGTAGCACCTATTTCCAACAGTCTTAGAACATTATTTTCTAAGGGTTTCTTGAGTTCTTACATTAAATACCAAATTCAAGTGGATACAATCAAGAAGCAAAGCAAAATATTAAAATGTTGTGAAGCAGTGCGAGCAGCATTTTTTTAAGATACTTAATTTGCAAGTCCTAAGAGTAATCAACTGTTTTCTACAGTAGTATGGTTTTCCATGTAGCTGCTTACATTGAATTTCAAAGAGGAAAAGAGATAAAAATATTATGTCTCATGCACAGAATTCATCATCCCATAATCAGTCATTCTCCTGGAAGTATTCAAGTAGTTACACTATAATAACTTGTATTTGCACAGTATTTTTCAGCATAAGCATATCTGTACAAAGTGCTCCCATTTTACAGAGAGGAAAATAAAGACAGAGGTTCAGTGTTTTGATCTGATTCTGGAATTTCTGAGCCAAGTAGGTCTCCAGTGTTCATGATCAGAGGTCAGGACATCTTTCACATATGCTCCTCTCTCCTCCATGAGAAGAGATTTTGCCAGAACCAGTCCCAGAGAGACACACTGGGGAAGCAGGTGGGGGCTTATTAACAAGACACGTTTGTTTGAGTAAAATTGTAGTCATTAGTAGTGCAGCCATTGAGCTGAATATACACAGTAAGTAAATATTTACTGGTGATCTAGCTGGCAAAAGTAGAAAATTGGGAAAAATAATTTTGTTTTGTTAGATGTCTGACTCTTTCTGTTATGCCATTTCTATGTTGTCATCTTTGTATAGAGCTGCAGGCTTAGAAATGCTAGGTAAAGCTGAAAAACTTAAAGGTTAAAAAAACCTCAAAACCACCAAATTAAAATACTGGGGAAAAGCAGGCCAAAAAACCCCAGCCAGCTGTAGCTGATACTGTTCAGTGTGAAAAATGTGGTGTTAATTCTCTCTATTTTTTTTATGTAGGAGATCATTAGAGGGCTTTATGGTCTTTCCAGATCAGTACAAAAAACATTCGATATCTTGATGTGTCTCCATGAATTTGAAAGATATGACCTCCATAGGGGATACTACTGTTAGTTTTACATCATTAATGTTTTCCTTCATTTATTTCTGCAGAATACCTGCACCATCTTTTAAAGTGGGAATTGCCTGGGGTGACAAATTGAATCTTGAATCTTTGCACCTGACGCCACAAGAGCCTATAAATTAGTCATGGACTAGGAAGATACAGTCCTAAATGTTTCTATTTCTCATAGAAAAACAACCCTTAGGGTCACTAAGAACGAATGAAAAACCTGGACTTGTTAACAAGAAAGCAATTAATTATTTACACACATGTGAGTATTTGCCATTAGCATCTTTAGAATTAGGAATCCTTGTTGTGCTAGATTTACTTCTGCCCTTGAGAGTGTAGCTGTTAAGAAAAGGTATTCGTCGACCCTTTTCAATCCTGCGAAAAGCAAACAACAGAAAATATGATTCTAAAGCAGGGCTATATATATGTCCATTTCTTCCAGTCTTTCAAAAGAAACAAAGATTAAGCTATCTTCCTGCAAAGCTACAACAGTGTGTGATCAGTAGTAGTGACTGTACTATCACCCATATGGTGGTTTATTATTCTAGCACATTCACGGCCAGGATGAAGCAAATAAATTATTGAGAGCTGTGGGCGATTTCATTTATGTATGTATGTATGTATGTCATTGTTAGAGCAAACAGTAGAGAAAAACCTTGCATCCTAATATGACTCCCGTGGGGAATCTTAATGCCAGCCAGCCAGGTGGAGCTTCTATGTGCTTTTTTTCCCATTCACTGCCATCCACCTATCCATCATAATGCCCTGAGCAGTTTTCATCCATGAAAACTCCTTGCTATAGCAATATGTAAGCTTTGTAAATAAAGTCTGGAACCCCTGAGGGGAACAATATAGACTTCTAGGAATTCTCATATATTTAATCTGTTTTAAGGCCTCTAAAGTATATTTCTGTAATAAAATATTTTAAGACCTTTTTGTCCAGGGAAATTTTTTTTCCATGGCAGGTGACCCACGGGACCAGGGCGGATATGAACATTTAGGGGTTTCAAATGGATGCAGTGTGATGCAAGCATTTTTTAAAGATTACTCCAAGGTGAAAGGACCCCACCCCCATCCTCCTCACCCCCAGTATCTGAGCAGCTTGAAAGCATAAAAGTCCATGTTATCCCCACAGATATAGGCAGGAAACTCCCAATGGCTACAGCCAAAGTGGCATGTGTGCATCCAAGGGTAGTATTTTGGTTTTGAAAGTTAACTAGGATATGAGAGAATAGAAGAGTGCTTTGTATAGCACTTTCATACTTGTTATGGCTCAAAGCACCTTACAAGGACATAAATGAGATACCGGTAGCACAGGGAGAATGAAGGAAGGCTGAGAAGATGTTAGGTGCCTAGCAGGAGACCACAAAGAATTTCAAAAAGCAGAGCTTGATTTATTAAAAAAAACCAATAGTGGCCAGAAACATTAATGTTAATTTTTTTCTGCTGCCTCTTCTTCCCTGTCTCTTACGTCCATAAAAGATGACCCTAAAATTTTGAGGTTTTTTTAACCCACCATCTTAAAATTTTTGACACCTTCTTTTCCCTTAGGCCTTGTCTTCTGAGCATTCAGCAAGGCCTGAGTATTAGTTTGAAAAACAAAATGTCTTCTCAGCTTTAGCCTTACAGTGTGAAACGCTTTAGTCTAGTTGAGCTGACATCATGCACAGAACTATGTAGTAGGATACGTGCAGTCCTTTGGAGAGAAAACCCTTCTAGGCAGCTGAACAAGGTGGGCACTTTTCTAGTACCTTCTTTAGGGCAACCTGTGCTGCCTGAGCAGAGACATCTGAGTTGGCTCTGTCTCTGTGCACTCAGGATTCGGGGATCTGTGCCTGACCTGAGCTGACAAATCTTGTGAGGAGCTTGAATTCAGGGCCAGTGTTGCCACATTTAGCTTGAACACAGCACTGCCTTGTGAGTGCTTCCCATATATTGGACTCCTCCCATGCAGCTTCTTGCCATGACCTGGGTAAACCTTCACCGAGCTGCCCTAATTCAAGACCCCGGTAACTTGAACAGCAAAGTATGAGGATCAAGCTCCACAGAGCAAGGAAGACCTTCCACAAGGACCCAATCACAGGAGAAATGCTGACCAAGCAGATTCCTCTGTAAAACTCAGTGAGGTTTGGGGTAGCTGAAAGGATGCAAGGGTGGATAAGCCCCTTGAGCCCAAATAAAGTTAAATTTTTAAGACAAAAGGGTCAGTCGTTGCCTGGAGACAATGTATTTAGCCTGAAATTCCTGACTCCACCAAATGAACAATATTTAGAATTTGTGGGTGCTCATTATCTGTTTCTGATGCAATATGATAGTTGCATGTGTCTGTAATTTCCCCTCTAAATCACTTTGTGAGTAAGCCTTCTTGCAGTGACTGCATAGTTCTCATTGTTTACAAGTCTTTCTTCATATTACTGACATCAAGGCTGGATTTATCTGATTATATTTCCTTAATTGTTTGTTTGTTAAAACATTTAATAGAATGCTTCTGAAATTATATACTCAGTGTTTTCACTATAAAAATAAGCAGAAACATGTATCTGTCTTCTACTGCATTTGAACTGTTAGGGTTTGATTTGGGGCAGTGTCAGGAAAAGGTAATTTTGTAGTCTGGGTGGAGTAGCTTGGATGAAATCAAGGGTTTTCTTGCTGTTTATTCTCTGCCTTACAGTACACAGGATTATTAGGGAGGTATTCTTAAATAATTATCATAATAATAAGATTACATACCTACAAGCATCCATACAGATGTGCACGCACAACATTCACAACTCTAATATCTGATTTTTTAACAGCTCTACTTTAATTGCTTAGTTGAACTTTCTTTATTTATTTATTTTTGTACATATCTATATATCTCTCTTAACATATCCTTCCTGCTCATTACCCTTTTTAAGTGGGGGTGAAGGCTATCACCTGTTGTCACAGGACCCAATTTTTTTAACCATGTAGCAGCTGGGACCCATTTTGCCTCATTAACTCACCCAAGACTCCCTACTAATCTGTAATTTTGCACTTTGGTATTGCAGTGGGAGCTGAAATAAAAATAAAATGAAGAGGTATGATAAGAAGCCAAGAAGTTTCTAAACTGTATTGTTTTAGCAGAGTTAAGGGAACAATTGCCTTACTTTTCAGATCATGCCAGCAGTCACGGGCAAAAGCCACCTCATGAAGGACTAAGTGGAGTGGGGTCAGGGTGATGCTCCAAGGTGAAGCACTGGGAGAAAAAGAAAAGCTGAAAAGGAGGCCAAGGCAAGACCTCTGGGAAAAGGGACTTGTTTTCTGCTCCAGCTGCTGAGTGAATTGGCATGAAGGGCTGAGGTGTGGGAGCCAGCTGGGAAGGAGCAGCTTTCCCTGGGCGTAGCTTCCCTTCTCTGCTCCTGTGGGGCACCCGCTGGCACCTCCTGGCAAAGCAGGCAGAGAGGCCAAAGTCGCTCTCCTGCCCACTCCATCTGCTTTCCTTCTGCTTCCCTTAGTGTGCCTAGAGCTGTCTGCCACGGTTCGTGTGCTCTGTGTGACGCTGGCATAAAAAAGAAAAAATTTAACCCCCAGAACTGAATGCACACATGCAGTTACACAAAAGTGTTTGTCAGTGGTGGGCTACAGGGTAAGTCAACAGGGCAGGCAGTGGATGTCTTAAAGTGCTGATAACTTTGACTGTGCAATTAAATGCTTTTTTCCAAAGGGCAATGCATTTGAGATCAGTGGGGTTAGTGTCTTTTTGATATCTGCCCTTCCAGCAGACAGGTGTGGGAAATGGGATAGTTTGTGATTGTCTTCAGAAACAATATTTCTGTAGTCTCTTCCACTCAAAGATATTGCAAAGCCTGAGCTAAAGCTGGTGAATGGAGTCAGCAGGCTGTTTAAAGCAACAGGTATTTAACCCAAAAGTTAGCATGCTTTGCCCAACCTCCTCTGCATCTGATCTCTAGAGGAAGGGAGCTCGCAGCAGCCCTTCTGGTTATGACAAGACATGTTTCCCCTTCCAGGAGCTCTCTGCCTAGGCTGGCACGAGCACAAAATGAGGTCTTTTTTTACCTGCAGAGGAGAGCCAGCTTTCAAAAATCATTAACGTCCTACCAGACTCCACCTCTTTCACAATCATAATATTGTAGGTTAAAAATCATAACATGTTAAAGACAATTCTGAATTCCTTTTTTCCAGCCTCTGGCTTTCAAATCGTAGGGGTTATATTCAGGTCAGACTGTCAGCTCTCTCTCTGTAGCAGTCTAAAGGCTAAATCCCTTTTAAAAAAGAAAATAAATCTTCAGTTCTCACATAATGACTTGGTATCTGGAGCTGAGGCTTCACAGAAAAGATCAAATAGCCTAAGCCTTGTGACAGAACTGTAAGGAATGGCAACGCCTCATTATCCCATAGAGTAACATCTCAGTTATAGTAGTCTTTGAATGTTCTCTAAGACAGATGACCAAGAATATATACGGTCCCAGTGACAGGAGATGGTGCTGCTCCTGTGCTCTGTGTGTTGGGGATTGTCATCTGTCCTCCAGATTCCTGTATCTTTATAGCTGCTCACCCAAGCATTGCATGGGGTTAATTCCATGGTTGTGGCAGTAAAATGGTAACAAGATGTGAGATATTGTGCAAAAGTTAATGATTCATGGGGACAGATGGGGCCAGAATCGGTTATGAGTGGCTGCTTGGCATTAAACCCCTAGAAAATTCGAGAAGAACAGAGGTGGAAGGACAGTACAGTTAACAGTGTGTTCTTCCTCTGTGATCTTCCTTGAAAAGAGAGCAGGACTCTTGTCCCATTTGGATCCAGCCATGAGCTCATCTCAGCCTGCACACTCTACTGTGTTAAAGCAACCTCTGTGCCTGTGCTGGTGGGATAAAAGCATTTCCGTGGGCACTTTGCATTCACAAAGCACATGCCCCTCCCCACGGCCTCCAGTGTATCTTCATTGACTTGAAATGGATTCCAGTATTAAAGCCCGCTACATTTAATTATTGCTCGGTCTGGGAGGAAATAAAATCTTACAGCCATTTTAATGTGTTTCAAGGCAGGTGGGTATAAGTCACAAACGAGGAACGAGTTATGGAAAATTCAGAAGCCATCAGAAAGCAGTAATGTGCTCTGAAGAGAGTGATCATAAATCTTAGTTGGTCTTCTCAGCCATGTGTGTGGGCTTCTGCAGTTCCTGGCCTGATGAGTATCGCTCTTCAGCAAGGAACTCTCACAGTCAGGACCTGAGCAGCACAAACTCGCCTCAAAGCATGGCGCAGTAACACTCTGGAGGTGTTATAAACCAACCCACGAACAGGTAGATTTCTACTGGGAGGATTTTGTCCTAAAAATTGTTAAATCCCCATGATTTCAAATTAAGCTAAGTGGAAGATCTTTGGTTCAGCCCTACTGAAAGCTTTTACCTACTGTATGCAAAATAATTTTGTTTTTTGCTTGTGTGAGTAACGAATGAAGCACACTTGGGCAAGTTTTCCCCATTATGTATAGCCCTGCTATCCCCCTGCTTTGCTTCTCCCACAGATTTCTGATTTTGGGGAAAAACTGCATTATGTAGGAACAAGCCTGTGGACATCTACTGTTTGATTCAAATGGAGCTTTGTGTGTATATATGTACATACATTTTAACAAAGATGTTTATTCTTATCCTGTCCCCCTCCTTTTTCCAGCACAAAAGCCATTGCTTTCTTTATGTTGTAGCAAAACAGCACCAAAACAAGAAGAAAACTATCTGGGCTACAGTGAGGGTCAGTGCAAAGAAAAGAGTTCTGAAGTGCAGCTGTTCTTACGGAGGACTGAAAAAAGAGACTATTTCCTTCAAATTGAAGTTCACAGAAAACATTGCTTTACAATTTAGCATCATTCTTGCTTCTACCATTAGAATATCCATGATGATATCTGGCAGCCACCGCAGCAGCAAGGTCCACTATCCTGGGTTTTAGGGGTTTTTTTAAGTATTTATATATTTGTTGAGAAGCAAACAATCAAAATAGAAACCACGGCTTACTTTCAGTTTTGCACTTGCACTACATCCTTCTTGATATTGCCTTTTTTTATTAACAGACCATTTCAGTTTTCTTCTGATGCATAATCACAGTACTCTTTTTTCTTGCATAAAATTATCCTTGGAAAGTTTAAAGACTCTTGTTTGTGCTAGAAAGCCCTCCTGTCTTTGTTTCTAAAGGCTTTTTTTTTAAAGTCTTAAAACAGGAAAAAATTACTAAGAGATTGGAGAGATATTTCTTGGAAGGGGATGTAAAAAAGCATATATTGTGTTTTGTGGAGGATGATAACACCTAGTAATGCAGTTGAAAGAGCTCCACTGTTTTTTCACATGGAGATGAAACTGTTTGCTAATGCCTGTTGACAATATGTGTTGATGACACAGGCTTCTAGACTGAGCTCTAGCAAATGATGATAAATTCCAGACTCTAATCAAACATCTTTCAGAAACATTAACATTTGCTAAATAAACATATTTTTCTCTTCTCTACTGCATGTAATGGATGTTTTTAACATTGTTTGCCAGTCTTTTTATAAAGCATAACAGATGGCCACTGCTTCTAATGAAATAATTTTATTACTTAACCCTTTCCTTGGGAAAGAAAAGCGTTGGCCTTGATTTTCCACTGTCTTATCTTTTTATTTCCACAAAGTGTCTTGCGACTGCCTTTCATATTTTCTATAATGACCCTGATAGCACAGACAAGAAAGTTTTTTGTTGAAAAATCTATTGCCAGCTTTAAATGAAAGAATGGCTACTTGTCTCGGTTTCGATTTTCACATTGGTCACCCTCTTTCTGTTCATAAAATGCAACAGGGAAATTTCAATCCAAAAGTCTGTGAGGAAGCACAGAACTGTTAAGAGCCACACCTCAGAGTGACGTGGTAGATCTACGTTGCACTCAGAGACAGATCTTGGGAGGGCTCAGGAACACCCTCTTCTTGATCTACCTGATGACACAACTGCTTGAAGAACTTCATGTCAGAGACACACATCCTCTGTGTGTCTTTTTTGGATGTTCCTGGTGACAGGCTAAGGCAGCTGGCTGAATACTCTTGAGGTACTAAACTGAAGGAGCCATATGTGGTGTAAAGTGGTCTCTAAAATAGGTTAAGTTCATGCTTCCAAGTCTAGTGTTTGTGAACTACTGGCTGGCAAGGTTAGTCTGCTCTCTGAAGTCAATATTTGTCCTGCTGATAACCTGAACACTATCAAAACAGATGCACTGGGAGTGTTCAGGAGCATCCTGGCAAGACGGAGTCTTTTTGCAGCTCGGTGCTGTGTGTGCATGTGAATGGCAGAGTGAGAACAGATTCCTCAGATTCAGAACACACTCGATTCCTAAACATTTCAAGAAAGTATTTGGCCTTTGACATTGATGACATACCAGAGATTGCTAATAATAGCATGCCTGAACTTTTGTTAGAAAAATAAGCACATCCCTCAGCAATTCCCACACTCCTAGGATAAATCACCACAATATCATATTAATGTCAGGGCTGATGAGATGCAGAGAAATATTAAAACCCCAGTTGAATAAAATTTGTTCTCCTTTGAGAGGTCTCTTTCAGAAGACTGAAAAGAAGAATATGATATCAGTTAATCATTTGTCAGCACCACTGCTCTTGGACACACATTGGGGTGGCAGGATGTTCCTGTCCCATTCTCTTGCCCAAACCTGCTAAAATTCTGCTGAATTATTGTGGCAAATGCAGTTCCATTCGCTACCCCTAAAATAAAGGAAGTGTGAGTAAGAGGAAGAATTAACTGAATTAAGATAGAGCAATTCCTAAAAAGAAATACAGGGAATGGATGAGCTTGGAGAGGAAGCTCCACCTGAAGGCTAAGTTGTATTCTTTTTGTTTTGGGATGGGAGGATGGGGGGTTGGTAAGATCAGTAAATCTATCTCCAAGAGGAGGTCAAACTTGGATATATACTTTTAGGTTTGAATATTTTCCAAGAGCAGCAGTAAGGACTCAACTGGTTCACACCCACAAATAATATGAAACTGATTATTCACAAAGGTGGAAATAGGGGGATATATGCCAAAATTTCATAATATTTACTATTTCTATATCTAGGAAGAAATGAGCAACAGAAATCTGTGAGTGCAGCTAGAGATAAAAGTTCATTTCATATGAGGAGACCTAGTTTTAGCATTAATCTTGGAGGATGTAATAATTAATGTAATGTAAAATGTAAAAAATGTAATAATAATGCAATAATATTGTTTCCACGGAGTCATTGTATATGATAGCTGTCCTGGTACTGAACATGCTTCTCACATGTCTGGACATGACATTCAAAACTTGTTGTTCATCTGATACAAAAATTCGGTGTTTGTGTTTTCTGGTTACCTCTTTTGAAGGGGAAAAAAGTACATGTTAAATTAGGAAAGACGGAATATGAAAAAGAGCAAGATGGATTGATATCCATGTGTTTGAAGTGAGTAGTTGGAATTATCAACAGGTTTACTTGCTGGTGTTTTTATCCCCCCTTATGCTGACTGTCAGGATATTCTGTTGCTATAGGCTAGTGTGGGACACACTGCATTAATGGTAAGAGTTTGGTGATTTCATTTTATTTTTACAAGCAGAAAGCTGGTCCTTAACAAAAACTCTTGTGTCCCAAGGGGGTAGGCATATGCTGGGAAGAAAATGTATCACAAATTTCAAGTATGCAAACTTGTGGCCTTTTAGGACTTTAACTACAGAGGAATTACAACACAGAGACTTCACGGTGATAGTAGTGCTGGGGCATATGTGTGACATTGCAACTCCTGGAATGCAGCAATAGTGTGCTTCCTTACAGCCATTAAATCTAGGTGAAAAGTAATTGCTGGTTTGAACCTGTGCTGTCTTCTCTTTGCGTGGAGAAGTCAGTTTTGAGCATCAGAAAAGTTTAGAAGCAAAGTTTATGTCATCTTAAGAAGAAAAGGATCTTACAGAGTTATAGATGCAAGAATCAGTAGAACTGCCTGCTGTGTAGGGTTTTTCAAAATGTATTTTATCATTGTTAAGTTTGGATCTGAAGTTCAGCTGAGAAATAAGAAAAAACCGTTCAGATTTTCCCTGGGAATGGAAAGTTTGCGCTAGGTTTGTGAAAGACCCTGGGCCGCAGAGAGGTTCCCACTGCGTTCCGAGCGGAGGATGCGGGAGGCGCAGGCTGCGCTCCGCCGGGCGGGCGGGGAAGGGAGCGGCGGAGAGGAGCCCAGCACCGGCCCGGGGCCAGCCCTGCTCTGCCCCGCCCGGGCCCGCCGCTCGCTCTGCTCATCAGCTCCATTCCAACACAGATGTGCAAGCTCTCGAGCGCTGGGACAGGGAAGTGGCGGAGTCGCCATCCCTGGAGGTATTTTAAAGCACGCATAGATGCCTACCATGCACGAGGACATGGTTTAGTGGTGGACTTGGCAGTGCTGTGTTAATAGTTAGACTCGATCTTAAAGGTATTTTCCAACTTAAATGATTCTATGATTCACTTGGAATGCTTGTCGTTCTTCCTCTTTCCACCTCCCCGTCTGATAATTTATCACCCCACTCACTTTTTCGTGCTTATTCCTTCAATCATCACTTATCCTGTAAGTGCCACAAGTACCCAAATACTGACACCAGTGACAGAATCGTCACAATAGATGATGTCTATCTCGCTAAACTGAGGGTCAGCTTTCAGTTTGGGAGCAGATTTCCTTAAAATTGTGAAGCTGTCTGGGGGATGACTTTACCATCACTTTCAAACTTCCCAAGTCATGTTTGGTGTGTGCTGAGGAACAAGGAGGCAAAAAAAGTCTTTCTTGCACTTCAGAAAGGAGTCCAAATACAGAGTATGGATTGGTTTATTTTGTAGGTAACAAAAGTGGTGATTGTAGAACAAGCATGACAATTGTACCTCAGCTAACTACAGTACAAAAATGCTTCTTGCTGAATGCTTATTATTGTATTTGCAGATTGCCTTCATATGTACCACATGTGCTTATTGTTGTTGCATTGTGATTTCAAGCTTTTATGAAGTGATAAGCCACATACTAATAGTTTTAACAGAAGGTTCTCTAGCTGTTAACATGGCAACACCTTGCAAGAACAACATGTTATGTCCATTTTTCCTTCTAGAAATATGCAACATTCTGCACTTCAAAATATATAAGGAAAGTGCCTATTCAGTACTTAGATCTGCTCAATATATTATCTTACGTGAATTCCTACCCTATTGCTCAGTCCTGCAATAAAAATTTGCTGCCTCAGACTGAAAAATATTAATTCATTTCCCAGGAACCTCTTTGGGTACAAGCTGTGAAATCAGATCTGGAAGTCACAAGCACATTTGCTCTTGCTGAATCTTACTCCGAACTGAACTGGTTACTAAAACTATTATAGTAACAGGTGCTCAAATATATCCAACTAAGTTATTGGCCAAGCTTGGATGATTCTTTTTGTTTTCCCTGACCACAGTCAGTTTATCAGTTGCATATGGATGCAATTCTAGTCATATTTGCTTCAGTAAAAATTGGGCCATTTTTAAAATAAATGAGTTTTATAATAGCAGTGTTCCACCCTATGACTGTATCAGATGTCAATGAAAATTTTCAAAATAAGGTGCCAGGTACATAGCAATCACAGTGACCCAAAGATGTCAAAACAGCACAGTGATGTTTTGATGACAATAAAAATTAGGAAACCTTGTATTTATTTATATTCTGTATATCCTAATAAACCAAGTTGAATTAAAATAAGTTTGTGTATTAAAACTTCCCTTTAATTTCATCACGAAGAGTACAAACAAGTATAAAAATCTGAAATTTGATGCCTTTAGGGCTACTCCATTCAACCGGCCTTTCCAAGTAGGCAGTGCATGAAAGCATTTGCCCATGAATAATATCTTAGTAAATGGCCATGATTTGATGTGACACATTTTTTCCCCCAATTTGCATTCCTGATAATAGACTTCCTAAATATCACCTTCAGATTCATTCTCCAAAATGTGACCCATCTGAAAGAATCAGTGGATGAAATGGGGGTGGTGGGACAACCTCGGGTCTGTGTCTGAATGTGAGACAAAGTGTTCAGACCATTAAAAGCTATATGGTCTATTGCCATGCTAACATTTAGTTCTTTGTTTAGTCCAGACTTTTAAACGTGTTTCCATGACTCATTAAATCCTCTGAAATAAACAATTCTAGTACAGTGGAGCAGTTATTTTTAGACTTAATTATAAACAGGCTAGATAATGAGCTACCTAACTTGTCCCCTTTTCTGAAGAAGGAAAATGATTAATGACCTCTCCTTTCTCTAAACAGTATCAAAATCCACTATATTTGATAGATAAAGGAGTGGAAAGTCCATGAAAAATGAAAGGGGTGTATAAGCAAATGCCTGTTGGGCAACTAATGTTTTAAATAACAAATACATGTATAAAGTGAACTTATTAAGTGTTCATCTTAAAAGTATATAGTAACCATAGCAACCCCTTATCACCTGCTTGAGACGCTGCAACATCTCCATGAAATATGCATCAAATGCCCTGTTAATATTTGTAAAATGCTGATGATATTAGCTCTTGGAAAGGGCCACACTGAAAGATAAATGCATAAAAAGGCTTGAGAATAAAAATCACCTGTCTGATTTCTCCTTGCCCTTCTACTTTATTTTTATATATCAGTTTGATTTATCAAAAGATAAAGATTAATGGGTTCAAGAAGTCACTGGAGGGAGCAGGGTGGTGGACACACATCACTGCTCACCTACAGCATGCCCATAATAACCACCCTCAGTTAATGTCCTGAAGGCTTTAGTGGCTTGTGGTGGCCAAAGAGAGCCTACATAAAGGGAGAAGTTTCCCAAAAGGATTGAACATGAGAACTCACAGGAAGACACCCTAAATAAGGAAAGTACAGATTGCTTCCTTGCAGCAGTTATCAATCTAAAAAGACTGTGAGTTGGGCCTTTATTTGCAGGATTTCAAATCACATAAAGCTGTAATAGTAAGGATCTTTCTGACTGTAGTGACAGCTTCTCTTGTTTTACACTTTGCATTTCAGATGCTCTCCCTTCTTTTTCAGCTTTGAAGCTGCAAGTGGTCAGAGGTTTACACTTGTAAGGTTTAATATGAGGATATGTCTGGTGAATTTTTCTGTGGAGTTACTTCTGTGCCCCTTTAGGGCTAAGGTTGCTGGGATGGCCTGGAGAGCTCCCCTGCTGAAGTGCCATCACCTTTTCCCAAAGGACTCTGTGCTGTGTCCTTTTTTGTGGTGTACTGTGCTTTTCCACTCAATTAAATACTTAGAGAAGCAGGTAGTGCCAGTGAATTCCGAGTCCCTGTTATAAAAGAAATATGGAAATTGTGTTTAAATCACAAGAGTCTTTTATTTTTGAATCTTTAGTATGATTCTTTTTTCCCTCTCACTTCAGTGTGAAGTGCAGTACACGATGTAAATGTATATATTCCACTCTGAGTGGACAGAGCAGAAGAAAGAAAGCAAAACTGATTGTTGTCCAGTGGTTTGGTAATTGAGCAACATGGCTGCACAATTCCTAATTCAGCCTAATTCCTCTGTATGTGCTGAGGGGTCTTCCTGTCTCACTTTGCTCAGCAGAGAGCACCAAAAGCTTGGATTGCTGAAGCTGACAGGATATTCAGGACATCACTGTGCATTCCCATTGACATAAAAGGACCTTCTTTGTGCCCAAGAGATGTGGAAAAGCCTGTATGAAATAAATGTTAGGACCTTTGCATATCGTTGCAGTTTCATAGTGAATTACAGGAAAATTACAGCTAAGAGAGATATCTGAACAGGAAGAAGAGTGTGAGCATATTTGACAGCGTAGCCCTAGGGATCAAAATCTGCATGAAATAGTTTAGAAGGCATGCATTAACCTTCATCATTGGGCTATGTGCAGTAGCAGCTACTTCTGTGTGTTTTTTTTCCTGCTGTTGGTGTAATGATGTTGGAGAATGTGTTGCAGGCAGGGGTTATAATGGTTGAATCTCCCTGTAAATAAACATATGTATTTATGAAATAAGACACTCTGGACAACATCTGCAAAGTTCAGCATTGAAGTGATAAATGCAGACTAATAATAACCTGTGGAAGTAAGAGCTGCAAAAATTAATGCCTAGTAGTGAGCATTTTATTTCTATGCTGAGCTTCACTTTTCACAAGTCTTACCTGAATCCTATTTTCTAGGTTGCTTCAGATTTTTTGAGTGTCTTCATGAAAATGTGTATCACCAACTATGAAAACATAGTTTTCATGGGCCAGTGTGCTTTTTTATTTTTATTTTTTTTTTATATAAGGGCATCTTATAAATTGAGGATCAAAGGTTTGGATTATAAGAGTGGTGTGCTTGGAACCTGGAGAAGTACATTATCCTTGCAGTCATTGTCTTTTACTGCTGGTGTTGTTTAACAAAAAGGGAAGACTGGATAGGTGACACATCTGGAAATGTGAGCTAAAGGAAGTAAAAATTCTTTTGGAGACTGTTAAACCTACACCATATATTTCTGCAATTAAAAGGAACAAGGCACAGTGACTCATAAAAGTGCCGTGTGAAAATGGTTTAAAATTTAAAAAAGGGTTACTTGACGCAGATAGAAGCATGAGACCCAACCAGACCAACCCTCCCAGGGCAGTCCCAGTGAGCCTGTTTATAAACACATCATTTCAAAACCATCCTTAGCTAGTTTTAAGCAATGCTTCTGGTGAGAAAAAACATTAATGTGATGAGCAAAGACTTTCTGAAATTGTCTCCTGTTTAACTTTTATGACTAATGCTTCGTGATGTCTGCCCACATCCTTGAATTGCTTAATTTAAAAATCCTCTCATAAAAAGGTTCTTTTGATTTTCTTCTAAATTCTTTGCCTGTTTTTCTCATTTGAAATTAGAGGAATGTGATGGTTTTGGCATCAACCTTCCCACATAAATATATTACATGGTCAGTACCAAGGACTTCTCTGAAGCAATGAGAAGGTATAGTAATCTGATATTTCATGGGTAATCTGACCTTGATGGTAACCCCAGTGATCTTCAGAAGCTTATGAGTCAAATCATGAGCCACATATGTTAGCAAATTCTCAGTTGCATAAAGTGGTTTTCCTGGCCAGAGGCTAAGGTTTTGGGGTTTGGGTTAAGGTTTTTGTTGTCATTCCCCAGCACACCTCCTACAACCTCATCTCACAAACAACACTGCAATCCACTGGTATCCTGGGTAGGGGAATATTTTGTTCAGCTGTAGGGAAGAGCACTTTAGGACTCTGTTCTTTTTTACTGAGGAAGTCCTTAAATAGTTCTTGAAGAATTTGGACATATTTCTCTACACATTCATGGGTGTCTAAACACACACACACACACATACACACTCTCACACACTTTTCTAGAAATAATTTCAGTACTGTTAGTTGTGTTGTCTTATTTATACTAATTTTTGCATTCTAAATACTTAGATTTAGCCCAGAAACTTGTAGTTTCATCTACAAAGATTGGTGTCTTAGATTTTGTTTCTTTCATTCCTGCTTTTGGCAAAGTCTGTGCTGCCCTGATAATAGTAATGTTCAAAGCTGTTTTAGCATTTATAGATTTATTCTCTCCTTTATTGTCCTTAGCAGTATAAAGGCAGCTTGAATACTCAGCCTGAGAATTCCAGTGGAGGAGATAAAACACCTTACCCCCTGGGCACAAGCAATTTTCAGGCTGCAGTTCATATTTTCAGTGTTTAAGATATGATTTTGAGTCATGTCGCTTCACAAGTGTTCCATGTGAGCCCTTTGCTGCATAGCTGACGGGTAACTTCTGTACCTCCTGTTCCAACAGGCTGTTTGTTTCACAGCAGCCCTCTTTCCATGGGGCACGGGGCTGGCATGGGTAGCCAGGGCACTGGAAAGAAGAGATAAGTGAGAATTCCCTTATATTCCCATATAAATACAACAATATTTCCAGGAATTTCAAATGCAAAAAGTAATCTTCTCATTAAATTAGGTTTCATGAGATAGTGCAGTCTTCTGGCAAACTTTTATGACTAGAAAAAAATGAATAACAATATTATAGTCTGACTTGGACTTTTAGATAACTTCGGCTCCATTGATCTGAGCTGAAACACCTAATTTGAAGTCAGCGAAACATCAGCTGGTTGTCCCTCCAGTGGCAGCTGGCTCCCTGGGAATTTTAAAGAGATACCTGAGCTAATTTTTTTGCCTCTGTATGACCAAAAGTGCGTAGTGTCATTCCAGGGAAATGCAGCAGAAGTTTGAAATACCAAATGTTTTCTGAGAACAAGAAATATGGGTAATTAAAAATTAAACAGAAATATTCTAGTTTTTCATGTTAATGCCTCGTCCCAGCTGAGGGTTTGAAAAGATGTTAAAACACCAGCACTTCTTCTGTTTTGTAAAGTTTTGCGACACAGAGTCAATCTCTCTATAATTCTTCTATGACTTGTCACAGTCTCAACAGTGCTTAGAGGTTCTCACTTCTGGCACAGTCGTGCACAACATATGATATGTCTAACCTGTTGTATGCAGGTTCAAGAAAAACTGTTTTAGAGCAGAGTGGCTTAATTGTGAGTGTTACACATTTCTTTGCTAAACTTGTGGTTTAGGGGTTTTTATTTCAAAAGGAAGGATTTGCATTGTTTGATGATCTCAGCTAACATGCAGATAATGGGGATTTGAGTAGGTGCCTTCTTGCTTCAAGTGACAATTTATCAGTTTAGGCTTTGCCTTGTTTTAATGAAGATGTGGCCAGATGACTCTCCCTCAAATCTCTGTGATCATATGTTTGGATATATCTCCTGGAATAGGAGAGCAGTATTGATTTTGACAGATACTCTTTGATGTTTGACTGATGAAGGCATATATGATATAACTTCTGCTATTTGCCCGAATCTTTATTTACTTGTCTTGAGTCACTGCATGACTGACTTTTGCAATTAGTCACTAAATAAGCAGTTGGTACAAGATGCAATGGAATTTTTTTCTGCGTTAATAGAGGTTACAGATGCATAAGGCAATTCCTGTCTTCTTACTTTATCATTCTGTTTTTCATAGAGGCTTCTTAGGACTGGAGTATTAAAACAAAATGTAGTAATTTTACTATTATCTACTATTTCTAAGAGTAATGAGGTATAATTATCACTGAAGTAGCAACTAATTGTAAAATCCTAGGAAATCAGATGGAGAAACAGTGGTAAATTAATTATGATTTCCATTTAATCCAGTATTTGTATATGCTAGAGAACAGATGTTTTAGAAACTCTGAACCCTTATAGCATCCTTCTGTTTTAGTCTTCTTAGCTTACTATGCTTTAGTATAATTTTAGACTAGATTATCAGTCTTCTGATCAGTAATTTATTACACATGACTGTGCACCAGCTTGTTCTGCCTAGCAGATCAAATATCTGCCTCATAGCAGATGTAGTAAAATGAAATCCAGCAGATATTATTATTTTGATTAAAAAGCCTTAATCAAAAAGTCTAGTCAGTGTAGTCCTCAAGGCAAGTGCAGATGGATTGCTCTTTAACCACCTTACTCTCTCTTTGAGCTGAGGGTTGCATAGGTTGCATAAGTGATGAAGCAAGAAGCTGTCCTGAAGATATTTTCCCTTCTCTCTTGTCTGCAGCTGGTGCAGTCCTAAGCGAGATTAGAGCAATTTGAGTGATTCTTTAAAGGGTAAATGCTCTTCTAAGGGTTGCTCCACCAAGAGGACTGAAGGATGCCCTTATCTTTCTCACCTCTGACTGTTTTACCCTGCCAAAAGGCTGAGTCTTGAAATGTAATGAATTCCCCAACAATCCACCTTGAGGACATCTTTGCACACTGTGGCTTTCAGTGTGTACGTGTAAATTGCTGGTCCTAGTTTTAAACCTCTGTTAGAGAATGTGTGTGCATTTAGATGCTGTGACTCAGACATTCTGCCAGGCCAGTCCTTTTATCTTCATTGCATTCACTGCAGCGATATTGATAAAAGCAGTTAAGTATGGCTTTGTGAGATCCAGCTCTGTACATTCTTACATTCACAAATATTAACTATACCACTTGAAATCAATGCATGATAATGTTCACATCTTGAGAACAGTTTTTCATATTTGTGGTATTTCACAATTTTTCCTTTTTTTTTATACTGGCTTCTCATACATTTGTGTTCATCTTACAACCTCATATTTTGTGCCAGTTCTTCTGAAGGATATTTTCACATGCTAGAGTTGCCTTAAGTATTCTAGTGTTACATGGGGTTATTAAGTAGCATTTTTTATTCTGGACATCCTGCTCTTCCTGCAGGTGTCAATTTAAAACTGCCAAGGGAGGGACTATAAAAACCATTAGAAATTAATTTCAATGCCAACAGTTTGGGTGTGAATACTACCATTTTCTCTCAAAGTGCAGCAGTCTAGCTGCTTGTCTTATTTTGAAAAGCATGTCTTGATCCGTTGTCTGTATCACAAATTAGAGGCAATTTATTTGTAATTGACTTCATACCTGAAGATGTTGATTTCCAAACTAGGGTTGTTTCTTTCTAACCTATTTGCTGGGTCATATTTTTCCCTGCTGCAACTCTTTCACTCCTACCATATAATCAGGGGTCTGGTCTGTCTCTGTTTGGCACAGCTCAGTAAAGAGACAGAGTGGTTCTTCTGTCTTTAGCGTATATTAAGTTCTCTGGACCCAGGAGGATTTCCACGGCAGCTGGAATTCAGCTAATGAGAGAAAGTCCTTTTCTCCACTTCCTCTTCTGTGCTCCCCCTGCAGCTGATGCAGACTTATCTTGGCCTGCACTAAGAAACCTGTATTTCACCAACAAAACTCCAGCAACTGAGTAATTGCACGTTAGGCTCTTTTGCATTTGATCCACCAGGTCAAAAACATTGCTGTGTTTGGAAATTTATTAGAAACAATGAAAGTAGTTAAGGAAGGTTTATTTAACAGACCAGAATGAGCAAAAGTTTCAGATTCTGAAACAGTGCTAAATTTTTGGTATCAAGATTTTTGTCCTTGCCTTGTCACAACTTAAAATCTTCAAAATTGCCCACTGCATTGATGAGCACTGAACTAAGCATCATCCCACTAACTTTAGATCAACATTTCCAGAAATAGTTGATGAGCTGACAAAGAGCACCCAACACCAAATTTACTATGTCTATGTAAAAAATATATGATACTTTTACATACTGTACAATTTGTAACTGGTATTACATGATGGTGGGGTTTTCTGCACAAAGATTTTGGCTATATAAACTGGCTCACTACACATTCTAGTATTAAATCTTTGTCTTAAGTAGCAATAGGAGGCAGGATTTTTAGTTTGAACCCAACACCCTGAGCTCTCACTAGTGCCTACTGACTACTTTTGCCAAGTCAAGAGGAGAACAGCATGAACCACACGGAAGATCCTCCTGATTAACGCTACCAATAATGGAAGATAAAGTTATCCTGCCTTGATTTTGCTTTAGTGAATGAGGGGACATAATGCTCGAGACATGAGTTTAAATGGAGGGCTTGTGTGTCTGCCCTTTGTGCCTGGGAGGTGCTTGGTGTGTGATAAGGAGTGTGGCAGGCACCCACAGTGAGCAGCAAGGTCAGAGCTACTTTGATATTTCTGTGCCTGCTGGTGTCACTCATAACTCCAAGGGATTTGATAAGAGGAATACATGACCATTACTGCTGATAACATAAAACTGCCAATGGTTTGGTGTACTTGTGGACATTTTTCTTTTAACTTGAATTAATTCAGTAAGAATCCTTTCAAACTATTGCGGTCTCTACCATGACTTTGATCTGGCTCGTGCAGGTCTTTGCTCCAGTGATACTGAACTTGCACCTGGCACCACCTCCTCTGGCTACCCTTACCTCCTCTGGTTCCACTGGACAGACTGTAAAAGTCTCCTTTGTCAGGGATAGAATCTCCCTTCACTCCCCCAAACACCAGATGACTTTCTCATGCGCACACATATACTCGTGTTATAGATGGGAAACTGGATTTTCAGAGAAGGTGGAAAAAATAGCACCTGCCTTTTCTTGCACCCCAGATGGCAATTCCTCCTCCTCACATCTAGCTGTACCACTGTGTCTTTGGATGCCGACTACCTGCAAAACCACTTCAGATATAGACTCTCTCTTTTCCTCCTGTGCCACTCAGAATACTCTAGGAAGTGAAGTGCAGGACCTAGTTTTCTGAATCCATTGTGTGGGATAGTACCACTGCACCCCCTGCAGCTGGTGCAGACTTATCTTGGTCTGGACTACAAAAACTGTATTACACCAAAAAATCTCCAGTAACTGATTGTGGGTTCACAAAGTTCATTCTTCGAAGGTGGAAAGTGAATGGCATAAATTGAATAGGGGCTGTTTTAGACACTGGATTTAAAACAAAAAAAATAGTCCACTCCCCACCTTGAACATAGGTCACTGATTTTAATGGTTTCATTTTTTTGCTAATACTAGAAATCAGTTTTTATCCTATACAGCTAACTCATTTTTGATGCCCCATTCTGCTGGGTTTTTGGTAAAATGCTGTACCCATCCAATCCTGTAAATTGTGTGTGTTGTATGTGAAAAGGTGTCTGCACTTCCAGAAAAGATACGCATCTGGTTTATCTTTATGTTTGAGCTCTTACATAATCTTTTGCTTTGTTCCCATGTGAAACTCTGAAACTGTCCTAAGAATCCCATTCTTAAAGCCCTGAAATCAAATATAAGGGTTTGGTGTGAATCCTTTATAATCCTTACTAATTTTTTAAGTTTTGAACTTTTTACTACATCCTCTTTACCAGGGTAGTTTACCCCTAATGGTCTAATTACTTGGAAAAAGTACTTTTATGTTTCCTTTGAATGCATCCTGGAGAGGATTCTCCTAGATTTAAAGTAGTAAAAGGTCTTCACATACCAGACACTCATTTCAAGTGACACGTGCCCCCTGAGCTCTGCTTGGGGAGCAGAGAACAAACATTCCTGTTAAGTGCTCTTAATGCACCTCACTCTCTGTGTTGCAGCTGCTTCAAGCTGTTGTGCAAGTGAGCAGTATTAGATCATCACTGGGGCATCATTCACTTGTCTCCACATCGGCCAGAAAGGATGGTTGGACTTACCTTTATGCAACATGTTATATTGACCCCTGGAGATGGTTGGTGCTGTACATTAAAGCATATAATCGGATCCTTCCACCTGAGGACATGGACCAGGCAAGAGCAAAGTTGGACCTGGATAAAGTGCAGTAGTGGTTTAAATCAAGTTTTCCCTCCATCCCTGCCTTGCTTCTGATCTAGACAGTACCAATATTTGCAAACTCCTTTCTTTGTTACACTTGTGAGAAAAATCATTATTGTCTTTAGATGGGAAAACAAATAAATACCTATTTCAGATCTTTTCTTTCTTTCCTTGTGACATACCCAGTGCTGAAGCTTATCGTAAATTAAAGGGAAATATATTTTTGGAAGCCTTTAATTAAAATTCTGAAAACACATCATTGTAACTTTTTTTTCTGTAACTCGATTCAATTAGATTACTTGTACTGCTAAGGGTTTTTGGGACAGTGATTAATTTATTCATTGGTAGATAAAGCCATTGCAGAAGAAAATTCACGATACTGGGACTTTACTTCAGGCACCAGATTTGCCTGATTGTTCCCTAAGATCAAAAGACAGACTTCCATTAAGAGCGGAACAGAGCAACTAACAGGCTTCTGAACTGATATTACGTTAGATGCCTTCTCCACTTTGGAGAAGATTGGCTGGTATAAACGTGCAGACTTGCACTTCTCTGCTTTTTTATTTTTTTTTATTTTATTTTTTTTTTTTTTAACTCAAGAAATTTGGAACTAGATGTTTTTCAAGGTCCCTTCCAGCCCAACCAATTGTATAATTGGTGTAACTCAAACAGCAATGGAGCTTGAGATTTGAGATTTTTGATTTTGCCTTTTTTTTTGTTTATTTTAATGAAAGCCACCGAGGGGCAGCAGATAGCAGCTGATCTCGCTTAAAAAAAAAAAAACCAAAAAAA